>OX371263.1:0-600000 GCA_947311025.1 Lypha dubia
GTTAAAGCGACATCGGGTGGCCATTACTTTAAACAAATGAAAACACGGTTGTGCCAATACAACAGGTTTGTAAATACACTAATGTGCACAAAGTAGTAATGCCAATTACCACCGTACACATATTGACAATACAATACACATATTGATAATACAGTTAACATATTGATAATACAGTATATACCATAAGGTAATGCGACAGTGGTTTGTGAATACGATAAGTACTACAAAATTACTGGCAGCACTTAAAACCCGGTATATGGCAATATATCTCAAAAGTAGAACTGGCAATGTTTAGTTTTCAAGCAGTTTTGTGAACAAAATAGTTCTTAAATGTGACATTGCCAACTTAAATAGTTTTGGTTTGTGAATGAGAAAAGTAAAAGCACTTATGTCAACTTAAGCCATTATTGTTTATTGCCACATAAATATAAAATGCCTACTTTTCAATACAACACTGTCATCTGATACGAAAATTGCATGGAACAAAGTTGCATACATGGTATAATAAATAAGGTAAAGTTGTCCCGGCAGCTGTAGACGTGTATTTTTGTTTTCTGTATGTCAGTTTGTTTTTATTTTGTTTGAAATTTATTTTACAAAAATTATATTTTGTATTTTTTGTTTCCTTGTTTCTCTATTTTTGACGCACAGAAAACATTTTACACTAAGTCCCCTTTTACACATTGGCATCTGAAAGGCAGACATTTTTGTAATTCTCTTTTGAACTTGAATGTAGCTTTTACATATTGGAAATTAATAGACAGACAGAAATTGTTCGTATCCCCTTTTCGTTCTTTTTAGCTATTGTTGTTTATGCACATAATTTTACGCACCACATGCAGTAATACTAAAATGACAATGGTGTGAGAAAAATGATATGAAGCAACAACATAAAAAATGCGAAGAGTGAAAGAGAAAAAGGAAAAATGTCCGGTACAGAGGGTCGTGTACTATACCCTCAGCATCTTCACCCCTTCTTCTACAAACTTCGTCTGTCAGCCTTTCAATTGCCAATATGTAAAAGGGGACTAAGAAAATGCCTGTTGTTTTTGTGACGTTGTATTTGTTTTAGGGACAAAACTACCTTATTTATTATACCATGGTTGCATATGTAAATTTTGGAAAACTCTTACATAAAATTACACGCGAGCGGAAAATTATTTAGTACATAATGGGTACGTTCAGCAGACAAAGCAGTCTACACAACAGTTGCTCAACAATCTGCTGAACGCTATGATTACTGAGCGATGAGCGAACATGTTGAGTGAGAGGGCACTGTTTTTGGTAGCAAAGATAAAGTACGACACATTTCATCAAATTACGATATTTCAGTTCAGTTTGACTTTTGAATCAAATTTCATAACATATTTTTAAATTTAAGTTCACAAATAAATATTATGAAATCTTTTTACAAACTAAAATACAATAACTTTAATTGAAAAGTCAAACTTTTTCTGCTCAACGCGCCCATTATCTGCCAGTAAATAAAAATCGGTTATTAATGCACAATAATCTGTTTTGCTCTTAACTTAAGCCAACGTTTCTGATCTGATTACATTTGTAATCGTCATCATTCCAAAAGTGTTGCCCCGTACGCTCTAAGAGAAACTATGTCATTAAGAAGCTAAAGGCAATTAGGCACCTAGAATTATAGTATTAGAGTTATAGTTAAAGCGACATCGGGTGGCCATTACTTTAAACAAATGAAAACACGGTTGTGCCAATACAACAGGTTTGTAAATACACTAATGTGCACAAAGTAGTAATGCCAATTACCACCGTACACATATTGACAATACAATACACATATTGATAATACAGTTAACATATTGATAATACAGTATATACCATAAGGTAATGCGACAGTGGTTTGTGAATACGATAAGTACTACAAAATTACTGGCAGCACTTAAAACCCGGTATATGGCAATATATCTCAAAAGTAGAACTGGCAATGTTTAGTTTTCAAGCAGTTTTGTGAACAAAATAGTTCTTAAATGTGACATTGCCAACTTAAATAGTTTTGGTTTGTGAATGAGAAAAGTAAAAGCACTTATGTCAACTTAAGCCATTATTGTTTATTGCCACATAAATATAAAATGCCTACTTTTCAATACAACACTGTCATCTGATACGAAAATTGCATGGAACAAAGTTGCATACATGGTATAATAAATAAGGTAAAGTTGTCCCGGCAGCTGTAGACGTGTATTTTTGTTTTCTGTATGTCAGTTTGTTTTTATTTTGTTTGAAATTTATTTTACAAAAATTATATTTTGTATTTTTTGTTTCCTTGTTTCTCTATTTTTGACGCACAGAAAACATTTTACACATTGGCAACTGAAAGGCAGACATTTTTGTAATTCTCTTTTGAACTTGAATGTAGCTTTTACATATTGGAAATTAATAGACAGACAGAAATTGTTCGTATCCCCTTTTCGTTCTTTTTAGCTATTGTTGTTTATGCACATAATTTTACGCACCACATGCAGTAATACTAAAATGACAATGGTGTGAGAAAAATGATATGAAGCAACAACATAAAAAATGCGAAGAGTGAAAGAGAAAAAGGAAAAATGTCCGGTACAGAGGGTCGTGTACTATACCCTCAGCATCTTCACCCCTTCTTCTACAAACTTCGTCTGTCAGCCTTTCAATTGCCAATATGTAAAAGGGGACTAAGAAAATGCCTGTTGTTTTTGTGACGTTGTATTTGTTTTAGGGACAAAACTACCTTATTTATTATACCATGGTTGCATATGTAAATTTTGGAAAACTCTTACATAAAATTACACGCGAGCGGAAAATTATTTAGTACATAATGGGTACGTTCAGCAGACAAAGCAGTCTACACAACAGTTGCTCAACAATCTGCTGAACGCTATGATTACTGAGCGATGAGCGAACATGTTGAGTGAGAGCGCACTGTTTTTGGTAGCAAAGATAAAGTACGACACATTTCATCAAATTACGATATTTCAGTTCAGTTTGACTTTTGAATCAAATTTCATAACATATTTTTAAATTTAAGTTCACAAATAAATATTATGAAATCTTTTTACAAACTAAAATACAATAACTTTAATTGAAAAGTCAAACTTTTTCTGCTCAACGCGCCCATTATCTGCCAGTAAATAAAAATCGGTTATTAATGCACAATAATCTGTTTTGCTCTTAACTTAAGCCAACGTTTCTGATCTGATTACATTTGTAATCGTCATCATTCCAAAAGTGTTGCCCCGTACGCTCTAAGAGAAACTATGTCATTAAGAAGCTAAAGGCAATTAGGCACCTAGAATGATAACATCTTTCTGAGTCCGATCTTACGGCGAGTTGAGCAAAAGAAAATTAATTATGCATTTAATATATCCGATTTAAATTTTTTTCTGAACCTACAAGCAATATTTGCATTACTTCGAGCGGTTCTTTGTCTTATTGGCACTTGAACATTAAGTAATTTTACAATTTTGGAGAAAGTTTACTACTTTCATTAGAAAACTTACCTTGTATCTCGGAAGTACCACACGAAAATTCAGAAAATTTCCAAGCTAGTACATTTGTTTTCATCCGTAAGGATCTATCCTGGAAAGAGTAATCGGGTGGCCATTAGTAAAAACATGGCATTAGTGTAAAACCGCATTTTTTTCAACAGCTAAGGCGGGCCAAAATTTCACCATCATGTAGCCAAAGTCCAACTCTAACATATGGTGAAGAGTGTATTCAAATAGCTCAAGCCGTTTAGGAGTTATAGTTAAAGCGACATCGGGTGGCCATTACTTTAAACAAATGAAAACACGGTTGTGCCAATACAACAGGTTTGTAAATACACTAATGTGCACAAAGTAGTAATGCCAATTACCACCGTACACATATTGACAATACAATACACATATTGATAATACAGTTAACATATTGATAATACAGTATATACCATAAGGTAATGCGACAGTGGTTTGTGAATACGATAAGTACTACAAAATTACTGGCAGCACTTAAAACCCGGTATATGGCAATATATCTCAAAAGTAGAACTGGCAATGTTTAGTTTTCAAGCAGTTTTGTGAACAAAATAGTTCTTAAATGTGACATTGCCAACTTAAATAGTTTTGGTTTGTGAATGAGAAAAGTAAAAGCACTTATGTCAACTTAAGCCATTATTGTTTATTGCCACATAAATATAAAATGCCTACTTTTCAATACAACACTGTCATCTGATACGAAAATTGCATGGAACAAAGTTGCATACATGGTATAATAAATAAGGTAAAGTTGTCCCGGCAGCTGTAGACGTGTATTTTTGTTTTCTGTATGTCAGTTTGTTTTTATTTTGTTTGAAATTTATTTTACAAAAATTATATTTTGTATTTTTTGTTTCCTTGTTTCTCTATTTTTGACGCACAGAAAACATTTTACACATTGGCAACTGAAAGGCAGACATTTTTGTAATTCTCTTTTGAACTTGAATGTAGCTTTTACATATTGGAAATTAATAGACAGACAGAAATTGTTCGTATCCCCTTTTCGTTCTTTTTAGCTATTGTTGTTTATGCACATAATTTTACGCACCACATGCAGTAATACTAAAATGACAATGGTGTGAGAAAAATGATATGAAGCAACAACATAAAAAATGCGAAGAGTGAAAGAGAAAAAGGAAAAATGTCCGGTACAGAGGGTCGTGTACTATACCCTCAGCATCTTCACCCCTTCTTCTACAAACTTCGTCTGTCAGCCTTTCAATTGCCAATATGTAAAAGGGGACTAAGAAAATGCCTGTTGTTTTTGTGACGTTGTATTTGTTTTAGGGACAAAACTACCTTATTTATTATACCATGGTTGCATATGTAAATTTTGGAAAACTCTTACATAAAATTACACGCGAGCGGAAAATTATTTAGTACATAATGGGTACGTTCAGCAGACAAAGCAGTCTACACAACAGTTGCTCAACAATCTGCTGAACGCTATGATTACTGAGCGATGAGCGAACATGTTGAGTGAGAGCGCACTGTTTTTGGTAGCAAAGATAAAGTACGACACATTTCATCAAATTACGATATTTCAGTTCAGTTTGACTTTTGAATCAAATTTCATAACATATTTTTAAATTTAAGTTCACAAATAAATATTATGAAATCTTTTTACAAACTAAAATACAATAACTTTAATTGAAAAGTCAAACTTTTTCTGCTCAACGCGCCCATTATCTGCCAGTAAATAAAAATCGGTTATTAATGCACAATAATCTGTTTTGCTCTTAACTTAAGCCAACGTTTCTGATCTGATTACATTTGTAATCGTCATCATTCCAAAAGTGTTGCCCCGTACGCTCTAAGAGAAACTATGTCATTAAGAAGCTAAAGGCAATTAGGCACCTAGAATGATAACATCTTTCTGAGTCCGATCTTACGGCGAGTTGAGCAAAAGAAAATTAATTATGCATTTAATATATCCGATTTAAATTTTTTTCTGAACCTACAAGCAATATTTGCATTACTTCGAGCGGTTCTTTGTCTTATTGGCACTTGAACATTAAGTAATTTTACAATTTTGGAGAAAGTTTACTACTTTCATTAGAAAACTTACCTTGTATCTCGGAAGTACCACACGAAAATTCAGAAAATTTCCAAGCTAGTACATTTGTTTTCATCCGTAAGGATCTATCCTGGAAAGAGTAATCGGGTGGCCATTAGTAAAAACATGGCATTAGTGTAAAACCGCATTTTTTTCAACAGCTAAGGCGGGCCAAAATTTCACCATCATGTAGCCAAAGTCCAACTCTAACATATGGTGAAGAGTGTATTCAAATAGCTCAAGCCGTTTAGGAGTTATAGTTAAAGCGACATCGGGTGGCCATTACTTTAAACAAATGAAAACACGGTTGTGCCAATACAACAGGTTTGTAAATACACTAATGTGCACAAAGTAGTAATGCCAATTACCACCGTACACATATTGACAATACAATACACATATTGATAATACAGTTAACATATTGATAATACAGTATATACCATAAGGTAATGCGACAGTGGTTTGTGAATACGATAAGTACTACAAAATTACTGGCAGCACTTAAAACCCGGTATATGGCAATATATCTCAAAAGTAGAACTGGCAATGTTTAGTTTTCAAGCAGTTTTGTGAACAAAATAGTTCTTAAATGTGACATTGCCAACTTAAATAGTTTTGGTTTGTGAATGAGAAAAGTAAAAGCACTTATGTCAACTTAAGCCATTATTGTTTATTGCCACATAAATATAAAATGCCTACTTTTCAATACAACACTGTCATCTGATACGAAAATTGCATGGAACAAAGTTGCATACATGGTATAATAAATAAGGTAAAGTTGTCCCGGCAGCTGTAGACGTGTATTTTTGTTTTCTGTATGTCAGTTTGTTTTTATTTTGTTTGAAATTTATTTTACAAAAATTATATTTTGTATTTTTTGTTTCCTTGTTTCTCTATTTTTGACGCACAGAAAACATTTTACACATTGGCAACTGAAAGGCAGACATTTTTGTAATTCTCTTTTGAACTTGAATGTAGCTTTTACATATTGGAAATTAATAGACAGACAGAAATTGTTCGTATCCCCTTTTCGTTCTTTTTAGCTATTGTTGTTTATGCACATAATTTTACGCACCACATGCAGTAATACTAAAATGACAATGGTGTGAGAAAAATGATATGAAGCAACAACATAAAAAATGCGAAGAGTGAAAGAGAAAAAGGAAAAATGTCCGGTACAGAGGGTCGTGTACTATACCCTCAGCATCTTCACCCCTTCTTCTACAAACTTCGTCTGTCAGCCTTTCAATTGCCAATATGTAAAAGGGGACTAAGAAAATGCCTGTTGTTTTTGTGACGTTGTATTTGTTTTAGGGACAAAACTACCTTATTTATTATACCATGGTTGCATATGTAAATTTTGGAAAACTCTTACATAAAATTACACGCGAGCGGAAAATTATTTAGTACATAATGGGTACGTTCAGCAGACAAAGCAGTCTACACAACAGTTGCTCAACAATCTGCTGAACGCTATGATTACTGAGCGATGAGCGAACATGTTGAGTGAGAGCGCACTGTTTTTGGTAGCAAAGATAAAGTACGACACATTTCATCAAATTACGATATTTCAGTTCAGTTTGACTTTTGAATCAAATTTCATAACATATTTTTAAATTTAAGTTCACAAATAAATATTATGAAATCTTTTTACAAACTAAAATACAATAACTTTAATTGAAAAGTCAAACTTTTTCTGCTCAACGCGCCCATTATCTGCCAGTAAATAAAAATCGGTTATTAATGCACAATAATCTGTTTTGCTCTTAACTTAAGCCAACGTTTCTGATCTGATTACATTTGTAATCGTCATCATTCCAAAAGTGTTGCCCCGTACGCTCTAAGAGAAACTATGTCATTAAGAAGCTAAAGGCAATTAGGCACCTAGAATTATAGTATTAGAGTTATAGTTAAAGCGACATCGGGTGGCCATTACTTTAAACAAATGAAAACACGGTTGTGCCAATACAACAGGTTTGTAAATACACTAATGTGCACAAAGTAGTAATGCCAATTACCACCGTACACATATTGACAATACAATACACATATTGATAATACAGTTAACATATTGATAATACAGTATATACCATAAGGTAATGCGACAGTGGTTTGTGAATACGATAAGTACTACAAAATTACTGGCAGCACTTAAAACCCGGTATATGGCAATATATCTCAAAAGTAGAACTGGCAATGTTTAGTTTTCAAGCAGTTTTGTGAACAAAATAGTTCTTAAATGTGACATTGCCAACTTAAATAGTTTTGGTTTGTGAATGAGAAAAGTAAAAGCACTTATGTCAACTTAAGCCATTATTGTTTATTGCCACATAAATATAAAATGCCTACTTTTCAATACAACACTGTCATCTGATACGAAAATTGCATGGAACAAAGTTGCATACATGGTATAATAAATAAGGTAAAGTTGTCCCGGCAGCTGTAGACGTGTATTTTTGTTTTCTGTATGTCAGTTTGTTTTTATTTTGTTTGAAATTTATTTTACAAAAATTATATTTTGTATTTTTTGTTTCCTTGTTTCTCTATTTTTGACGCACAGAAAACATTTTACACATTGGCAACTGAAAGGCAGACATTTTTGTAATTCTCTTTTGAACTTGAATGTAGCTTTTACATATTGGAAATTAATAGACAGACAGAAATTGTTCGTATCCCCTTTTCGTTCTTTTTAGCTATTGTTGTTTATGCACATAATTTTACGCACCACATGCAGTAATACTAAAATGACAATGGTGTGAGAAAAATGATATGAAGCAACAACATAAAAAATGCGAAGAGTGAAAGAGAAAAAGGAAAAATGTCCGGTACAGAGGGTCGTGTACTATACCCTCAGCATCTTCACCCCTTCTTCTACAAACTTCGTCTGTCAGCCTTTCAATTGCCAATATGTAAAAGGGGACTAAGAAAATGCCTGTTGTTTTTGTGACGTTGTATTTGTTTTAGGGACAAAACTACCTTATTTATTATACCATGGTTGCATATGTAAATTTTGGAAAACTCTTACATAAAATTACACGCGAGCGGAAAATTATTTAGTACATAATGGGTACGTTCAGCAGACAAAGCAGTCTACACAACAGTTGCTCAACAATCTGCTGAACGCTATGATTACTGAGCGATGAGCGAACATGTTGAGTGAGAGGGCACTGTTTTTGGTAGCAAAGATAAAGTACGACACATTTCATCAAATTACGATATTTCAGTTCAGTTTGACTTTTGAATCAAATTTCATAACATATTTTTAAATTTAAGTTCACAAATAAATATTATGAAATCTTTTTACAAACTAAAATACAATAACTTTAATTGAAAAGTCAAACTTTTTCTGCTCAACGCGCCCATTATCTGCCAGTAAATAAAAATCGGTTATTAATGCACAATAATCTGTTTTGCTCTTAACTTAAGCCAACGTTTCTGATCTGATTACATTTGTAATCGTCATCATTCCAAAAGTGTTGCCCCGTACGCTCTAAGAGAAACTATGTCATTAAGAAGCTAAAGGCAATTAGGCACCTAGAATTATAGTATTAGAGTTATAGTTAAAGCGACATCGGGTGGCCATTACTTTAAACAAATGAAAACACGGTTGTGCCAATACAACAGGTTTGTAAATACACTAATGTGCACAAAGTAGTAATGCCAATTACCACCGTACACATATTGACAATACAATACACATATTGATAATACAGTTAACATATTGATAATACAGTATATACCATAAGGTAATGCGACAGTGGTTTGTGAATACGATAAGTACTACAAAATTACTGGCAGCACTTAAAACCCGGTATATGGCAATATATCTCAAAAGTAGAACTGGCAATGTTTAGTTTTCAAGCAGTTTTGTGAACAAAATAGTTCTTAAATGTGACATTGCCAACTTAAATAGTTTTGGTTTGTGAATGAGAAAAGTAAAAGCACTTATGTCAACTTAAGCCATTATTGTTTATTGCCACATAAATATAAAATGCCTACTTTTCAATACAACACTGTCATCTGATACGAAAATTGCATGGAACAAAGTTGCATACATGGTATAATAAATAAGGTAAAGTTGTCCCGGCAGCTGTAGACGTGTATTTTTGTTTTCTGTATGTCAGTTTGTTTTTATTTTGTTTGAAATTTATTTTACAAAAATTATATTTTGTATTTTTTGTTTCCTTGTTTCTCTATTTTTGACGCACAGAAAACATTTTACACATTGGCAACTGAAAGGCAGACATTTTTGTAATTCTCTTTTGAACTTGAATGTAGCTTTTACATATTGGAAATTAATAGACAGACAGAAATTGTTCGTATCCCCTTTTCGTTCTTTTTAGCTATTGTTGTTTATGCACATAATTTTACGCACCACATGCAGTAATACTAAAATGACAATGGTGTGAGAAAAATGATATGAAGCAACAACATAAAAAATGCGAAGAGTGAAAGAGAAAAAGGAAAAATGTCCGGTACAGAGGGTCGTGTACTATACCCTCAGCATCTTCACCCCTTCTTCTACAAACTTCGTCTGTCAGCCTTTCAATTGCCAATATGTAAAAGGGGACTAAGAAAATGCCTGTTGTTTTTGTGACGTTGTATTTGTTTTAGGGACAAAACTACCTTATTTATTATACCATGGTTGCATATGTAAATTTTGGAAAACTCTTACATAAAATTACACGCGAGCGGAAAATTATTTAGTACATAATGGGTACGTTCAGCAGACAAAGCAGTCTACACAACAGTTGCTCAACAATCTGCTGAACGCTATGATTACTGAGCGATGAGCGAACATGTTGAGTGAGAGCGCACTGTTTTTGGTAGCAAAGATAAAGTACGACACATTTCATCAAATTACGATATTTCAGTTCAGTTTGACTTTTGAATCAAATTTCATAACATATTTTTAAATTTAAGTTCACAAATAAATATTATGAAATCTTTTTACAAACTAAAATACAATAACTTTAATTGAAAAGTCAAACTTTTTCTGCTCAACGCGCCCATTATCTGCCAGTAAATAAAAATCGGTTATTAATGCACAATAATCTGTTTTGCTCTTAACTTAAGCCAACGTTTCTGATCTGATTACATTTGTAATCGTCATCATTCCAAAAGTGTTGCCCCGTACGCTCTAAGAGAAACTATGTCATTAAGAAGCTAAAGGCAATTAGGCACCTAGAATGATAACATCTTTCTGAGTCCGATCTTACGGCGAGTTGAGCAAAAGAAAATTAATTATGCATTTAATATATCCGATTTAAATTTTTTTCTGAACCTACAAGCAATATTTGCATTACTTCGAGCGGTTCTTTGTCTTATTGGCACTTGAACATTAAGTAATTTTACAATTTTGGAGAAAGTTTACTACTTTCATTAGAAAACTTACCTTGTATCTCGGAAGTACCACACGAAAATTCAGAAAATTTCCAAGCTAGTACATTTGTTTTCATCCGTAAGGATCTATCCTGGAAAGAGTAATCGGGTGGCCATTAGTAAAAACATGGCATTAGTGTAAAACCGCATTTTTTTCAACAGCTAAGGCGGGCCAAAATTTCACCATCATGTAGCCAAAGTCCAACTCTAACATATGGTGAAGAGTGTATTCAAATAGCTCAAGCCGTTTAGGAGTTATAGTTAAAGCGACATCGGGTGGCCATTACTTTAAACAAATGAAAACACGGTTGTGCCAATACAACAGGTTTGTAAATACACTAATGTGCACAAAGTAGTAATGCCAATTACCACCGTACACATATTGACAATACAATACACATATTGATAATACAGTTAACATATTGATAATACAGTATATACCATAAGGTAATGCGACAGTGGTTTGTGAATACGATAAGTACTACAAAATTACTGGCAGCACTTAAAACCCGGTATATGGCAATATATCTCAAAAGTAGAACTGGCAATGTTTAGTTTTCAAGCAGTTTTGTGAACAAAATAGTTCTTAAATGTGACATTGCCAACTTAAATAGTTTTGGTTTGTGAATGAGAAAAGTAAAAGCACTTATGTCAACTTAAGCCATTATTGTTTATTGCCACATAAATATAAAATGCCTACTTTTCAATACAACACTGTCATCTGATACGAAAATTGCATGGAACAAAGTTGCATACATGGTATAATAAATAAGGTAAAGTTGTCCCGGCAGCTGTAGACGTGTATTTTTGTTTTCTGTATGTCAGTTTGTTTTTATTTTGTTTGAAATTTATTTTACAAAAATTATATTTTGTATTTTTTGTTTCCTTGTTTCTCTATTTTTGACGCACAGAAAACATTTTACACTAAGTCCCCTTTTACACATTGGCATCTGAAAGGCAGACATTTTTGTAATTCTCTTTTGAACTTGAATGTAGCTTTTACATATTGGAAATTAATAGACAGACAGAAATTGTTCGTATCCCCTTTTCGTTCTTTTTAGCTATTGTTGTTTATGCACATAATTTTACGCACCACATGCAGTAATACTAAAATGACAATGGTGTGAGAAAAATGATATGAAGCAACAACATAAAAAATGCGAAGAGTGAAAGAGAAAAAGGAAAAATGTCCGGTACAGAGGGTCGTGTACTATACCCTCAGCATCTTCACCCCTTCTTCTACAAACTTCGTCTGTCAGCCTTTCAATTGCCAATATGTAAAAGGGGACTAAGAAAATGCCTGTTGTTTTTGTGACGTTGTATTTGTTTTAGGGACAAAACTACCTTATTTATTATACCATGGTTGCATATGTAAATTTTGGAAAACTCTTACATAAAATTACACGCGAGCGGAAAATTATTTAGTACATAATGGGTACGTTCAGCAGACAAAGCAGTCTACACAACAGTTGCTCAACAATCTGCTGAACGCTATGATTACTGAGCGATGAGCGAACATGTTGAGTGAGAGGGCACTGTTTTTGGTAGCAAAGATAAAGTACGACACATTTCATCAAATTACGATATTTCAGTTCAGTTTGACTTTTGAATCAAATTTCATAACATATTTTTAAATTTAAGTTCACAAATAAATATTATGAAATCTTTTTACAAACTAAAATACAATAACTTTAATTGAAAAGTCAAACTTTTTCTGCTCAACGCGCCCATTATCTGCCAGTAAATAAAAATCGGTTATTAATGCACAATAATCTGTTTTGCTCTTAACTTAAGCCAACGTTTCTGATCTGATTACATTTGTAATCGTCATCATTCCAAAAGTGTTGCCCCGTACGCTCTAAGAGAAACTATGTCATTAAGAAGCTAAAGGCAATTAGGCACCTAGAATTATAGTATTAGAGTTATAGTTAAAGCGACATCGGGTGGCCATTACTTTAAACAAATGAAAACACGGTTGTGCCAATACAACAGGTTTGTAAATACACTAATGTGCACAAAGTAGTAATGCCAATTACCACCGTACACATATTGACAATACAATACACATATTGATAATACAGTTAACATATTGATAATACAGTATATACCATAAGGTAATGCGACAGTGGTTTGTGAATACGATAAGTACTACAAAATTACTGGCAGCACTTAAAACCCGGTATATGGCAATATATCTCAAAAGTAGAACTGGCAATGTTTAGTTTTCAAGCAGTTTTGTGAACAAAATAGTTCTTAAATGTGACATTGCCAACTTAAATAGTTTTGGTTTGTGAATGAGAAAAGTAAAAGCACTTATGTCAACTTAAGCCATTATTGTTTATTGCCACATAAATATAAAATGCCTACTTTTCAATACAACACTGTCATCTGATACGAAAATTGCATGGAACAAAGTTGCATACATGGTATAATAAATAAGGTAAAGTTGTCCCGGCAGCTGTAGACGTGTATTTTTGTTTTCTGTATGTCAGTTTGTTTTTATTTTGTTTGAAATTTATTTTACAAAAATTATATTTTGTATTTTTTGTTTCCTTGTTTCTCTATTTTTGACGCACAGAAAACATTTTACACATTGGCAACTGAAAGGCAGACATTTTTGTAATTCTCTTTTGAACTTGAATGTAGCTTTTACATATTGGAAATTAATAGACAGACAGAAATTGTTCGTATCCCCTTTTCGTTCTTTTTAGCTATTGTTGTTTATGCACATAATTTTACGCACCACATGCAGTAATACTAAAATGACAATGGTGTGAGAAAAATGATATGAAGCAACAACATAAAAAATGCGAAGAGTGAAAGAGAAAAAGGAAAAATGTCCGGTACAGAGGGTCGTGTACTATACCCTCAGCATCTTCACCCCTTCTTCTACAAACTTCGTCTGTCAGCCTTTCAATTGCCAATATGTAAAAGGGGACTAAGAAAATGCCTGTTGTTTTTGTGACGTTGTATTTGTTTTAGGGACAAAACTACCTTATTTATTATACCATGGTTGCATATGTAAATTTTGGAAAACTCTTACATAAAATTACACGCGAGCGGAAAATTATTTAGTACATAATGGGTACGTTCAGCAGACAAAGCAGTCTACACAACAGTTGCTCAACAATCTGCTGAACGCTATGATTACTGAGCGATGAGCGAACATGTTGAGTGAGAGCGCACTGTTTTTGGTAGCAAAGATAAAGTACGACACATTTCATCAAATTACGATATTTCAGTTCAGTTTGACTTTTGAATCAAATTTCATAACATATTTTTAAATTTAAGTTCACAAATAAATATTATGAAATCTTTTTACAAACTAAAATACAATAACTTTAATTGAAAAGTCAAACTTTTTCTGCTCAACGCGCCCATTATCTGCCAGTAAATAAAAATCGGTTATTAATGCACAATAATCTGTTTTGCTCTTAACTTAAGCCAACGTTTCTGATCTGATTACATTTGTAATCGTCATCATTCCAAAAGTGTTGCCCCGTACGCTCTAAGAGAAACTATGTCATTAAGAAGCTAAAGGCAATTAGGCACCTAGAATGATAACATCTTTCTGAGTCCGATCTTACGGCGAGTTGAGCAAAAGAAAATTAATTATGCATTTAATATATCCGATTTAAATTTTTTTCTGAACCTACAAGCAATATTTGCATTACTTCGAGCGGTTCTTTGTCTTATTGGCACTTGAACATTAAGTAATTTTACAATTTTGGAGAAAGTTTACTACTTTCATTAGAAAACTTACCTTGTATCTCGGAAGTACCACACGAAAATTCAGAAAATTTCCAAGCTAGTACATTTGTTTTCATCCGTAAGGATCTATCCTGGAAAGAGTAATCGGGTGGCCATTAGTAAAAACATGGCATTAGTGTAAAACCGCATTTTTTTCAACAGCTAAGGCGGGCCAAAATTTCACCATCATGTAGCCAAAGTCCAACTCTAACATATGGTGAAGAGTGTATTCAAATAGCTCAAGCCGTTTAGGAGTTATAGTTAAAGCGACATCGGGTGGCCATTACTTTAAACAAATGAAAACACGGTTGTGCCAATACAACAGGTTTGTAAATACACTAATGTGCACAAAGTAGTAATGCCAATTACCACCGTACACATATTGACAATACAATACACATATTGATAATACAGTTAACATATTGATAATACAGTATATACCATAAGGTAATGCGACAGTGGTTTGTGAATACGATAAGTACTACAAAATTACTGGCAGCACTTAAAACCCGGTATATGGCAATATATCTCAAAAGTAGAACTGGCAATGTTTAGTTTTCAAGCAGTTTTGTGAACAAAATAGTTCTTAAATGTGACATTGCCAACTTAAATAGTTTTGGTTTGTGAATGAGAAAAGTAAAAGCACTTATGTCAACTTAAGCCATTATTGTTTATTGCCACATAAATATAAAATGCCTACTTTTCAATACAACACTGTCATCTGATACGAAAATTGCATGGAACAAAGTTGCATACATGGTATAATAAATAAGGTAAAGTTGTCCCGGCAGCTGTAGACGTGTATTTTTGTTTTCTGTATGTCAGTTTGTTTTTATTTTGTTTGAAATTTATTTTACAAAAATTATATTTTGTATTTTTTGTTTCCTTGTTTCTCTATTTTTGACGCACAGAAAACATTTTACACATTGGCAACTGAAAGGCAGACATTTTTGTAATTCTCTTTTGAACTTGAATGTAGCTTTTACATATTGGAAATTAATAGACAGACAGAAATTGTTCGTATCCCCTTTTCGTTCTTTTTAGCTATTGTTGTTTATGCACATAATTTTACGCACCACATGCAGTAATACTAAAATGACAATGGTGTGAGAAAAATGATATGAAGCAACAACATAAAAAATGCGAAGAGTGAAAGAGAAAAAGGAAAAATGTCCGGTACAGAGGGTCGTGTACTATACCCTCAGCATCTTCACCCCTTCTTCTACAAACTTCGTCTGTCAGCCTTTCAATTGCCAATATGTAAAAGGGGACTAAGAAAATGCCTGTTGTTTTTGTGACGTTGTATTTGTTTTAGGGACAAAACTACCTTATTTATTATACCATGGTTGCATATGTAAATTTTGGAAAACTCTTACATAAAATTACACGCGAGCGGAAAATTATTTAGTACATAATGGGTACGTTCAGCAGACAAAGCAGTCTACACAACAGTTGCTCAACAATCTGCTGAACGCTATGATTACTGAGCGATGAGCGAACATGTTGAGTGAGAGGGCACTGTTTTTGGTAGCAAAGATAAAGTACGACACATTTCATCAAATTACGATATTTCAGTTCAGTTTGACTTTTGAATCAAATTTCATAACATATTTTTAAATTTAAGTTCACAAATAAATATTATGAAATCTTTTTACAAACTAAAATACAATAACTTTAATTGAAAAGTCAAACTTTTTCTGCTCAACGCGCCCATTATCTGCCAGTAAATAAAAATCGGTTATTAATGCACAATAATCTGTTTTGCTCTTAACTTAAGCCAACGTTTCTGATCTGATTACATTTGTAATCGTCATCATTCCAAAAGTGTTGCCCCGTACGCTCTAAGAGAAACTATGTCATTAAGAAGCTAAAGGCAATTAGGCACCTAGAATTATAGTATTAGAGTTATAGTTAAAGCGACATCGGGTGGCCATTACTTTAAACAAATGAAAACACGGTTGTGCCAATACAACAGGTTTGTAAATACACTAATGTGCACAAAGTAGTAATGCCAATTACCACCGTACACATATTGACAATACAATACACATATTGATAATACAGTTAACATATTGATAATACAGTATATACCATAAGGTAATGCGACAGTGGTTTGTGAATACGATAAGTACTACAAAATTACTGGCAGCACTTAAAACCCGGTATATGGCAATATATCTCAAAAGTAGAACTGGCAATGTTTAGTTTTCAAGCAGTTTTGTGAACAAAATAGTTCTTAAATGTGACATTGCCAACTTAAATAGTTTTGGTTTGTGAATGAGAAAAGTAAAAGCACTTATGTCAACTTAAGCCATTATTGTTTATTGCCACATAAATATAAAATGCCTACTTTTCAATACAACACTGTCATCTGATACGAAAATTGCATGGAACAAAGTTGCATACATGGTATAATAAATAAGGTAAAGTTGTCCCGGCAGCTGTAGACGTGTATTTTTGTTTTCTGTATGTCAGTTTGTTTTTATTTTGTTTGAAATTTATTTTACAAAAATTATATTTTGTATTTTTTGTTTCCTTGTTTCTCTATTTTTGACGCACAGAAAACATTTTACACATTGGCAACTGAAAGGCAGACATTTTTGTAATTCTCTTTTGAACTTGAATGTAGCTTTTACATATTGGAAATTAATAGACAGACAGAAATTGTTCGTATCCCCTTTTCGTTCTTTTTAGCTATTGTTGTTTATGCACATAATTTTACGCACCACATGCAGTAATACTAAAATGACAATGGTGTGAGAAAAATGATATGAAGCAACAACATAAAAAATGCGAAGAGTGAAAGAGAAAAAGGAAAAATGTCCGGTACAGAGGGTCGTGTACTATACCCTCAGCATCTTCACCCCTTCTTCTACAAACTTCGTCTGTCAGCCTTTCAATTGCCAATATGTAAAAGGGGACTAAGAAAATGCCTGTTGTTTTTGTGACGTTGTATTTGTTTTAGGGACAAAACTACCTTATTTATTATACCATGGTTGCATATGTAAATTTTGGAAAACTCTTACATAAAATTACACGCGAGCGGAAAATTATTTAGTACATAATGGGTACGTTCAGCAGACAAAGCAGTCTACACAACAGTTGCTCAACAATCTGCTGAACGCTATGATTACTGAGCGATGAGCGAACATGTTGAGTGAGAGCGCACTGTTTTTGGTAGCAAAGATAAAGTACGACACATTTCATCAAATTACGATATTTCAGTTCAGTTTGACTTTTGAATCAAATTTCATAACATATTTTTAAATTTAAGTTCACAAATAAATATTATGAAATCTTTTTACAAACTAAAATACAATAACTTTAATTGAAAAGTCAAACTTTTTCTGCTCAACGCGCCCATTATCTGCCAGTAAATAAAAATCGGTTATTAATGCACAATAATCTGTTTTGCTCTTAACTTAAGCCAACGTTTCTGATCTGATTACATTTGTAATCGTCATCATTCCAAAAGTGTTGCCCCGTACGCTCTAAGAGAAACTATGTCATTAAGAAGCTAAAGGCAATTAGGCACCTAGAATGATAACATCTTTCTGAGTCCGATCTTACGGCGAGTTGAGCAAAAGAAAATTAATTATGCATTTAATATATCCGATTTAAATTTTTTTCTGAACCTACAAGCAATATTTGCATTACTTCGAGCGGTTCTTTGTCTTATTGGCACTTGAACATTAAGTAATTTTACAATTTTGGAGAAAGTTTACTACTTTCATTAGAAAACTTACCTTGTATCTCGGAAGTACCACACGAAAATTCAGAAAATTTCCAAGCTAGTACATTTGTTTTCATCCGTAAGGATCTATCCTGGAAAGAGTAATCGGGTGGCCATTAGTAAAAACATGGCATTAGTGTAAAACCGCATTTTTTTCAACAGCTAAGGCGGGCCAAAATTTCACCATCATGTAGCCAAAGTCCAACTCTAACATATGGTGAAGAGTGTATTCAAATAGCTCAAGCCGTTTAGGAGTTATAGTTAAAGCGACATCGGGTGGCCATTACTTTAAACAAATGAAAACACGGTTGTGCCAATACAACAGGTTTGTAAATACACTAATGTGCACAAAGTAGTAATGCCAATTACCACCGTACACATATTGACAATACAATACACATATTGATAATACAGTTAACATATTGATAATACAGTATATACCATAAGGTAATGCGACAGTGGTTTGTGAATACGATAAGTACTACAAAATTACTGGCAGCACTTAAAACCCGGTATATGGCAATATATCTCAAAAGTAGAACTGGCAATGTTTAGTTTTCAAGCAGTTTTGTGAACAAAATAGTTCTTAAATGTGACATTGCCAACTTAAATAGTTTTGGTTTGTGAATGAGAAAAGTAAAAGCACTTATGTCAACTTAAGCCATTATTGTTTATTGCCACATAAATATAAAATGCCTACTTTTCAATACAACACTGTCATCTGATACGAAAATTGCATGGAACAAAGTTGCATACATGGTATAATAAATAAGGTAAAGTTGTCCCGGCAGCTGTAGACGTGTATTTTTGTTTTCTGTATGTCAGTTTGTTTTTATTTTGTTTGAAATTTATTTTACAAAAATTATATTTTGTATTTTTTGTTTCCTTGTTTCTCTATTTTTGACGCACAGAAAACATTTTACACATTGGCAACTGAAAGGCAGACATTTTTGTAATTCTCTTTTGAACTTGAATGTAGCTTTTACATATTGGAAATTAATAGACAGACAGAAATTGTTCGTATCCCCTTTTCGTTCTTTTTAGCTATTGTTGTTTATGCACATAATTTTACGCACCACATGCAGTAATACTAAAATGACAATGGTGTGAGAAAAATGATATGAAGCAACAACATAAAAAATGCGAAGAGTGAAAGAGAAAAAGGAAAAATGTCCGGTACAGAGGGTCGTGTACTATACCCTCAGCATCTTCACCCCTTCTTCTACAAACTTCGTCTGTCAGCCTTTCAATTGCCAATATGTAAAAGGGGACTAAGAAAATGCCTGTTGTTTTTGTGACGTTGTATTTGTTTTAGGGACAAAACTACCTTATTTATTATACCATGGTTGCATATGTAAATTTTGGAAAACTCTTACATAAAATTACACGCGAGCGGAAAATTATTTAGTACATAATGGGTACGTTCAGCAGACAAAGCAGTCTACACAACAGTTGCTCAACAATCTGCTGAACGCTATGATTACTGAGCGATGAGCGAACATGTTGAGTGAGAGCGCACTGTTTTTGGTAGCAAAGATAAAGTACGACACATTTCATCAAATTACGATATTTCAGTTCAGTTTGACTTTTGAATCAAATTTCATAACATATTTTTAAATTTAAGTTCACAAATAAATATTATGAAATCTTTTTACAAACTAAAATACAATAACTTTAATTGAAAAGTCAAACTTTTTCTGCTCAACGCGCCCATTATCTGCCAGTAAATAAAAATCGGTTATTAATGCACAATAATCTGTTTTGCTCTTAACTTAAGCCAACGTTTCTGATCTGATTACATTTGTAATCGTCATCATTCCAAAAGTGTTGCCCCGTACGCTCTAAGAGAAACTATGTCATTAAGAAGCTAAAGGCAATTAGGCACCTAGAATGATAACATCTTTCTGAGTCCGATCTTACGGCGAGTTGAGCAAAAGAAAATTAATTATGCATTTAATATATCCGATTTAAATTTTTTTCTGAACCTACAAGCAATATTTGCATTACTTCGAGCGGTTCTTTGTCTTATTGGCACTTGAACATTAAGTAATTTTACAATTTTGGAGAAAGTTTACTACTTTCATTAGAAAACTTACCTTGTATCTCGGAAGTACCACACGAAAATTCAGAAAATTTCCAAGCTAGTACATTTGTTTTCATCCGTAAGGATCTATCCTGGAAAGAGTAATCGGGTGGCCATTAGTAAAAACATGGCATTAGTGTAAAACCGCATTTTTTTCAACAGCTAAGGCGGGCCAAAATTTCACCATCATGTAGCCAAAGTCCAACTCTAACATATGGTGAAGAGTGTATTCAAATAGCTCAAGCCGTTTAGGAGTTATAGTTAAAGCGACATCGGGTGGCCATTACTTTAAACAAATGAAAACACGGTTGTGCCAATACAACAGGTTTGTAAATACACTAATGTGCACAAAGTAGTAATGCCAATTACCACCGTACACATATTGACAATACAATACACATATTGATAATACAGTTAACATATTGATAATACAGTATATACCATAAGGTAATGCGACAGTGGTTTGTGAATACGATAAGTACTACAAAATTACTGGCAGCACTTAAAACCCGGTATATGGCAATATATCTCAAAAGTAGAACTGGCAATGTTTAGTTTTCAAGCAGTTTTGTGAACAAAATAGTTCTTAAATGTGACATTGCCAACTTAAATAGTTTTGGTTTGTGAATGAGAAAAGTAAAAGCACTTATGTCAACTTAAGCCATTATTGTTTATTGCCACATAAATATAAAATGCCTACTTTTCAATACAACACTGTCATCTGATACGAAAATTGCATGGAACAAAGTTGCATACATGGTATAATAAATAAGGTAAAGTTGTCCCGGCAACTGTAGACGTGTATTTTTGTTTTCTGTATGTCAGTTTGTTTTTATTTTGTTTGAAATTTATTTTACAAAAATTATATTTTGTATTTTTTGTTTCCTTGTTTCTCTATTTTTGACGCACAGAAAACATTTTACACTAAGTCCCCTTTTACACATTGGCATCTGAAAGGCAGACATTTTTGTAATTCTCTTTTGAACTTGAATGTAGCTTTTACATATTGGAAATTAATAGACAGACAGAAATTGTTCGTATCCCCTTTTCGTTCTTTTTAGCTATTGTTGTTTATGCACATAATTTTACGCACCACATGCAGTAATACTAAAATGACAATGGTGTGAGAAAAATGATATGAAGCAACAACATAAAAAATGCGAAGAGTGAAAGAGAAAAAGGAAAAATGTCCGGTACAGAGGGTCGTGTACTATACCCTCAGCATCTTCACCCCTTCTTCTACAAACTTCGTCTGTCAGCCTTTCAATTGCCAATATGTAAAAGGGGACTAAGAAAATGCCTGTTGTTTTTGTGACGTTGTATTTGTTTTAGGGACAAAACTACCTTATTTATTATACCATGGTTGCATATGTAAATTTTGGAAAACTCTTACATAAAATTACACGCGAGCGGAAAATTATTTAGTACATAATGGGTACGTTCAGCAGACAAAGCAGTCTACACAACAGTTGCTCAACAATCTGCTGAACGCTATGATTACTGAGCGATGAGCGAACATGTTGAGTGAGAGCGCACTGTTTTTGGTAGCAAAGATAAAGTACGACACATTTCATCAAATTACGATATTTCAGTTCAGTTTGACTTTTGAATCAAATTTCATAACATATTTTTAAATTTAAGTTCACAAATAAATATTATGAAATCTTTTTACAAACTAAAATACAATAACTTTAATTGAAAAGTCAAACTTTTTCTGCTCAACGCGCCCATTATCTGCCAGTAAATAAAAATCGGTTATTAATGCACAATAATCTGTTTTGCTCTTAACTTAAGCCAACGTTTCTGATCTGATTACATTTGTAATCGTCATCATTCCAAAAGTGTTGCCCCGTACGCTCTAAGAGAAACTATGTCATTAAGAAGCTAAAGGCAATTACCCAGCGGTAAATTGAACGAAGTACCTAGATAATAATCAATGACATCAGGATGACATTTTAAGCGAACGATATAAGTACTTAAAATGTTATCTATGTGTAATCTAATTAATTTTATCCACTCATTATAACTTCAATTACAATATAGTCGAAGAGTTGGTTGAGTATATTTGCAAAAATGTTTAGGAATTTTTTTTGTCTTCTTTTAGTACAAAAAAAATGGAAAAAAATATCCACTCATTATAACTTCCATTACAAAATAAGCGAAGGGTTGGTTAATGTATGTTTCTACTCTTAATACACAAAAAATGCAAAAACAAAAATGCCGTAATAGTGGCATTAAAAAAAATACAAAAATTGTTTCAATTCTTTTTCTGTTTGTTAGTTTATCGTTGATCGCAGAACATAAAGCTTACACCACAATTTCTAAAAAGGTATTTACATACATATAAAATCATTGGGATTAGTGGTACTATGTTCTAGCCTTCGCTTACAAATGCAAATTTAACCGTAATGAACGTGCATTACACCATAACTTGCTAAGATTTATTGATGTATCATTAACGTTGCTTAAGACTTCGCTTATGAAGTAAACGCAATTGAAATGCGAATCACTGACATCGCTGCTTACTCTTTAAGCGAAAGCGCACCGATTAAACGACCTATGACACTCCTATGCTAAATTTAAGTAGTAATATAAGCGACAGAATCATCACTGATAGCTACTAAATATTGCTTACATCAGCGATTAAATAATGACAATTTTTACCGCTGGGTAGGCACCTAGAATGATAACATCTTTCTGAGTCCGATCTTACGGCGAGTTGAGCAAAAGAAAATTAATTATGCATTTAATATATCCGATTTAAATTTTTTTCTGAACCTACAAGCAATATTTGCATTACTTCGAGCGGTTCTTTGTCTTATTGGCACTTGAATATTAAGTAAAGAAAATGTAATGTAATACAATGAAAATCAAATGACAGACAAATGGCCGAAACGTCACTTCAAAATCATATTATCCCTATTGGAAAACCTTATATAACTCAAAGTAAATTTATACCAAGTATATGCAAGTGTACAACAGCAAAAAACATCATGTATTTTGTTTGTGTAAAGTAATGGATGAATGTCAAAAACAGATGAGAAAAACATGAAGAAAACAAAAACAATTTGTAGAATTATATATAACAAAGCATAACAAACCAAAATGGCGCACGAAAATTGTAAATAGCTTTTGACAGTCATACATTACCACTAAACGAGAAAAAAATTAATCAGCTATTTGGATGCATATACTTGGTATAAATTTACTGTGATATATCTCATATTGATTTCCCCAAAACAAAGATTTGACTAAAAAGTATAAGAGTAAAGGCCGAGACACATAGAATTCGTCATACGTTATACGTCGTCTTTTTCAACTGACAGCTATGTTAAAATACATGTTTTCTTATGAACTTGATCACATACAGTACTTCTCCGTCAACGCTAAGTAGAAAGTTGGACAACTTTTAACTTTTAACGTACGTTGAGTACTTTGACAACTATTAGTTGATTTGTTGTTTGTTTTGGTTTTGTTGTTCGCTCAAAAATAAAATAATTTAAATTTATTCGGTTTGATAAAATTTTTGGTGGTGTTATAAAAAAATAAGGAAAAAGTTTATAATTAAATCAATTTTTAATGATTTTCTCTCCGTTAAAAAAGTACTCATTGTGAAAGCCTTCTCCGTCAATACGTTTACGTCAGTTGAAAAAGGCGAAGGATAACGTATGACGGATTCTATGTGTCTCGGCCTTAACTATGACAAGCTAAATCCCACCCCATAAGCTTGCTATATAACTTAAAACAAGTCCGTAGCAATTAAATTTTATGGGATCGCTTTAGTTTTTATCATAATTTTACAATTTTGGAGAAAGTTTACTAGTTTCCATAGCTTGGGAATAATGATTAGCAATCCTAATGATTAGCAATTGGATAAGAAATTTTAATTGTGCTGAAAAATTCATTAATTAATATTAGTTAGCCATTTTAGACGATTACTAATTGATTAGATTAGAAATAATCAAAAATTTAATCACAATTAGTGACGATTAGCATTTCTAATCAAATCTAATCAAAACTAATCAAAAAAATAATTGATTAGATTTCTTGATTATTTTTGATTAGATCCACTACTTTTAACTATTTTTGTGAAAAGAAAATATTTATTTATCACATTTGTTGCTATATTTACATAATGTAACAGTTTTTGAATATTGCATAAAATTGCATACGGTGCATTTGTGCTGATTCTGCTTATATATAATTAAAAAAAAAATCTAATCACAATTAGTGACGGTTAGCATTTGTAATCAAATCTAATCAAAAATAATCAAGAAATCTAATCAATTATTTTTTTGATTAGTTTTGATTAGAAATGCTAATCGTCACTAATTGTGATTAGATTTTTGATTATTTCTAATCTAATCAATTAGTAATCTGAAATTTTTATCAAAATTCTATTCTAATGATTAGATTATTTTATTTCTCTAATCGTAATGATTTCTAATTCTAATCGAAATTCCCAAGCTATGCTAGTTTCATTAGAAAACTTACCTAAAAGACACTAGAAACGAATTGGTCTTCTAAAGCTTGCTCTACTTTGGCGTGCTTTTGACGTTCCAAGTACTTTTTCTTAGTTTTTTCACTGCTTTTCTTAGTTAAAACATCATTAACATCATTAACATCATCATTCTATTGTTGCTTGGGGTTACGTTTGCGACCCAATGGTAAAACATTAGTGGGATTCATACCACTGACGGAATGGTGTAGCGCCAATAACAACGATCGAATTCTTTACTAACGTTTTCGTATGAATCAATTCATTGTTTGAAGTATTGTAGACGACATCGGCAACACGAGTTTTTCGTGCTATACCTTCAGAGGCCCAGGCAAAATTACCAGTCTCAAGTCGTAGGGCTCTAAGTTTAGAATTTTCGCCGCGTGTACGAACACTGTGAACGCGAGGTGCTCCTAACTAGAAATATTAAAAAAGACAACATTACAGCTTTTTGGTTCGTCACTTTAGGTATCTCACGTTTCATTATATACCTATATACATATGTATGTACATTAAAACTTACGGACGTACCTTGAAAAGCCGCTCAAAAACTAGCCATGTTTCCCATTTGGCTTGCTTTAGGTAGAATTCCAATTCTTCGCCCTCCAAAATGTAGCCATCAGCACGACCGCATTGACCAGGGCGGGATGATATGCAGGCTATAAAAGAAAGAAAGCAGATGTGATTGTTGTAAAGCTTGATAAGCAATATTCATGTTTATTAGTTCTGCGCTCTTATTATCCAATTTGTTGGCCACTTGTTCCATCTGTTGTTGCAGCATTGTAATTTCCGCCATATGGTGATCTTGCATTTTTTTTAGTTTAACTTCAAAGTTACGTTCTTGATTTTTATTCAAATCCCTTTCAACCATATCATATTTTCTTTGAACATCTCCCAAAAGAGTTTGGACAGTTTCCAACTTACCCAAAAGTTCATTTTTCTCACACTCAATAGTTTTTCTTTTATTAAACATTTACTTAATAGTATTTTCTAAATTCGATATTTTTTCCTTCGACTCAACCAAGAGCTCATGATTATTGTTCTTGCTCAACTTTGGCGTGCTCTTGCTGTTCACCATTAAAAAATCATATATGTATATACAAGACATGGTGGAATAATATTCTACCATGATACAATTTACACACACCTCATTGGTAGTTATCAATGGTGCGCTTACTAGCACAGCTGACTGAGCTCGCTTTATAGCAAACTTTTATACAAACTGATATAGTTTGAAAAGAGTACATAAATAATTGTTACAGTTTGGAACTCATACGTAA
The DNA here is from genome assembly GCA_947311025.1 of Lypha dubia. Taxonomy (NCBI): domain Eukaryota; kingdom Metazoa; phylum Arthropoda; class Insecta; order Diptera; family Tachinidae; genus Lypha; species Lypha dubia. The sequence continues at coordinate 26,301 of OX371263.1, forward strand.
GCAAATGCTTTAAATTTGTTTGTGTATTTTGATATGAAGCGAGTGCTTTATAACAACAAAATACATGATTTTAGATTGTTGTACTTGTTGTCGAACTGCACATACCTGTTAGTTTTGCAATGGTAGTTATCTTGTACATTTTTAATGGCTGACGGCCATTGAACTATCTCATTTCAGTAAGAAAGACAGAGACGAAATATATATAAATCATATATTTATATTTCAATGATCAATGAACTCTTGCTGCCAAGTTTAATGTGGCAGCGGGCGAAAACAAGAACTTAGCAGCACAAGAAAAAGTAAAGCCAAAACCAAGGCGATTTCATTATAAGGTGCGAGCCAAATTTCTTAAATAACGCCTTGTCACTCGTTAAATCCCAATTTTGATTATTTCTCATCCAAACGCGAAACACATTAATATTAAAAATATAAATCATTTCCAACGCGGACAATCTTTGAGGAAACAGCTTATTACAATAACAAACTAAAAAATAAAATACTGAAATTATTTATAGTAATAGAATAGCATGTGCATAATGAAACAGCTGGAATGAAGAACTGTCAAAAGGTCAAGATTGTCGAATGACAATTTTTTGACTTTCTGTGCCATGGTGGAATAATAAGGTGCGCGCAAGAAGGAATATGGTTTTTTGTAGGGTTGTGTTTTGACCGTTAAATAATCTGCAAAAATATGGTAAGTTACTTCGGTCTTGTCAAAAGTTGTTTACATTTTTGGGCGCCATCATGAATATTTTTGTTTACGTTATGCTTTTTGTTTTTGCATAACCACTATGTATGTTATGTATACAGCTTTTTTTTTACAACATTGGCTAATTTTTACACAAACAAAATGCATGTCATTTTTTTTTGTTGCGTTGATAAGCGCACCTTATTAATTTCACCATGTTTCTGTGCGTAGTTATATTGTGTTAACGTTTTTTGAATAATGTTATCCGCAGAAAGTTTACGGAAACGCTGTCGAACCTGTTTGGTTATATTAAAGAGAGCTAAAGGAAATTATGCTACAAGATCCATTCCAATTAATAAGTTTCCTGAATTAGAACGTTTAATGCATGTTTGTATCTCTCAACGCACCGTTGGTGCTGATAGTTTCTGCTCATATGCTCCATTTTTGTGTCGCTGCTGTTTCGATAAATGGATGGATTTTTCCAAACTCTTTCAAATAGCCATCAAAACAAATGAAAAAATTAGGAAGGTATTAGAAAAAAATGTTAAAACTGAAAGTAAAAATGAAGAAAAAATAGTAAAACAAAGTGAAAATGTAAGTGAAGGAGTAGTTTATCTAGGAGAAGTTTCCTTTCATAGCAATAGATACATACGATAATTGTAACCATATTTCCAGATAAATGAATATTTCATTAATAATGAAATGTTAGTGGATATAGACGAGATAGGAAAATATGAAACAGATTGAAAAAAACAATTAAAAATTTAATTGTTACAGTAAAATTTTTATTTGCAATTAGTAAAAATTTTAATTACCACATATAAATTTTTATTTATTTATATTATCAATATATACATAAATGTTTTGGATGTCATACAAATCACCAATAACAAGGAATCTAGGTTGAATGCTTCGACCTTGCAGCTTTAGGAGCTTTAATTTAGTTTCTTGTGAATCAGCTACCGAGTACCTCTTTCTAATCTTTTCTGCCCTTGGAGTTGTTTGCATTATTTGTGGTGGGGGCAAAAGTTTGTGACAATGCCGAAGAATGGCAAACGTTTTTGATTCTGAAATTTAAAGTACATACAGACAAATGCAATGTATATACGAATTTTTATTAATGCGAAAAGCCGATTTATTTATTTACTTTACTTACTTTTTCTCGTGCTGTCAAGTTCTTGTTTTCTCATGCTGCCACCTTGTTTATTACATCATGGTTGGTCGTACATGTATGTATGCACACACACAATATGAATATGCTTTGATACACAACACCAACAACAACAACTTAATAACAGTGTTTTTTCTCTTCAATGGGGTTTATTACGGTTCTCGATTCGAGTTCGACTGCTGTAATATATTAAAGAAAAATGTTGTGTTTTTCTTTAATCTAGTACAACAGTCGAAGTCGATTCGAGAAGCGTAGTAAGGCCCAATAAAAAAACAAGAAACATGCGTGTTTGCAAGAAAACAAATCGTCACCATTTGAAAATTTCACAAATAAAATAGACTTTTATTTATTTAAAGCTATTGTCATCATTTTTTGTTTTAATAGTTAATAAACAATTAAAATTTTAATTAAATATATTAAATATTTAATAGAATTTTTTTATTTTTAATTAAAGCGTTAATTGAAAAAAAAAAATTATTATTTTTTTCTGTGTACATGTACATAATTCTTCTGTTGAGCAAATGTGTGCATCTTCGTCTTGATAATTAAGGAAATACATATTATAAGATTTGGAAATCAAAACTTTTTTCAGTTACAGTTAATTTAGGTGAATATAAATTGATAAGTGTATGTACATATGTACTCGTATATGGTAATAACACTTAAAATTAAATAAAATTGTATTTATAATATAATTTTTAGGATGGCAGAAGAATTTTTTCATTCGCTACAAATTCATTAAAATGAAATAAAAAAATAAGCGCAGTGTATGTGGATGAACATTTTGTACAAACAACCATTTTAACTTTCCCAGACTTCATCACGCTGCTTTGCTGCCAAAAGTTTACGTTCTTAAATAAAAATGAAGGAAAAGAATCAATATATACATATGTATATAGTATGTATATATATACATATATGTATATGTGCTATTAACAAAAGTCGTAAGTCGATGTTTACCTTTGGCTTCGCGCAAAACACGTTTTTCATTTTCCCGTTCAGCAGCAGCAGTTTTCAGGTGCACTCCTAGTGCACCTGTTACTAATCGGCGGGCTAAGGCAGCACATGTTTCAGGCCGGGCACGATATGGTTGTAAAGAAGCAGCAAGTTTTTTTGCTTTTAAGCGAGATTCAATAGTTGCCTCACCCAAGGGCTTCAAAACAACAAAAGGATGTCCCATAGTAAGTACCTCAGCAGCTATAAATATTACCAATACCAAATATTTAATTTCTAAAAATTTCCCAACAAATTATTCCATAAGCAAAATATAAATGAAATGAATTGTAGAATATGCTTAATTAAAAAGAAAATGCTAACAGTTTTTAAACAATAACACAATGCAACAGTGCAAAAATTAAACGGATATGACACTATATGTTCGACTCTACTACTACTACTCAGATTGGCCAGATTGGTGACAAATTTTTTTATGGGCCTCCAGTTATTCTGAAAAGCAGTGGGACCTCAAAAATATGTGTAATAAGTTTTTTTCAAACAGGTGATTCAGCTGTCGCGATACCACTGAAATTCATAAAGCAATAGCGTAGCTAACAGTCCACCCATAATTTCTTTAATTTTTTTTTGGTGGAAATTTTTTGAAGAAATATTGGCAAAAAATTTTTTTTTACTTTTTTTACTATAAAATTAAAATAAATTATTTTTCACTAACAATATTTAGCAAAAATTGTAGCTAAGGTAAAGCTTAACAACTCTTGTGAACATACCAATCCAATCTGAATGTGTCTACGCAATTTAAATAGCTCATGCAAGTCACTAGTACCCTACAAATGATTGTTTGTAACTGTTTTTTTTTTTTACAAATTTATTTATTAAAAATATGTGTCAGTTTCAGTTAAAAGGGGCCTATGGGCAAAAAATAAGTTTAGGAGAAAAACGATTTTGAAGTTAACAAGTTAATTTTGAAACGCCTGAACGCTTTTATAGCTCGAAACCGGAAATAAGGGGGTTTGGGGGTCGCTGATTACGAATCTGGTATTGGATTTTGAAAATTCAAAATGGCGGATCCAATATGGCGGATCCGAAAGGCGAGTTTCAAGTAAATTAGATCAATTACAAAATTTTTTTTTACATCGGATTCTTTTCATTTCTTATCAAAGGTGTATTTTAAAGCTTACTTATGACAAAAGTAATGCAGTTAGAAAACTGCGGTTTGCTGCATTAGAAAGAGCGTATTGTCTATTTTAAGAATCACCAAAAAAGTAAAAATCGATTTTTTCATCCAAAGGTCCCTTTTAACTGAAACTGACACATACATATATATGTATTTTAATTATCATGAGAAAAATCACTGGACGTGTTAAGATCTTCGCCACAGTCGTATTTATCATCTTCTGAATCCTCGTGTTCTTCATCATCTACTTCCATCTGATTTATTCTTTTTCAAAATCTGGGTTATCAAATATATTTTTTGCGCGCGAAGACTGAAGCATGATATAAAGAGAAAAAATCACTGATCATAAGTGCAGATAGACGTACGTAAAAAATTACATATTTATTTCATATCATAAATATTCATTTACTTTTAAATTTTACAAATGCTGCAATCTATATATATAAAATACAAAAAATGTTTGTACCCATGTTCGCTATAGACTCGGAAACTATCCAACCGATTTGACCCAAACTGGTGTCATTCAAAAGGATGGTTTTAGGCTTTTAATATTTCAAGTGGGCGTAGCCCCTCCCACATAAATTGAATAACATCATATATCTTGACTATTGTGATAGCAAGAGTTTTGAAACATTGCAATAGTTCATATGTTACTAATGTGAGTAATCAGGACAAAAATGGGCGTTATCGGACAAGTGGGCGTGGCAGCTCCCATATAACCCAAAAATTGAAATCGCCATATTTTGGGCATTTTTTGACCTACGCCGATGATATTTGGTACATATAGTATTGACATAATTAGGAATACGTACTAGGAGAAAAGTGAGTGGGACCACGCCCCTTTATAGGAAAATAAAAATTCTTAATATAGTCTTAACTATTGGACCGATGGTCATTAAATTTTCACAATAGGATATATAAATACTTTTAATTTTATTTTATAACGAGGGGGGTAGCGAAGTACACCGGGATCAGCTAGTTTCTATTAAAGTGGGAGAAAACGACTATGTGAAAAGAAGTATTCATTAAAAGTAGGTAAGAGTTCCTCAAGGAATACTTAGGTGAAATGCAAACATATTTTGTACGTATATATTGTACGTGTATATTCGGTTACGCTTTTTTTATATTAAGCCATCAATATGTACATTAGGGCTGACTGATTTGTATGGAGCCGAAAAAAATTAAAAATCGTAGGGGGGAAATTATTCTACGCAGAATTCTGAGCAACTTTGAAGAAGAAAGCATAGGTCTAAAATGGATTTCGAGCCTCCGAAAATTCATTGTACATATCTGTTGCTCAAAGAATCATATGCAAACAAATCAAAAGACTTAAGAGAAAGACGTGTTTATTATCCTCATTCATATATGTGTATAAAATAGGGCGTATATTAGTGTATACATTAATTTAATTATTTTATTTATATAAATTTGCTGTTTCGACTCCAGCCTAATACAAAAAGCATTATTTAATTCGATTTTATAACTTGGATAAAAAAATTTTGAAATTTAAATGAAAACCAAAGATACCGAAATTTATAAAGTAATACCAGCAATATATTTCTGAAATTTCAGACGCTCGAAAACCATTTTAGACCCATGGTTTCTTTGCTGAAGGTGCTCAGATTCTTCATAGAATAATTCTCCCCCTACTATTTTTTGAAAAAAAACTACCCGCCCTAATGTACATACATGATTAGAAATCTATTTTTCAAAAAGTTCAGTTTTCATTAATAAACAATTGTTATTGAACTTTTGACAATAGTATTCAGTACACTTTTGTAAGATTATAGCTACGTTCACATTTATCAAATATTTGTCGAAAAAAAACGTAACCACTAGTTTTGATTAGGGATATTGTCATTTAACATGGTTTTTATATTACAAAATAAAATTAATTATTCTAAAAAAATATATTTTTGTAAAGTTTTTAAAAAATGCAAACCCATAATTAAAAAAAAAAGACATATGGCAATCGGGGACTGTCGCGGTATTGCTATTGCACAGCATTTTTTATCAACTTATACAATTATATTATTACGTTTTGTTTAATAACTCCTTTGTTATTCTGGCAATACTGTATGTTAATGATATCAAATGTTAATGTTAATCAATAGCATACTTTAGGGGTTAACATACATTGGGCGATTTAAATACTTAACAACACAAAAGACTTAAGAAACAAACTTAGTGCCAGGTTTTTTCGTTTCAAAAGCAAATGACAGATTCTTTCCAGGTTTTTTCGTTTCAAAAACAAAAGACTTACGAAACAAACGTTTTAAAATTTCTTGATTCGGTCGCCTCAAAGCCCGCGATAGAAGCTATGCAATAGCTTAAAAATATTGGAATTAAAGGAAATTAATTATTAGTCTTTCTTGGTCCCATTTTCTTTCCAAAAATATTTGATACATGTAAACATTAATTTCAGTAATTTCTAAATCGTTTGCATTTGTTGGGTTACATCTAGAATCCTATTTAAATACTTTATAACTATAATAATTACCTATGCGGGAACTGCTAAATACAGCCAAAGCATGAGTATCATCGACCCATTTAATATCGAATCCAGATTCTTTGTATTGAGAAAATACCATCAACAAATCGTTACTCTTAAATTCTACAGGAAAATTTGAAACTTCTAAGACGTGTGGAAACTCTTCTTCGTTTAGAATCGATTGCTTGGTCGAAAACGCCTGCAACAAATATATAAAAAATTATTAACCAAATTGTATACCATGGCTCACAGTTTATTTGTTCTTTAATACTGCATAAAAATTAAACTATTTAAAACACATTTTAAGGAGAAGAAATAAAAAAATTATGTTTTGTAAAATAAAATGTTTAATAACTTAACTTTCATATATACCGATTTTTATTTTTGCTCCAATACTTAAATTGTGTACTATATTTTTTTCTAGTTGTGCCCGCGGAGTCGCCCGCTCGGCATAAAGTTTTGACTAACTACTCATGTATAGGACAAAAGTAAACTGTTTTTTTAGAATCGATTCTAATTAAAATTAGTGTAGATGTACAGATACATTTTACACACGGCTTTGCTAGCGTTAATAGCTTTGTATAGGCTATAGCTATAATGTAATGTTGTATTTGATACAAAAACAAAACATTTATTAAACAGTTATTTTACTGGTTTTATTTTGTTTATTATTGTGTGTAATATACATAAATATTTGCATACACAAACTCATTTAAGTGAATACAAAAAAAGAGAACTCTAAATAAGTTCATCTTCTGACAGCAACAATAAACCTACAAGCAGTAGGAATGTTTATTTAAATTTGGTTGCTGATGACTACAATAAAAAAATGAGTTAAACACAAACCTGAATTCTACACAAAACACAATTAATCATGCGCGGTCATGCTCTCCGTACATGTTAAATAGTGATCAAGAAGCAAAAACAATTGCATCTATTAGCAAACTTGTCAGCTTGGCTGAACAAACAAACAAACAATAAATAACAAGGTGACTAACATGCACAAAATTGTTGAATGCAGTGAGTGAAATAAGTGTTAATAAAATTCAAACAGAGGGGTTACATGCATTGCGATGTGATACCAAATGCGATGCGAAAGCAATCTTACTTACATACATAGATACATAACCGTGTTAAAAAGATGAAGAAGTCCCAAATCTGCTCAAATATCGTCAACGGCAAAAGTTCCCAAAGATGGAAGGAATATTAAAAATTTCGAATACAGAGATCAGATACTTCAATTAGAACACACAATAAAATCACATGTAAACATGTTTTTCAATACTTTGAAATATATACATATACATATGTGAACATTGTATGGAAAAAAATAAAAAAATTCAAATCTTTAGTTATTTTTTTTTTCAATTTAGTAAAATATGCATTGGTCGGACAGGGTTAGGCTGGTGACAACCAGAGACAAGTTAGAGAAATTGCAGAGGCTAGCATGCCTGTGTATAACAGGAGCTATGAGGACGTGCCCTACGGCGGCTATGGAAGTCCTCATTGAACCCACACCTCTGACGATTGTGATAGAGGCCGCAGCCACACAAAACGTGATCAGCATCGCGGGGAAAAACACAGGAAGGGACTGTCTGATTAGCCAATGGGAGCAAGCATCCCTTGCAAGACAATTTCCCCTACTTGCGCAGCCCTCTGATGTGATGAATAAAGTTTATGACTTCTTCAAAAGGTTTGAAACTGTTCTGGCTAACAGAAGGACATGGGGGGAAACTCCACCCCGATGCTCCCTTGGAACTGGCACCATGAGGTGGCACACTGATGGTTCCAGAACGATGGAGGGTTCAGGGGTGGGAGTCGTAGGACCAAGGATTAGCTACTACGAGTCCTTGGGAAAAACTCCTACAATCTTTTAATCGGAAGTATATGCCATTGAGAGATGTGCACAATTTAATCTTGACAGGGGCTACAGAGGAAGAGAAATAGTCATCTTCTCGGACAGTCGGGCTGCAATCAAAGCGCTTAGTTCACATGAGTTCACCTCTAAGTTGACTTGGGAATGCCGCATAAAGCTTAATCAGCTAAGCAGCATGAATAAGGTCACACTCCACTGGGTTCCCGGACATTGTAGAGTGGTAGGAAACGAAAAGGCGGATGAACTGGCCAGGAAGGGGGCTAGTACACCCATGGTCGGACCGGAACCATTTTGTGGACTTGGACCGGATAAAATCCGCGTAGATACATCGACGGAGATTAAGAATACCAGGGATCACCTCTGGTTCAATCTCTCAGGATTAAGGCATGCAAAGCTAATGATTGGAACGTATAAAGCAGAAACGATTCATAGATCTCATGTCCCTGAGTAAAAATAATCTAAGGATTCTCACAGGTTTCCTCACAGGCCATTGTAGACTGAGAAAACACCTCAACAGACTTAGCATTGAGAGAAATAGCCTGTGTAGATTCTGTGATTATGAGGATGAAACTCCAGAGCATGTTCTGGGACTGTGAATCGTTGTGCCACAGAAGACATAGCCAATTGGGCACGCACCTATTGGAGGACTGGGAACTGCCAATGCTAGAACCACTGGCAATCTCGTGATTCCTCAGGAGAGTGGGTCTGGCTGAGGTGCTATAGCACCTGGCAGGGGATGCAATAGATCTTCATGGTCGCAGTGTCCTGTATTTTCCCGAGAACCAATCAATCAATCAATTAAAATATGCATTAATTGTTAAAGAAAATATACTTATATATACATATATTGCACTTGATCAACAAGAGGGTATTAACTCAAAATTTTAAAATTTTCAGTAGAGGCAAAAAGCTTTTCTCTTTAACACTACTCTACTGTCAAAAGAGAGATACAACTATATTTTTTTTTTGAAAGAGTAGAGAAAATGGTGTCAAATTTTTACAGTGGGTAGATATGACCACTGTACATAAATTTCTTGCAAAAAATTTAATTTTATAAATTTTGATGAAGTGCGATATGTATAATATATTTTACAAATATATGTATATTGCAATCTTTTGTATATAATATTGCTTCCAAAGACGACTTTTTCAATAAATTTCTTACTTTAGTCATATTTATGTTTTCCTGACTAAATATTTTTCCACATTTGCAGGAGAATGTGGCAAAACTAGGATTTTTGTAATAAATTTAGTCCAAAGCGGAAAAAAGACTAGAATTTCCGGTAAAAAATGAAGATACTTTACAACTGACCAAACTAAAAATGATAAAGGAAGGACTTAAAGTAATTTTCAGTATTATACATTACAGTAACATTCTCATCGAGTCCAGTTGTGCTTAATTATGTCGGAGAAAATAACTTGTTCTAGTTATTTCAAAAACATTCAAATATATATTGTTATTATCTGTGAAGTTTGCAAAAGCAATTTCATAAAATTTGTGGTAAAGTGGAGGATGATAATGTTTTTAATATTGTTAATAATATTTTATATTATTATTACGAATAAACGTAATTATTATTTGAACTGTAATCTATATACATATATAAAAATCAAACGCTGTGTCTTAGTCTCGCTAAAACTCGAGAACTACTTGACCGATTTGTATGATTTTTTTTTTGTTTTGTTCATCTAATCACGAGGAAGGTTTAGAAAAAAAGAAAGTTCAGAAAAGCGCAAAAAGAAGGTTAAAATATCGAAAACAACGAAAATTGTGTATTGTATGCAAATTTTACATTGCACCATTAATTGCTGTTCGTTAGTCTCGCTAAAACTCGAGAACGGCTGGACCGAGTTGGCTAATTCTGATCTTGAATTATTTGTGGAAGTCTAGAGAAGGTTTAAAAGTACTTTTGATACTTTTTTATTTTTGGTACTTTTTAAGGGCAAAATCTAGTAATGTATAAATGAGAAATTATTATTATTAGGATTAAGTTCAGTTTTATTGGATTAATGAAAATTCAAATTACTATGAGTTTTTATTATTATATTTAAACATTACATCGATTTGTTTATCGATAAAGAAATATTCGATTTCGTGTTTATGTTGGCAGATGCCGTTTGTATTTCAAAAACGGATTTTTAAGTTTATGGTTTGTTCTATACAGGCTGCAAGAATATTTTTTTGTACTTTTTAAGACTTTATTTATTAAATTATATTAAAATTTTTTCTTTGTTTATTAATTCAACTGTAAAGTATCTTTGCTTTTATTTTATTTTACACCTTTTTATTTACGACACAACTACAACAAGGTCGAGTAAACCCCCACCGATATATTTAAGAGAGCAGAACTCTAGTTTTTTCGTAAAAACCCTTATCTCCCTAATTGGAGAAAATGAGTTTTATGAAACTCCAATTAAGCACGGAAATATCAACGAAACAAAAATCCAGGTAGTGCAAGAAAGTAATTACCGAAAAATAATTTCTGACTTTTTGAGTCAAAATACAAAAATTTTTTTACGTACCAATTAAAGAGTGCTAAAGGTCTAACCATCGTAATAAAAGGTATAGACTGTTGCGTGGATCCAGAAGAGGTAACGTCTGGCCTTGAAAATTGTGGCTTTAAAGTTAAAAATGTTTCAAACATTAAAAATAGGGAAAAAATTCCCCAACCTATATTTATAGTCGAGCTACAGCCTGGTAACTTGAAAATAAAAAAGAATGAATCCCACCCAATTTATAGTCTAAAGTACTTGTTACACCACAGAGTTACCGTTGAGCTTCCATATAAAAAAACTGGACCTGTTCAATGCCTGAACTACCAAGAATTTGGGCACCAGCGAGATGGTTGAAGTTGAAGCACCTATCGATTTATCTTCAGATCACTCACCTACAATTGTCACTATTTACTCACTCACAACTGTAACACCAACATGTGATTTACCGATGACATCTGCACGTGTTAACTGGCTGAAATACAGAAAATATCTGAGTGTTCATTGCTCGGAAAGAATGCCGCTAAGAACACCTTGTGACATAGACGATTCCCTCAGGTTGTTTGAAGCGCACGTTAAACAAACTGCTTTTAATGCTACATCAAATAAAACAAACCAACAAGTGAGATTTAGCAATATTTTTCTGTAGATATAGAAAGGCTATTGACTGAAAAACGGATAGCTCGACGAAAATGGCAACGTTACAGATCCCCTCAGTTAAAGTTAAGGCTGAAGGAATGTACCAAACAGCTCAGAAAAGTTTTGCAAACACAAAAAACAGCTTCCCTTCAAAACGTTCTTCGAGAGCTAGATGCAACACCACAAACAGATTATTCGCTGTGGCGTGCAGCTAGATGACTTAAAAGGCCGGTGATATGCAAACCTCCCTTACGAGCTTCGAATGGTCACTGGGCAAGAACTGATGCTGGAAAAGGTGATCTATTTGTTAAGCACTTAGAGAAAGTATTTACACCGAATATTTCTACTGATATTGTTGACTGCCACCAGTCGTCTCTTTACCAGAAATACCGTTAAGATTTAACATTGTGGAGATTGAAAAGGCCATCACTATTCTTAACACCAAAAAATCCCCAGGTGTCGACAAAATAAGCAACAAAATGCTTCAAGAGTGTCCTTTCATTGCAAAAAGACACTTCTTACGCCTTAATTTTAGCTGAGGCGATCTGTAACGTTGCCATTCTCGTCGAGATCTCCGCTTTTCAGTCAACAGCCTTTCTATATCTGCAGAAAAAATAGTGTTGAATTTCACTTGTTGATTAGTTTTATTTGAAGAAGCACTAAAGGCAGCTTGTTGAACGTGTGCTTCAAACAACCTGAGAGAATCGTCTATGTCAGAAGGTGTTCTCAGCGGCATTCTTTCCGAGCAATGAGCACTCAAATATTTTTTGTATTTCAGCCAGTTAACACGTGCAGATGTCAGCGGTAAATCACATGTTGGTGTTGCAGGTGTGTGTGAGTATATAGTGATAATAGTAGGCGAGTGATCTGAAGATAAATCCAATGATGCTTCAACTTCAATCATTTCGCTGGGCACACCTTTCATAACACCAAAGTCGATAATATAAGGAATTTTTTGTAGATCCGTTGGCCAATATGTTGGCTGACCACATGAAACTACATTCAAACCCATTTTTGAAATTGTGTCAAACAAAACACGACCCTTAGGACTAATTAAACGTGAACCCCAAAATGTGTGTTTAGCATTGTAGTCGCCAGGTGCTAGGAAACGGGATCCCAGTGTTGTATAAAATGCGGTATACTGACTCTCTGCAATTGAAAACCTAGGAGGGGATTAAACAGATGATATCACACGCTTTTGATAAAAATTTTCAATACAGATATTTGTTGCTTGAAGATATTCTTTACGAAGGTCATTTAGCAGGTAGTGTTTTATTCGAGCTCTACCTCGAGGATCATTGGTGTCGTAGACATTATATCCACTAATTCTAAAATAGCTTCGAGACCTCAAATGAATTTCTGAGATAAGCATAACATCGATTTGTTTATACATTCTATTTCATTCTTATGTTGACAGATGCCGTTTGCGTTCCAAAAACATATTTTCAAGTTGATGGTTTGTTTAATACAGCCTGCAACAAGGTAGACTGTATTTTCAACATTTCCTGCATCATTAAGATCTGAATTAAGGCTTCAATACGACTAAGATACTTGTACCGGTTTTTGCGCTGTATTCTAGTTACTTTTTAAAATGTTAGCGTATGAAAATTGACTATTAGGTTGTTGCTGAGCAATAGCCGCGTTTGATTTCAATACGTTTGAATATTGTTGCTGATTGGTAGACTGTTGAGGTAACTGAGGGTAGCTTAAAAGTGCGATAGGCTGAGTGGGGATATTATTTTATTTTTTGTTCGAGGAGCGTTTAAAAAACGAGTAAAGAGGGCAGCCTCTATAGTTGTCAGTGTGATTTCCGCCGCAATTGCCACATTTTTTCGCCTTAAAATTACCTGTTGTTTTGTCACAGTTAGCGGTGCTGTGTAAGTCACCACATATAACGCAGACTGTAGGCAACTTGCAATAAGTTTTCGTGTGCCCAATTTTTTGACAGTTCAGGAATTGGATAGGTCCAGCCCTTTTATGTGGCTGCTCAACGGTAACTCTCCAGTGCAACAAATAATTTAGATCATAAATTGGATGGGATTCATTTATATTATTTTTATGTCACCTGGCTGTAACTCGACGCTAAATATTGGTTGGGGGATTTTTTCTCTATTTTTGATGTTTGATACATTTTTCACCTTGAAGCCACTATTTTCAAGACCAGACTTGACGTCTTCTGGATCCACGCTAGAATCTATACCTTTTATTACGACGGTTAGACCTTTAGCACTCTTCAGCTGACATGTATAAAAATTTTTATTTTTTGTCTCAAAGTCTGAGACTATTTTTCTGTAATTATTTTCTTTAGATACCTGAATTTTTATTTTATAGATTTTCACACGCTTGATTGGAGTTACGTAAAACTCACTTTCTCTAATTAACGAGATAAGGCTTTTTACCAGAAAGCTGGAGTTCAGTTCTTTTTGATATATCGGTGGTGGTTTACTCAATCTTGTTGTAGTTCTATCTTCCTCGCCTTGTTCATTTAATATCGCGAAACGATTTTGGAGTTTTTAATATTATTTTTGCCAATGGGTGCTATTGTTGTTGTGTCCTGATCACTATTTAACATAAGCGGAGAGTACGATCGCGCACGAGTAGTTGTGTTTTGTGTAAAATTAAGGTTTTTGTTTGAATTTTTTTTTGTTGTCGTCATCAGCAACCAAAGTTAGATAAACATTCCTATTAATTGTAGGTTTATTGTTGTTGTTTTTGTCAGAAGATGAACTCATTTAGAGTTCTCTTTTTTGTGTTCACTATATGAGTTGGTGTTAGAGCTGTGTCGGTCCGGAACGAACGGGTACAAAGGAACGAATCACTGAAGTGAACGAAGGGAGCCGGTTACTTTACGGAGCGCTTTTGGCTCAGTGAGCGGTTTAGTTTGGTGTTTTGGTTTCATCGTTCATTTCGTACATTCGTTCGCTCATATGGTATTTTGTTATGATTAGCTTTTGCTTTTCAGTGTGACCAACACGAAATTACATTATTAGCGTAACAATTTGTTAGTTTTTTTTTATATTATAGTTCAATGGGTACATATTTTTAATCTGCATGTACACCAGCATTTACATGTCCAGCCTTTATAATTTTTATATATGTACATATGTAGTTAAAATGTAGACATATTAACTAATATTTTATTTCATTTGCGTAATAAAATTTTAAATATAAAATAGGCTTAAGTTAGTTAAGCGATACAGCTACGGATTTAAAACCTTTTACATATCTTCTAGCATTTATTTATTGACTTTCGCCGTATTTTTATACATAACATATGTATATTTTAGAATTAAATTTTCTATCACATAAAGCTACGTTCACATTTATTAAATATTTGTAAAAAAACGTAACCATTAGTTTTGCTGAGGGATAGTGTCATTTAACTTGGTTTTTATGTTACAAAATAAAATTAATCATTATACAAAAAAGTATTTTTAAAAAATAGGAACCCATAATTAAAAAAATATCCGAATTACAAGAAATAACTAATTAGCTTCTTTCTTGGTTACGTTTTTTTCCGGCAAATGTTTGTTAAATGTGAACGTAGCTTAAGATTAGTGTTTTTTATCCGGAACCTTGTAGCTAAATACAAAACAGAATACAATTTTGTTAATTTAATACAATTTCACATACAAAGTAGGTTCAACTTTAACTTTATTACTGATAAGCTACGGATTTAAAACAATTTATGCAAATATTGCAAACTTTCTCAATAATACACAACTTTTTTTTTATCATTTCTTTGGATATAAGTGTGTGTGTATGTAAATATTGTAAACAAAACAATACTTTAGTTTGAATAGTGTTGCATTTGATACGAAAGGAGCGGTGGAACGAAATGAACGAACGGGTCCGGTCCTCTGAATTGAACGAAAAGGAGCGCTCACCAAAAGGAACGATTTGGCACAGCTCTAGTTGGTGTATGCAAATATTTATGTATTTACACACAAGCAAAAAATAAAGTAAAACCAGTAAAATAACTGTTTAATAAATGTTTTTTTTTTGTGATTTTTACTTTCAATAACTTTTAATATTCAGTTGCGGCGATTGTAAAAACCCGTCTGTACACTGCAAGAGTTGAAACTGAATGGTCATACTAATCTATGTATACCGATCTTTATTTTTTTATGGTCCAACAGACTAAAGTCACCAGTTATTGATTATTAATATTCAGCTATTAAGGCCTAACGCAGTTTATGACAATAAAAAACTTTTTATTTCATATTTACCCAACGTTTCGTCAATTTTATGTTGACTTTTTCAAGGGTTTCGTCTATTTGAAAATATTATAACTTAATAACATTATAAATAATTACACCAAAATTTTCATTTTACTTACAAAATGATGTTAGTTAATCAATCTACATATATGTAAATTAGGTTTTTTTAAAAAATTAAAATTATTTTTTAAAAAAATTGTCAAATTGGATTTTTTCCGTTGTTTATTTTGCTGATTGCAAAAATGTAGCTTGTATTTATGTTATTTGTGTCTTCTTTTAGGTTCATCATTCTGTTTATGTTTTATTGTATTCGTAGACTTTCTATAATGTACACTAAAATCCCAAAATCCCAATTTCTAAATATTTTAAAATTTTGTCTTACTGATAACAACTATTTCATATATGATGGCAACATATATAACCAGATATTTGGAATGCCGATGGGTAACCCGTTATCACCAACAATAGCAGACGTTATACTGGATATCCTACTAGATGAAGCATTATCAAAACTAAAACGTAATAATATGAATTTAAATTACATATTGAAATATATAGACGACGATTTAGCTATAATAAGACTCGAAGACAGAGATGAAATTCTCCATGCACTAAACAGTTTCCATCCGAAAATACAGTTAACTTATGAGATGGAAAAATATTATAAATTACCATATTTAGATATAATGCTATAACGAAAAAACAATAAAATATTATTCGATTGGTATGCAAAGGATATAGCATCAGGAAGATTAATGAATTTCAATGCAACACAACCAAAAACGGAAATTTTAAATACAGCAAAAAGCTTCATTTCTAGAGTTCTAAGGATAAGCGACGAGAATTTTCACACCAAAAACATCAACCTAATTACCAAATTGCTTAAAGACAATAGTTTTCCGATAAATCTAATTAAAAATTTAAAAATACATGAAACAAAAATTAAACTCAAAAACAATTATCCTAAAACTCAAACCAATAACAACCAACCAAATCGTTTTTACGGTGTTATGTTCATACCAGGCCTAACAGACTGCAAAAGGTTAAAAACAATATCACAAACTGAAGATATTAAATTTGCATTCAAACCTAATTCCACACTTAATACAATTTTCACCAACATGAAAGATAAGGCAGAAAAACAACAACAATGAAATGTTGTATATGAAGTTAAATGCAAAGGCGGTGATGAAGAGAACTGTGATTTAATACACATTGGGACAACAAAACGAACTTTGGAGACAAGAATGAGTGAGCATGAACCTAAAAGAACACACATAACATAAATACAAGCTACATTTTTGCAATCAGCAAAATAAACAACGGAAAAAATCCAATTTGACAATTTTTTTAAAAAATTATTTTAATTTTTTAAAAAAACCTAACTTACATGTATGTAGATTGATTAACTAACATCATTTTGTAAGTAAAATGAAAATTTTGGTGTAATTATTTATAATAATATTAAGTTTTAATTTTTTCAAATAGACGAAACCCTCGAAAAAGTCAACATAAAATTGACAAAACGTTGGGTAAATATGAAATAAAAAGTTTTTTATTATCATAAACTGCGTTAGGCCTTAATAGCTGAATATTAATAATCAACAACACAAAACACAAAATTGGCCAAAAAAACATAAACTACAAGGTCACCAGTTAAGGGTTAAATTATAAATTAAAAGTTTATTTACGCTGTAATCCATTTTGGGGAATTGTATTTTACATTTGCCCACGGATGCTGTCAACTCCTCCATAATCTTCGGATCTAAACAATCACCACTATCGTTGTACATATTTTCCCAATCGTCTTCTGCATTTTCATCCTCGGTTTTACTGTCAATCTGAGTGGTAGTACACACTGACTTGGTTATCGGCTCGCTCTTTTCTTCTATTAATTTTGATTTGTCAAATTCATCTTCCTTGACGTGATCAGGGATTTGTAAGATATCAGATATAAAGCTGTGTTTTAGGATACGGCGATTACTGCGATTTATTTCCTAAAATGTAAGAAATATATACAAATTTTGTTATATCTTCACTTTATTATTACCTTATTAAAAAAAGAACAACCAATTCATAGAAATGGGATTACGCATTAAGATTTTACAGACATTTACATTCGTAAATGATGGGAATTTTAAAATCCCTTTCGGAAAGCAAAAAAAAAAAAATCCCTTTCGAGCAACGAACAAAAAATGTCAAAATTAACATACTAATTTTTTTCGAATGCGGTTTTGATTGCGAAAATCTGTGCTGTACAGTTGAAGAAACTATGGTATTTGTAATTCTAAATCTTTTTACACGTATTTCTATGAGTTTAAATTTTGTTGCGTTCTTATAAAATATAACGACAAGTATATCAACTAATTTTCTTGGTTCCAGAGAAGGAAATTATAACATTATTCGAATTTTAACTAAAAACAACCCGGTTTCGCCACATCAATGTGTGAGTCTTTATTGCAAAATTTATGAGTTTCGTTACCTGTTTGAGATTTCTGATGTAGATGCAATATGCGTTTCTGAAATGTTGTTTAATGATGCCCACAATGATATACTGGTAAAATTGAATGGATACAAACTGTTTAGATCTGATCGTAAATATAACGCTGGGAGAGAGCGATTTATGCCAAAAAAAACATCTCCTGAGCACTTTTATCGTGGAAAATGATATCGATTTCATATTAGTCGAATTAAATTCCTGCTTTGTCAAATTTTTACTAGGATGCGTACATCGACCTAGCAAGAATATTAAATTAGATTCGCTTCTTGGAGAATTGAAATTTCGAACTCTTGGATATTCAAACATTATTGTTACTGCTGATTTTAATTTAAACCTATTAAAAAACCAGGGATCGAATTTTGGCTCTGCTAGGTTGGCTTTAAATTTATTCTAGGTTAATAGATCGAGACCGACACACTTTAGTTGATCTTTTTTTTGTAGCCGATGAATGTGAAATAGTTCATTATGATCAATTAGCCTTGCCAATATTTTCAAAGCATGAACTAATAGATTAGTTAGCCGATAACAAATATATATAATTTTTTAAACAAATTTAATTAAACATTAATTAATAACAATAATTAAAATTTCTTTATATGTTTTCCTTCAAGTTATACCGTAGCTACTAGTGATGTTACGAATATCAATTTTTATTATTCGCGAATACGAATATTTAAAACAGTATTCGCCGAATACGAATACGAATATTTCTTTTGAGGTTTATATTTCAAATTTAATTGGAAAAAATCCCTGCCTTTGCGTTAGTAACTATAAATGAAAAAACAAAATTTAGTGATTTAACATTATTATTGCATTAAGATGCCGAATTTGAAAACCTCTACAGAACATTTTTTAATTATTTTACTTACATACTTTCAGATTTCGTTTTTCTTACTCTGTTTGGGTTTTTAATTAATAATTCAGTGCTGTTTAGCGAACACCACTGATATGGTGGAAAGTAAATAAGGAAAAATACGAGCTTCTTTTACGTATAGTCAGGCAATATTTAGTGACACCACCAACGAGTGTTCCAAGCGAGCGAATGTTTAGTGGGCGGGGCTTATTTATACACCGCATCGTAATTGGCTTGATGGAGAAAAGGCTTCAAAACTTCTATTTTTGAACTTCAACATTCCTTTACTGAGGTTTGATTACTAATTTAAGATGATATAAAACTTTAATTTTTGAATACTAGTTGCAAAATACATATATATTTTTGTTTGTTTAATATATTTTTTTACATTTTATGTACTTTTTTTAAACTTTTGTATGATTTTTTTTTGGAAAATGTATGGGAAAATTATTCGAAAAATATTCGCTTGAATTTGGCGAATACGAATACGAATATCTTAAAACAGGCGAATAGTCGAATAGTCGAATACGAATACGAGTATTCGTAACATCACTAGTAGCTACATTCCTAGGCCATAATGGTGCCTATTTGCTAACATTATATGTAGGTTAAAACACTGTTTATTAAATACCTATAAAACTTACCTTTGATGCACGCTTCAATTCCTGATCTTCTACATCACATTTAGTTGATCGCCGCTGTGATGCAACATCTTCAATACATAAATTAAATTGATTAAACAGTTCGCTGTTTAATTTATTTGGTTTAGTTTTTATTAATGGCTTGGCCATTGTGTCGATATTGCTACTATTAATAATTATTTGTTTAGTAACAAAGCTGTCTTTTTTTGCAGTTTTGCAATATACTTCAACACTCTGAACCGGTTTGTGTAGAAACTGGCTTTCAGAAAACGTGTTTAAAGTAGAAGTATTCACAAAATCAGTATCATTTATTTCATTTTTTTCTATATATTTATATGGATTTAATATGGATTCTTCAATACTATCACAGTTCAAACATTTGAAATAATTATTAATATTATCATTTAATTCACTAAAATAATTTCCATTATTTATTAGCACCGATGAATGTGTTTTATCGAGAATAAATGCTTCATTTTTTATTTTGTCGCCGTCGTTTTCGTTGTTTGATATTGTATTTATAGAACTTTGGTTTAATGTTTGATTATTTTCATCAATTTGAATGTGTTGTGGTGAAACATTTGATAATTTTCTTAATAAACGATGTTCCCGCTGCTGTTCTCGTGAATCTTTATATGCATTGTTTAATTTTTCCTTCTTCTTTACACTTGTTCCTTTAGTCAAATTATTATTGCAAGTACTATTAAAAACAACAATATTGTTAACTTTGCCAACTTCGTCTGCTGTAGGCCATGGTTTTGTGTTAACTGAATCCGTTGTTGTGTCGTCTAAAGTAATTACCATTTGTTGGTTTAGACATTTGCTCGTGTCGCCAGTTGGTGTCGGTACTAGTATTGGAAGTTGCGCTAACGGCTGTTGTTGGTGTGGAGATGGTTGCTGTAATTGTGTTGATGCTTGTATTTGCGTTGTAGCTGTATTCGGTGGAGTAGTTTGACTGCGTCGTGCCCTTGGAATATACACAGCTCTGTCTGGACGCCGCTCACGTCTCATTTGTTGTTGTCTGTAAATAAATGTGTAAAGAGTTCGTATTAAGATATAAACAACGTACGAAAAATGTGACCATATTAGCTCTTTTGGAGGGAGTTTAGTTCTATTTTTCTGGTTATGTGTTACATTTTTTTCAGCAAGAACAACACAATAGCTACTAGTACGTTACAATAAATGACTTGTTGTATATTGACAATTATATACGCAGTTCATTATGTTAAACTTCTTGCATTCAACTTGGAAGTTTGTATGTTTGTGAGCATTCTTTTTGTAAATAAGCAAACGAAGGTGTAAACATACATAAATGCAAGGGGTATTCAATAAAAGACGTTATAAATAATTTTATTTTTTTATTATGAGTTGAAAAAAAGGTGCCCTTATTCCAAAGAAAATCAACAAAAATATAAAAAAGATTTTATGTAAGTGTTATAATTTTGTGTTGGCGTACAATAAGAATTTCGTGGTTAGTAAATGTTAAATTTTTAATAAAAGTATTTATTTTTAGAAAACATTTTACATAAAAAAAGAAAAAGAACAATTAATTGAAAATTTTATAAATTAGTCCAGTCAATCTGGACATTCGGTGATACAGAAATTTACAACAACCTGAAAATCAGTAAAATTGTTCAAAATATAATTATAAATAAAATCTTAAAATTCCCCTCCATTCCGGTGTATTGGAAAAGTTTTATTCAAGGTCAAAAAACGAGTTTTTTGCGATTTTAAGCAAAACGGTAAGTTTTATCATAAAAATACCCTAGACAAAACGTATTAATATTTTTTTTTCATACGAGCCACCATTTCGAAGATATTACGATCCCAAAAGGCATTAACATTTATGTGTATGTCATGTATGTATGTATACGCATTCAGTACATGTAGACGCACTCAGTACAGGCCTTTCGCACTTACCGACACCAATTTGATCAATTTACTTATTGTAACACAAACCCCCACTAATAATTATTGTACAAACAGTTCTTTCTCAATAATAAACAAGCGAATGTTGTCTTGCACGAAGGAACAAAAGGTAAACGAGTATGTTTGTTGAGTAGAGTATATTATTAAGAGCGAAGTTTTCTAACCATTATTTATATATGTTTCAATTAGCGGATTTTGTTTTAAGCGAATGTAAGTGCTTTAAAATTTATCAAAAATAATAATTTGTATTTGTATTAGGCGATTTTTAATTTAAGCAGTGCGCTTTTATCCGAATTCGACTGTATTAGGTATATATATATGTATGTAATAAGTAACATATGGTTCCAGCAAAGCAAGATGGAGCTACAGCTCATACCGCAAGAGCCACAATGGAAATTCTGCGAGAACTTTTCGAAGACCGAATAATTTAAAAAAATGCAGATTTCGCGTGGCCACCTCGTTCTCCAGATTTGACGGCCCCAGATTTTTTTGTGGGATTTCTTGAAGGAACGAGTTTACGTCAACAAACCACAAAATATTCAGGAGCTAAAGCAGAATATTCGCACAGAAATGGCTCAATTGCAGTCAGAAATATAATTATAAATAAAATCTTAAAATTCCCCTCCATTCCAGTGTATTGGAAAAGTTTTATTCAAGGTCAAAAAACGAGTTTTTTGCGATTTTAAGCAAAACGGTAAGTTTTATCATAAAAATACCCTAGACAAAACGTATTAATATTTTTTTTTTCATACGAGCCACCATTTCGAAGATATTACGATCTCAAAAGGCATTAACATTTATGTGTATGTCATGTATGTATGTATACACATTCAGTACATGTACACGCACTCAGTACATGCCTTTCGCACTTACCGACACCAATTTGATCAATTTACTTATTGTAACACAAACCCCCACTAATACTTATTGTACAAACAGTTCTTTCTCAATAATAAACAAGCGAATGTTGTCTTGCACGAAGGAACAAAAGGTAAACGATTATGTTTGTTGAGTAGAGTATATTATTAAGAGCGAAGTTTTCTAACCATTATTTCTATATGTTTCAATTAGCGGATTTTGTTTTAAGCGAATGTAAGTGCTTTAAAATTTATCAAAAATAATAAATAATAATTTGTATTTGTATTAGGCGATTTTTAATTTAAGCAGTTCGCTTTTATCCGAATTCGACTGTATTAGGTATATATGTATATATGTATGTAATAAGTAACATATGGTTCCAGCAAAGCAAGATGGAGCTACAGCTCATACCGCAAGAGCCACAATGGATATTCTGCGAGAACTTTTCGAAGACCGAATAATTTAAAAAATGCAGATTTCGCGTGGCCACCTCGTTCTCCAGATTTGACGGCCCCAGATTTTTTTTTTGGGATTTCTTGAAGGAACGAGTTTACGTCAACAAACCACAAAATATTCAGGAGCTAAAGCAGAATATTCGCACAGAAATGGCTCAATTGCAGTCAGAAATATAATTATAAATAAAATCTTAAAATTCCCCTCCATTCCAGTGTATTGGAAAAGTTTTATTCAAGGTCAAAAAACGAGTTTTTTGCGATTTTAAGCAAAACGGTAAGTTTTATCATAAAAATACCCTAGACAAAACGTATTAATATTTTTTTTTTCATACGAGCCACCATTTCGAAGATATTACGATCTCAAAAGGCATTAACATTTATGTGTATGTCATGTATGTATGTATACACATTCAGTACATGTACACGCACTCAGTACATGCCTTTCGCACTTACCGACACCAATTTGATCAATTTACTTATTGTAACACAAACCCCCACTAATACTTATTGTACAAACAGTTCTTTCTCAATAATAAACAAGCGAATGTTGTCTTGCACGAAGGAACAAAAGGTAAACGATTATGTTTGTTGAGTAGAGTATATTATTAAGAGCGAAGTTTTCTAACCATTATTTCTATATGTTTCAATTAGCGGATTTTGTTTTAAGCGAATGTAAGTGCTTTAAAATTTATCAAAAATAATAAATAATAATTTGTATTTGTATTAGGCGATTTTTAATTTAAGCAGTTCGCTTTTATCCGAATTCGACTGTATTAGGTATATATGTATATATGTATGTAATAAGTAACATATGGTTCCAGCAAAGCAAGATGGAGCTACAGCTCATACCGCAAGAGCCACAATGGATATTCTGCGAGAACTTTTCGAAGACCGAATAATTTAAAAAATGCAGATTTCGCGTGGCCACCTCGTTCTCCAGATTTGACGGCCCCAGATTTTTTTTTTGGGATTTCTTGAAGGAACGAGTTTACGTCAACAAACCACAAAATATTCAGGAGCTAAAGCAGAATATTCGCACAGAAATGGCTCAATTGCAGTCAGAAACGTTACGCAACGTAATGCAAAATGTATTAAGTAGAGCCATTAACTGCCAACAGGAGAATGGACGCCATCGAAAAGATGTAATTTTTCATACTTAGCTTAAAAAAATTTATAATTTATACTTTAATTTGCAAAAAAAAATTAACTGCCTGTTCGCCGATATCGAAGAAGTTCTTTCTTTCGAACAATTATATATAAAACAAAAACAAAATTTTTGAAATTGTTTTTGTTTAAAATGTAATTGTTCGAAAGAAAGAAGTTCTTCGTTAACGGCGAACCGGCACTAAATAAAAAAAATTAAATATACAAAAATTATAAGCATTTCAAATCAGTCAGTCCAAGTTGTCCCTCCCTGTATTATCACAGATTTCTTCAATTATTTCTTCAAAAACATTACAGATCTCGGCTTCACTATGACTAGGTGATCTATAATAAAGCTATAATTTCCTAATGTGGCTCTGCAAAATAACATCCAGTACTTCATATTATCTATCATTTCAATTAATTTCGTAATAATCCAATGGATTTTACCATATATTATTACACCAGCCGTTCTAGGAGATTTAGACAAACTATAGATATGGTTGTATACTTTCAAATACACTTCTCCTTCCTCAATTTCGTCAGTTATATGCGTTTCCGATCAAATAAAAAACTCGGGACTGTCTTCTGCTACAATAATTTCAAGTTTTCTATAATTATTAATAAGGCCTTGAATATTTGTTAAGTAGATCGATTATTCAACTTTTTCCGAAAACCGGGGTTTCAAATAGTTCGAATAGTTGCATTTTTTAAAAACCGATTTTCAGCTAAAAAATTAAAAAAAAACCCAAATTCACAACAGTAAGTAAATAAAAAATGACCTAAGTTCACATTTCATAAGTACATATGTAAGTTCATACTTATGTATATTACACTGTGGAACAAATTCAGGTTAGCAAAAGTCGATTCTGATAGTGAGGGGTGAAAATAGAGGCTAAATTAGAAGACCCGTACGGCGGCGTTTGTTTACGTTAGTTCAATTTTTTTTTAATCGACCTTCGAACTTTGCAGTCAAATGCCGATTTTCAGCATATTGTTTATATGGCTTTTTGGGTATAACTCGTCGACTAATTGATATTTTTTAAATCTGTAAAAGCCAAATTATTGTTAGAGACCTGCAACAATTAAATTTTTTTAAAAAATTGATTTAGAAAATTTTTGTGGTGCTTATGAAGCAAAATATTGGAAAAATAATTTGTTTTTCATGCTTTTTGAAAATATTTTCCACAAAACTAAGTCTTTTTTGCAAATTGTTTTCCTCCTTCTTAAACTTTTCTTGCAAGCCAACCCCAGACATTTTCCATTGGATTCAGGTCTGGTGAATATGGGGGCCAATCCAAAAGTTGAACTACTCTGCTGCTGCTCTGGCGGTATGAATCGGAGCGTTGTCGTGTTGGTACGTCCAAGGTATGGGTCCAAAGAAATCATTAAATTTTGGAAATGCTTCCTTCATGGGATACAAAAACCAATTCTATGGCACCATAATACGAAAAGGTACCCTATACCATTATTCCGCCCTCTCGGATCTGTCTGCGGCTCAAAAATAATTCCTCCTTATTTAGGTCATGGAAGTAATAGTTCTGACTGGCACTGACTCCACTCTTTTCACGTATGTTTGATACCGACATGGCAGAATTTGATGCAATTCTAATTTTTCGCCTTTCTTTTGGAGTTGTTGCCATTTTCTTCCGCCCTTTCATGTTTTTCCATATCTTTCCACGTTATTTAAATAATTGTACACAACTGTCTTTCCTATATTAATGTTTTTGGCTAGTTGGACCCTGAGATTTCAAAATCAGAATTTTTTCTTTTTCAGAGTTATTAAGAGCCTTACCACATCCCATTTTGAATAAAAACTATTTAAAAACTATCAAATTAAAAATTCTCTAGCGGTTTATATTGAAAGAAATTCAAATCATAGCCTTCCTGATTAATATTAAAAGAATTCCTTATTCAAGTGACACACGAAATAGCACCACAGAAAAACATGTCTTTAAATAAATGCATAATTTTAGTATAATAATAAAAATATGTAACACTTTGAAATTTGGTTGTGCAAAAAATTATTTTTTGCTGAACTTTAGTTTAGGAGATATACTTAATTAAAGTTAAAAAATATGTGATTCCTTATTCAAGTGGCAGACAGTGTATTTATATATATACATATATATATCTTTATATATATATAATTCTACTGTACGTGCGTTGTAACTGAACTCCTCCTAAACGGCTGGACCGATTTCTATAAATTTTTTTGTATGCGTTTGGGTGGCGCCCCGGGTGGTTTAGATTTACAATTCGGTCCAATTGGACAAAGGGGCGTGGTACCTCCCATACAAACCACATATTAAAAATCTATTATTTCTGCTCCTGATAACGGTATTTGAACAAAATTTGGTACGTCGGTTCAGTATGCATTTTTTTAGTGCTGCTGCAAATATAGGCGGGATAGGACAAAGGGGCGTGGTACCTCTCATACAAACCACAAATTAAAAATCTATTATTTCTGCTCCTGATAATGGTATTTGAACAAAATTTGGTATGTCGGTTTGGTGTGCATTTCTTAAGTGCTGCTGCAAATATGGGCGGGATTGGACAAAGAGGCGTGGCACCGCCCATATAACCCAAAAATTTAAATCGCCATATTTTGGGCATTTTTTACCTACGTCGATGATATTTGGTACATATGGTATTGGCATAATTTGGAATACGTACCAGGAGAAAAGTGGGTGGGACCACGCCCCTTTTTAGGAAAATTAAAAATCGTAATATAGTCTTAACTACTGGACCGATCGTCATTAAATTTTCACAATAGAATATATAAATACTTTTAATTTTATTTTATAACCAGGGGGGTAGCGAAGCAGACCGGGATAAGCTAGTATATATATATATATATATATATCAGAAACCAACAGCATCAGGTAGGATAATTAATTACTATTCAAAACACGCAAAGAAAATTATTATAAACACGGCTAAAAATTTGATAGAAAAAGTTCTAACAATTAGTGACAGAGTTTTTCACAAGGATAATCAAATAAAGATTAGGAACATATTGAGTGACAATAGTTTTCCAAATGGATTGATTAGTAAATTGATACGCCAATATAGAAGAGTTAAAAATAATAATAATAATATTGTAAATATGATAACACCAAAAATTTATAAGTCTATAACTTTCGTACCAGGAATAGCAGAAAGGTTAGGGAAATCTAAAATTTTTGATACAGAGAAATATATAATGGCTTATAAAACTTATAATTCATTGAATAGATTATTTAGTGAAACTAAAGATAAAATTGATAAATGGGATAAGTCAAATGTAGTATATAGAATTCCATGTAATAGGAATAATGTACAAAGTTGTAATAAAATATATGTGGGTACAACTAAAAATAAATTGAAGACTAGGATAGCAGGACATAAGTCTGATCAAAAGTATAGGGATATTAATTCACAAAAAACGGCATTATCTTCTCATTGTTCAGAATTAAATCACTATCCAGACTTTGAAAATGTATCAGTTTTAAACACAGAACATAATTATAAACGTCGTTATATGTTAGATATGTTACAAATCATCAATACACCAATAACAAACAGGATTAATTTTAAGACAGACACAGATAATGTAGCTCAAAATTATAGACATTTAGTATGTAAGAGATAAAACTTTATATGTAGTTTTAAGTAATTGGCTAATAAGCAAAAATAATTATTTAGGTGTAATATATGTAGATGATAAGAGATAGATATATTTGTCTTTTCATTTTCTGATTATTGTTTTTCAAAAATGTTTCAATTGGTTTAAATAATTTTATTTTATTGTTTTTTTGTTTTTTAAAATTGTTTTTTAATGTTTTTTGTCAAATAATTTTTTCACAATTTTCATTGGTGTTTTGAAAATTAAAACAATAATAATTTTTCTCCCCTGAAGAAGCCTCCCAACGGTGTGGCGAAATATCGAGAGAAAATTAAATTTAAGTTTATTGTTAATTTTTATAAAAAAAAACCTCAAGCTTGATTAAATTAGATATATATATATAAGCTTAAGTTTATTATTAAGTCATTATTGATGACAAGTTATCTTTAAGAGACCATATTGATGGCCTATCTAATAAAGTGGTTGCTACTTTACGTAAGTTATATCGACTGAATTTGTATTTGCCTCTTCAGGTTAAGTAAACCGTGACAATGCCTTTCTTTTTACACGTATTTCTATGAGTTTAAATTTTGTTGCGTTCTTATAAAATATAACGACAAGTATATCAACTAATTTTCTTGGTTCCAGAGAAGGAAATTATAACATTATTCGAATTTTAACTAAAAACAACCCGGTTTCGCCACATCAATGTGTGAGTCTTTATTGCAAAATTTATGAGTTTCGTTACCTGTTTGAGATTTCTGATGTAGATGCAATATGCGTTTCTGAAATGTTGTTTAATGATGCCCACAATGATATACTGGTAAAATTGAATGGATACAAACTGTTTAGATCTGATCGTAAATATAACGCTGGGAGAGAGCGATTTATGCCAAAAAAAACATCTCCTGAGCACTTTTATCGTGGAAAATGATATCGATTTCATATTAGTCGAATTAAATTCCTGCTTTGTCAAATTTTTACTAGGATGCGTACATCGACCTAGCAAGAATATTAAATTAGATTCGCTTCTTGGAGAATTGAAATTTCGAACTCTTGGATATTCAAACATTATTGTTACTGCTGATTTTAATTTAAACCTATTAAAAAACCAGGGATCGAATTTTGGCTCTGCTAGGTTGGCTTTAAATTTATTCTAGGTTAATAGATCGAGACCGACACACTTTAGTTGATCTTTTTTTTGTAGCCGATGAATGTGAAATAGTTCATTATGATCAATTAGCCTTGCCAATATTTTCAAAGCATGAACTAATAGATTAGTTAGCCGATAACAAATATATATAATTTTTTAAACAAATTTAATTAAACATTAATTAATAACAATAATTAAAATTTCTTTATATGTTTTCCTTCAAGTTATACCGTAGCTACTAGTGATGTTACGAATATCAATTTTTATTATTCGCGAATACGAATATTTAAAACAGTATTCGCCGAATACGAATACGAATATTTCTTTTGAGGTTTATATTTCAAATTTAATTGGAAAAAATCCCTGCCTTTGCGTTAGTAACTATAAATGAAAAAACAAAATTTAGTGATTTAACATTATTATTGCATTAAGATGCCGAATTTGAAAACCTCTACAGAACATTTTTTAATTATTTTACTTACATACTTTCAGATTTCGTTTTTCTTACTCTGTTTGGGTTTTTAATTAATAATTCAGTGCTGTTTAGCGAACACCACTGATATGGTGGAAAGTAAATAAGGAAAAATACGAGCTTCTTTTACGTATAGTCAGGCAATATTTAGTGACACCACCAACGAGTGTTCCAAGCGAGCGAATGTTTAGTGGGCGGGGCTTATTTATACACCGCATCGTAATTGGCTTGATGGAGAAAAGGCTTCAAAACTTCTATTTTTGAACTTCAACATTCCTTTACTGAGGTTTGATTACTAATTTAAGATGATATAAAACTTTAATTTTTGAATACTAGTTGCAAAATACATATATAATACACAATTTGATCAATTTACTTATTGTAACACAAACCCCCACTAATAATTATTGTACAAACAGTTCTTTCTCAATAATAAACAAGCGAATGTTGTCTTGCACGAAGGAACAAAAGGTAAACGAGTATGTTTGTTGAGTAGAGTATATTATTAAGAGCGAAGTTTTCTAACCATTATTTATATATGTTTCAATTAGCGGATTTTGTTTTAAGCGAATGTAAGTGCTTTAAAATTTATCAAAAATAATAATTTGTATTTGTATTAGGCGATTTTTAATTTAAGCAGTGCGCTTTTATCCGAATTCGACTGTATTAGGTATATATATATGTATGTAATAAGTAACATATGGTTCCAGCAAAGCAAGATGGAGCTACAGCTCATACCGCAAGAGCCACAATGGAAATTCTGCGAGAACTTTTCGAAGACCGAATAATTTAAAAAAATGCAGATTTCGCGTGGCCACCTCGTTCTCCAGATTTGACGGCCCCAGATTTTTTTGTGGGATTTCTTGAAGGAACGAGTTTACGTCAACAAACCACAAAATATTCAGGAGCTAAAGCAGAATATTCGCACAGAAATGGCTCAATTGCAGTCAGAAATATAATTATAAATAAAATCTTAAAATTCCCCTCCATTCCAGTGTATTGGAAAAGTTTTATTCAAGGTCAAAAAACGAGTTTTTTGCGATTTTAAGCAAAACGGTAAGTTTTATCATAAAAATACCCTAGACAAAACGTATTAATATTTTTTTTTTCATACGAGCCACCATTTCGAAGATATTACGATCTCAAAAGGCATTAACATTTATGTGTATGTCATGTATGTATGTATACACATTCAGTACATGTACACGCACTCAGTACATGCCTTTCGCACTTACCGACACCAATTTGATCAATTTACTTATTGTAACACAAACCCCCACTAATACTTATTGTACAAACAGTTCTTTCTCAATAATAAACAAGCGAATGTTGTCTTGCACGAAGGAACAAAAGGTAAACGATTATGTTTGTTGAGTAGAGTATATTATTAAGAGCGAAGTTTTCTAACCATTATTTCTATATGTTTCAATTAGCGGATTTTGTTTTAAGCGAATGTAAGTGCTTTAAAATTTATCAAAAATAATAAATAATAATTTGTATTTGTATTAGGCGATTTTTAATTTAAGCAGTTCGCTTTTATCCGAATTCGACTGTATTAGGTATATATGTATATATGTATGTAATAAGTAACATATGGTTCCAGCAAAGCAAGATGGAGCTACAGCTCATACCGCAAGAGCCACAATGGATATTCTGCGAGAACTTTTCGAAGACCGAATAATTTAAAAAATGCAGATTTCGCGTGGCCACCTCGTTCTCCAGATTTGACGGCCCCAGATTTTTTTTTTGGGATTTCTTGAAGGAACGAGTTTACGTCAACAAACCACAAAATATTCAGGAGCTAAAGCAGAATATTCGCACAGAAATGGCTCAATTGCAGTCAGAAACGTTACGCAACGTAATGCAAAATGTATTAAGTAGAGCCATTAACTGCCAACAGGAGAATGGACGCCATCGAAAAGATGTAATTTTTCATACTTAGCTTAAAAAAATTTATAATTTATACTTTAATTTGCAAAAAAAAATTAACTGCCTGTTCGCCGATATCGAAGAAGTTCTTTCTTTCGAACAATTATATATAAAACAAAAACAAAATTTTTGAAATTGTTTTTGTTTAAAATGTAATTGTTCGAAAGAAAGAAGTTCTTCGTTAACGGCGAACCGGCACTAAATAAAAAAAATTAAATATACAAAAATTATAAGCATTTCAAATCAGTCAGTCCAAGTTGTCCCTCCCTGTATTATCACAGATTTCTTCAATTATTTCTTCAAAAACATTACAGATCTCGGCTTCACTATGACTAGGTGATCTATAATAAAGCTATAATTTCCTAATGTGGCTCTGCAAAATAACATCCAGTACTTCATATTATCTATCATTTCAATTAATTTCGTAATAATCCAATGGATTTTACCATATATTATTACACCAGCCGTTCTAGGAGATTTAGACAAACTATAGATATGGTTGTATACTTTCAAATACACTTCTCCTTCCTCAATTTCGTCAGTTATATGCGTTTCCGATCAAATAAAAAACTCGGGACTGTCTTCTGCTACAATAATTTCAAGTTTTCTATAATTATTAATAAGGCCTTGAATATTTGTTAAGTAGATCGATTATTCAACTTTTTCCGAAAACCGGGGTTTCAAATAGTTCGAATAGTTGCATTTTTTAAAAACCGATTTTCAGCTAAAAAATTAAAAAAAAACCCAAATTCACAACAGTAAGTAAATAAAAAATGACCTAAGTTCACATTTCATAAGTACATATGTAAGTTCATACTTATGTATATTACACTGTGGAACAAATTCAGGTTAGCAAAAGTCGATTCTGATAGTGAGGGGTGAAAATAGAGGCTAAATTAGAAGACCCGTACGGCGGCGTTTGTTTACGTTAGTTCAATTTTTTTTTAATCGACCTTCGAACTTTGCAGTCAAATGCCGATTTTCAGCATATTGTTTATATGGCTTTTTGGGTATAACTCGTCGACTAATTGATATTTTTTAAATCTGTAAAAGCCAAATTATTGTTAGAGACCTGCAACAATTAAATTTTTTTAAAAAATTGATTTAGAAAATTTTTGTGGTGCTTATGAAGCAAAATATTGGAAAAATAATTTGTTTTTCATGCTTTTTGAAAATATTTTCCACAAAACTAACTGCCTATTTCACTATGTCGAAAGAAAATTTCCACATGTTTTCATTCGTATAATTACATTTGAAGCAAAAACAAATTCTAAAATTTTGTTTTTGTATCAAATGTATTTGTACGAATGAAAATAAAATTCAAAATTCTTTCGACATCGTGAAATCGGCAGTAAGTCTTTTTTGCAAATTGTTTTCCTCCTTCTTAAACTTTTCTTGCAAGCCAACCCCAGACATTTTCCATTGGATTCAGGTCTGGTGAATATGGGGGCCAATCCAAAAGTTGAACTACTCTGCTGCTGCTCTGGCGGTATGAATCGGAGCGTTGTCGTGTTGGTACGTCCAAGGTATGGGTCCAAAGAAATCATTAAATTTTGGAAATGCTTCCTTCATGGGATACAAAAACCAATTCTATGGCACCATAATACGAAAAGGTACCCTATACCATTATTCCGCCCTCTCGGATCTGTCTGCGGCTCAAAAATAATTCCTCCTTATTTAGGTCATGGAAGTAATAGTTCTGACTGGCACTGACTCCACTCTTTTCACGTATGTTTGATACCGACATGGCAGAATTTGATGCAATTCTAATTTTTCGCCTTTCTTTTGGAGTTGTTGCCATTTTCTTCCGCCCTTTCATGTTTTTCCATATCTTTCCACGTTATTTAAATAATTGTACACAACTGTCTTTCCTATATTAATGTTTTTGGCTAGTTGGACCCTGAGATTTCAAAATCAGAATTTTTTCTTTTTCAGAGTTATTAAGAGCCTTACCACATCCCATTTTGAATAAAAACTATTTAAAAACTATCAAATTAAAAATTCTCTAGCGGTTTATATTGAAAGAAATTCAAATCATAGCCTTCCTGATTAATATTAAAAGAATTCCTTATTCAAGTGACACACGAAATAGCACCACAGAAAAACATGTCTTTAAATAAATGCATAATTTTAGTATAATAATAAAAATATGTAACACTTTGAAATTTGGTTGTGCAAAAAATTATTTTTTGCTGAACTTTAGTTTAGGAGATATACTTAATTAAAGTTAAAAAATATGTGATTCCTTATTCAAGTGGCAGACAGTGTATTTATATATATACATATATATATCTTTATATATATATAATTCTACTGTACGTGCGTTGTAACTGAACTCCTCCTAAACGGCTGGACCGATTTCTATAAATTTTTTTGTATGCGTTTGGGTGGCGCCCCGGGTGGTTTAGATTTACAATTCGGTCCAATTGGACAAAGGGGCGTGGTACCTCCCATACAAACCACATATTAAAAATCTATTATTTCTGCTCCTGATAACGGTATTTGAACAAAATTTGGTACGTCGGTTCAGTATGCATTTTTTTAGTGCTGCTGCAAATATAGGCGGGATAGGACAAAGGGGCGTGGTACCTCTCATACAAACCACAAATTAAAAATCTATTATTTCTGCTCCTGATAATGGTATTTGAACAAAATTTGGTATGTCGGTTTGGTGTGCATTTCTTAAGTGCTGCTGCAAATATGGGCGGGATTGGACAAAGAGGCGTGGCACCGCCCATATAACCCAAAAATTTAAATCGCCATATTTTGGGCATTTTTTACCTACGTCGATGATATTTGGTACATATGGTATTGGCATAATTTGGAATACGTACCAGGAGAAAAGTGGGTGGGACCACGCCCCTTTTTAGGAAAATTAAAAATCGTAATATAGTCTTAACTACTGGACCGATCGTCATTAAATTTTCACAATAGAATATATAAATACTTTTAATTTTATTTTATAACCAGGGGGGTAGCGAAGCAGACCGGGATAAGCTAGTATATATATATATATATATATATCAGAAACCAACAGCATCAGGTAGGATAATTAATTACTATTCAAAACACGCAAAGAAAATTATTATAAACACGGCTAAAAATTTGATAGAAAAAGTTCTAACAATTAGTGACAGAGTTTTTCACAAGGATAATCAAATAAAGATTAGGAACATAT
The DNA here is from genome assembly GCA_947311025.1 of Lypha dubia. NCBI lineage: Eukaryota > Metazoa > Arthropoda > Insecta > Diptera > Tachinidae > Lypha > Lypha dubia. Next base: position 60,728 of record OX371263.1, read on the forward strand.
TGAGTGACAATAGTTTTCCAAATGGATTGATTAGTAAATTGATACGCCAATATAGAAGAGTTAAAAATAATAATAATAATATTGTAAATATGATAACACCAAAAATTTATAAGTCTATAACTTTCGTACCAGGAATAGCAGAAAGGTTAGGGAAATCTAAAATTTTTGATACAGAGAAATATATAATGGCTTATAAAACTTATAATTCATTGAATAGATTATTTAGTGAAACTAAAGATAAAATTGATAAATGGGATAAGTCAAATGTAGTATATAGAATTCCATGTAATAGGAATAATGTACAAAGTTGTAATAAAATATATGTGGGTACAACTAAAAATAAATTGAAGACTAGGATAGCAGGACATAAGTCTGATCAAAAGTATAGGGATATTAATTCACAAAAAACGGCATTATCTTCTCATTGTTCAGAATTAAATCACTATCCAGACTTTGAAAATGTATCAGTTTTAAACACAGAACATAATTATAAACGTCGTTATATGTTAGATATGTTACAAATCATCAATACACCAATAACAAACAGGATTAATTTTAAGACAGACACAGATAATGTAGCTCAAAATTATAGACATTTAGTATGTAAGAGATAAAACTTTATATGTAGTTTTAAGTAATTGGCTAATAAGCAAAAATAATTATTTAGGTGTAATATATGTAGATGATAAGAGATAGATATATTTGTCTTTTCATTTTCTGATTATTGTTTTTCAAAAATGTTTCAATTGGTTTAAATAATTTTATTTTATTGTTTTTTTGTTTTTTAAAATTGTTTTTTAATGTTTTTTGTCAAATAATTTTTTCACAATTTTCATTGGTGTTTTGAAAATTAAAACAATAATAATTTTTCTCCCCTGAAGAAGCCTCCCAACGGTGTGGCGAAATATCGAGAGAAAATTAAATTTAAGTTTATTGTTAATTTTTATAAAAAAAAACCTCAAGCTTGATTAAATTAGATATATATATATAAGCTTAAGTTTATTATTAAGTCATTATTGATGACAAGTTATCTTTAAGAGACCATATTGATGGCCTATCTAATAAAGTGGTTGCTACTTTACGTAAGTTATATCGACTGAATTTGTATTTGCCTCTTCAGGTTAAGTAAACCGTGACAATGCCCTTATAATGCACATTGGTCTGGCGATCCACATTTTTGGCCAAAACTAAAATAATCACTTATATACATGAATTCAAACAAAAAAAAAAAACAATTAATGACATAAATTTTATTAACTGCCGATTTCACGATGTCGAAAGAATTTTGAATTTTATTTTCATTCGTACAAATACATTTGATACAAAAACAAAATTTTAGAATTTGTTTTTGCTTCAAATGTAATTATACGAATGAAAACATATGGAAATTTTCTTTCGACATAGTGAAATAGGCCGTAAGTTTTAAAAAATCTAAATCTATTTTTTAACCCAGTGAGAGCCAAAGGAACATTTTATTCACTTCATGTTTTGCTTTTTTTACTATAATTAAATAATATTATTTTGTTCATTATAATGATTATTTTTAAATGAAATCTTCAAGATATTATGTGCCTGTTCGCCGATATCGAAGAAGTTCTTTCTTTCGAGCAATTACATTTGAAACAATAACAAATTTAAAAGTTTTGCTTTTATTTGAAATGTAATTGTTCGAAAGAAAGAACTTCTTCTATATCGGCGAACAGGTAGTATATTTATAAATTATTTTCTTACATAAACTATATCAAATTAAATTGGTAATTCAAGGACAAGTTTAATTTGATTTGAGTTTCTAATTTTAAAAAGTAAACACCCATTACACCATTTCAAAATTCATGTGCAATTCAAGAATAAATCAATTCCCATTTTGCAGTCCTTGCTTGATTTTTACTTGAATTCAATAGCATACTCCAGCAAAGCGGATACTTGAATTTAAGCCCTGTTTTAAGAGCCTTATCACTGTTTTTACTGTGTAAAAATAGTTTTGAATTCCAATATATGTTTTGCTGGAGAATGCGATTGAATTTAAGTGTAACTCAATTATAATTCAAGCATGGACTGGAAATTAGGGATTGATTTACGCTTGTATTTTTTTCATAAGCTGAAATTTCAGGAAGAAAGCAATAACTTCCGGTGGTAATGTTAAGCGCTTTCTTTGATGTATGCGCGTATTTAAACGAAAAGATCAGAAGATTGTCGGTACGGCTAGTTCTGTGAGCATGACATAATCTGCCGCTCTTGTATACCTTATTTCTGGACTCTGCCGCATCCTCTCCAAAACATCCCACCGGAAGCAACGTGTTTAACATTATTTCTTTTGAATGAATAAGGACCTTATGCACCGTTGGCGTCATGAGACTCCAGGCGTATATATTTTGAGTAAGTTGCGCGGTTTCAAAACAATAATTTTCAAACTTTTCTAACTGAAGGGGAAATTGACATGATAAGCAAATTAGAATAATTTTCAAACGAAAAATAACTTGAATGTCAATCCGTTATGTCAGAAAAATTTTCATGCTCTACGAACGCACGTCGAGAGGTGTTGCCGTCGTTTATTGATCCAAATCCTCCTACTTTCGGCATATAAACACGGAGTCCAAGCTTGGACTAAATTGCTCAATTGATCTAGAAGACTTCTGCCATTTCTCATCGAGTCTTAAGCAATACACCCGAATTTTATTATTTAGATATTTCTTATATTCATTAGAAACATTTGTTTCTGCGACTTTCTCCAAAATATAATTAAAAACACGTTCGGTTTTTTCTTTTTTTGTCTTTCCACTCTGCCAAACTCTGAGTAAATCACAATTTTTGAAGCAAAAGTTTCCTGAAAAAAGCAGGTTTTTTGAAAATAAGCATAAACTAGCAGACATTTATTGATGATTCGTAAGCACAAAATATCACCGTAATTTAGTGTGTTTTTGGTTTATTGAAATTACTTGAAATTTTTAAGTTATAAGTACATAGGTATACCATATATTTTATTATAAAAGGCAAAAATCACTGATTTTGAGGTTATGAAAATTTTCATGTAAGTACATATTTTCTTATTACCATAATTTGTATTGAATATTGCACTATTAAAAATTCAAATACTTACCATCGTCAGTAATATCCATAACTAATAGATTTAAAAAGTTTTTTTTTATTCGTGTAACCTGTGACAGAAAAAAAAACAAAAAATTACACCACGTGTTTTACTGTACCACTGCACTTAAAACATTGAATTTTATCTCGTCATAGAATAACGGTTAATTGAAGTTTGCAAAAACAAATTATTTTTTTGTTTATCAGAAGTGTTTGCTACAATATGCCAACAACAAGTATAGAAAAAAAAAACTTTTAAGTATTGGCCAAAAAAAATAGGTCTTGGAGACCATTGTGTAATGTCACATATAAATTACTGGGGTTTACTCTGTATTTTGAATCGAAAGCAAATACATTCGAATTTCAATGTAAATAAGATACAAACAGTTTTCTTTCGATCGAATCGAAATCGATTTACAGAGTAAACCCCCAGCTTGGAAGATTATTCTGGATGCAATCTGGCAAAATTAAATCATCGATTTACAAAGTGGTGAGATTTGTTTACGGACTTCGTTTAAGAGCGCATGTGACCATTCACTTGAAACAAAACCTAAATCTGAAATTTGATGATTATCTTAAATTTCGTCTGCCTCTACAGAATGGTTAAATTTCAATGTCCTGATAATTTGGTACTGATGATATAATTTTTAAGATTTTCTAGAAGCCCCAAAAATTTTATTCCGCGCATTTATAATGCACTAAACATATGATCTTTTTTTTGTTGTGCGAGTCGCACGTTTGTGGAATGATTTACCTAGAATTTTCCGTTCTTTCTCTTTCTCCGTTGAAATTTTAAGCATATGCTTGTGGAGTTATTTAATGGTAATCTTTACTAATTTAACAAAATTTTTTCCCTTGCCTTATGTTTATCTACGCCATAAAGCTGTCAGGATGTTTTTCATGTTTTATCATGTTCTATCATAAATTGTCACTTCATTATTAGGGTGCTTTATTTTTATGTACATAAGTTGTTATCTTTATAATTTTTTATTATTTTAAGTTGTTATTTAATAGCGTCTTAGTATAAACAGTGTAATATAATTTTATTGGCAAAGACTACATGTATTAGAACTTGGTGCGACGTATTACCGTATTATATTAAACTCCTAACAGGGTATTATTTATTCTCAGGAGTGTTTATGTTGTTTACTATTGAATGTTTTAATTAATCTTGTTATATATTATTATTGGCCAATAGGCTACAAATATTACAAATGAATAAAATAAATAGTAAATAAATAAAATGAAATGTGTCTCTCCATAGCCGGCCTTCGGTCGGACTTAATGATTTCCTCCTCAATGGTATTTCCCGGCACGGCGAAATATAGAATAGATTTTCTGAATAGCTGGTCTTCGGCCTTGTACAAAATTTTTTTTTAATATCACTGAAATATTTTGTATTTTAACAAATCCATTTTAATCTAGTCATATGCTTTCAAACGAAGCCAAAATTGGTCTTATACGTTGAAAACTGTAAAGGGAAATCGCACATACTTACATATACATACATACATATGTACATACATATATGAAAACTTCAGAGGTCAATAACTCGAAAACTATGCGTTTTCGGGAAGTTACATCAAATTTTCGACTTATTTTTCGATTTTCTATCGCCCTATGTATTTTTTCTTTTATTTGGAGCTGCGTAGCTAAGCTAGATTTACGCCTTAATAGACAATATCTTATACGGTTACAATTAAGTACGCATTAGTGTCTGTGCTTGTGTAAATTAGTCTTACCCTTTATTGTCGCGCTGCTTTAGAAAATTTTTAACATCTAAGTTACCATAGGTTATGAACTCCTCATCCGCAGTAGAAACAGTTGTTAGTTTTCGGCATTCCGACGGGTGTTTGTGCTGATTCACCGCCAGTTTTGCAATGTCCTTGCGGCTCCTTCACAGCCACTATCTCTGTATCAACAACGTTAATTTTGAAAGAAAATCTGATGTTTTAAATCAAATTAAATATTTAATTAAAAATTTTACACAAGATTTGTATTCTTTGCAGCTTTTTAACGAGCGTTTGTGCTGAATCATTTCTAGTTTTACAAATGTTTTTGCAGCTCCTTCACAGCCACAATGACCGTATAATCAACGTCAGCTTTTTAACAAAATGAGATGTTTCTAATTCAATTTCTTATCTTGATAACATCAGAGTTAAAGTATGTTTAATTAAAATATGCACAGAATTTTATATGTACATACATAAGTACATATCCATACATAATATTTTTATAAATTTGCACTCAAAAACGAATTAGAATAAGAAAAAATAGCAACAACCATGGTGTTATAATACAAGGTGCGCTTATCAATACAACAATAAAAAACGACATGCATTTTGTTTGTGTAAAAAAAACATGATATTGTCAAAAATAGCTGTGGTTTGTATGTATTTAGTAGTTATGCACCAACAAAAAGCATAGCGTTAACAAAAATATTCATGATGGCGGCCAAAAATGTAAACAACTTTTGACAAGACCATGGGACTAACCATATTTTTGCAGATTATTTAACGTTCAAAACAAAATTTAAGCTACCCGCACACGATTGATTTGTGCGTGTGATTTGTTCGCGTACCATTGCTTCACAAACGACGAACAAATCACAATAACCTTATACGTCAAGAAGAAAATAAATTGTGAAGCGGATGATGCAATTTCTCTTTTGATTATATACATACTTACATACATACATGTATGTATATGTATAGGCAAAACCAAATTATATATACATATGTACATATGTATGTATGTACAAACATAGAAGCAAACTACTATTATTAAAAAACATGTAGGTATGAATGTATGTACATACATACATACATACAAGTACGTAAATATGTAATATAAGAAGAAAATATTTGATCGAATTATTTTGTTCTTCATATCTCCCTTTATATTTTTAAAATTTGTTTTGCCAAATGACATTTTCTTCTTTTGAAATCTTATAATAATAATAATACATACATATATGTATGTACATACATATTAAATTAAAAATTCCTTAATAACCATCTTTAAACATATTCAACTCGACCACAAACAATATTTGAATGTTTCATAGTAAATAAAAACTCCAGAAGAAACTAAAAATTTTTGCTTGCTACTCATCTCCGCAGTACATACATACATACATGTTCTCTCTTTTACGTTTCGTTGTGCACTAAAATTAAAAATTTTTAAATGTTGGCGCACAAGTCCACTAACAATCCAATAAATCACAAGAAATTGAAAATTTTCAATTTTTTATGATTTGTGTGCGCACTGCCCCATAAACTTGTAACAAGACGTCGAGCACGAACAAATCACTCGTGTGTGGGCAGCTTCATTGTAGTTGTTGTCGAACTGCGCATACCTGTTAGTTTTACCATGCAACCAAGGCAAATTCATAATAAATTCGCCTTGGCATAAATTATGTTTCATAAATTAAGCAGGGAACACAATTGGGACGAAAGCCGAATTTCGTCTAGCACGACGAAGTCGTTGGCAAAAGTTCGTTGCGTAAATTCGTCGTGTGGCGCACAACTGGGACGAACAAACAACTACTGTCAGAATAATCCAAAAAATTGTATTTTTTATTACAAATTTGTTTTCATATACATCCAAACATAACAACGATTGTGTTACCGTAAAAAGAAAATAATTCCTTTATAAAATTAAATATTAAAAAAAAAAACTATTAAAAACAAATTTCATCAGTAATAATTATGTAAGTATATTTAACTAAAATGCTCTATATCACAAAAAGAAGAACTTATTAAAGTAAAAATTAACATTATTTACTAAAATATGTATTTTAAAACTACTGTACTGATTTCTTCGTCGTTCGTTGGCGTATGAAATAGAAATAAATCTAATTAGCTTATATCTTTTAATTTAATAAATTAATCATTTGTTATCAACACTAAATGCTTTTCTTCTAAGAGAATAAATTTAGGTATCTGTGTCTTATCCTTTAGAAAACTTAAGTACGTTTATACATATTGTTACCATGAACTTTTATTTATTTGTTGCGGGTTAGCAATATCTAGATATATATTTGGTAGCTATACCAATTCATCAGTAGATGTTTTACCCTTTATGTTTAAAAAATTCCAAAGCTCATCTATTTATACAAAAATCACAAGCATATTTTTGTGAATTACAAAGCATAAAAATAACCTTTAAAAAAATTTTTCAAACACACACAACAATAATTTTCCATTATGATCTAACATTATGATATAACATCTACTGATGAATTGGTATAGCTACCAACGAAATATATATCTAGATATTGCTAACCCGCAACAAATAAATAAAATTTTAAACATAAATACTTGAGTACATGCTCAAATAAATGTAAAATTTTGTTAGTTTGAATATTGAAAATGAGCTAATACGGCCTAAAATTCTTCATGTAAATAAAACAAAATATTTTATTTCATTTTTCCCGACGTTTCAATTATTTGTTGACTTTATCAAGGGTTGGGGAATCTATTTAATTGTTTAAAAAACTTTCCATTATTATATGTACATAAAAAGCTTTAATATCGGTTAGAATATAAACTTACATTAATATTTAAATTTTTATCCACAATTTTTAATCATTCCAAAAGATTTGGTTTGTAAATATTGTAAATTAAAAAAATCTTTTTATATATAAAAAAAAAAAAAACAAAAGTTAAAAAAGTTAAAAAACACAACTTAACAAACTATATCACAGTTTTATTTTATTGCTACTTTGTAGTTTGCGCTAATGTTGTCTGTGTCTTCTTTTAGATTCATCGTCCTTTCTCTTTTCTGTTGTATTCGCAGGCTTTCTATTGTGTACCTTTTCTTTGCGATATTCTCTTTGTCTAAGATTTTGACGTTTTCAAAATCAGCTGTGTGGCCAGTTTCCAGTATGTGTTGTGACAACGCTGTTGAATGTTTGTTTTTATCAATATCATTTTTATGTTCTTTTATTCTTGTTTCTAGATTGCGCTTTGTTGTTCCAATGTAGAGCTTATCACAGTTGTTGTTCTTATTGCCATTACAGCTTATTTCATAAACTACATTACTTTGTTGTTGGTTATTGATTGGCGCTTTTACTTTTGAAAATATTTTATTTAGTGTTGTATTGGCTTTGTATGCAAATTTAATGTTTTTGTTTTTTATTGTGTTTCTGATATTTTTATTATCTGTTAAGCCAGGGATGTAACTGACACTATAATATTTATTGTCTTCGTTGTTACTGACATCTTCATTTGTGGTGTTGTTATTTAATTTTTTATTCGTTTCTTCAATCAGTTTGTTAATGAGTACGGTAGGAAAACTATTTTCAATTAATGTTTTTCTAATGTATTTTATGTTACTTTTGTGGAATTCTCTATCACTCAGATAAAGAATTCTGAAAATTAAATTTTTGGCAGTATTGATTATTTGATTTTTGGGTTGATTGGAATTAAAATTGATGATTCTGCCAGATGCTGTGTCTTTTTTATGCCAATTTAATACTAATTTGTTTTTCCTTCTGTATATTTTGGTATCTAAATACGCGATTGAGCAGTCTTTTTCCATTTCCATGGTAAATTGTATTTTCGGGTGAAAGTTGTTGAATAAATTTAAAATTTTACTCTTTTCTTCTGTTTTTACTATAGCCAGTATATCGTCTACATACTTAGTTATGTATTTAAGTTTGATGTTTTCTGTTTGTAGCTTTTTTAGAGTTTCCTCCAAAAATTGTCAAGCACTAAATCTGCAATTGTTGGCGACAGAGGGTTCCCCATTGGCATACCGAAGATTTGGTTATAAATATCCTTTTCATACATAAAATAATTGTTGTCGTGAAGGCAAAATCGTAGTACTTTTAGGAACATAGATTTAGGCATTTTAGTGTAATTTTTGATAATTTCCCATTTGTTTATAATAATGTTTATGGCTTTGCTTACTGGGATATTTGTAAACAGGGATATGACATCCAGAGAAATGAGTACTTCGCAATTTTCTAATTACTTAATTGTTCTTTGTCTTTTAGAATTTATAATGTTATATTCGGTGGAAATAGTATTCTTGAGAATTTGTCCTATATATTTTGATAACTTATAACAAGGGACTTGTATTGATGAGACTATGGGCCTTAGAGGGACTTCCGGCTTATGAATTTTAGGGAGTCCATATATTCTGGGAGCTGTTGCAGCTGAGCAGAGTAATTGTTTTCTCTGCCAATTATCAATGTATTTACTTTTATACAGCTCACCTATTATATTATTATTCTCTTTTTGAAGTTTATTAGTGGGATCGTTTCTAAGTTTCTTGTATGTGTTTTTTTCCTCCAATAGTTTTTCCATTTTTAGCTTGTAGTCTTCTTTATAAAGCGCTACTGTTTTATTTCCCTTGTCTGCTTGTATAATAACGATTTTTTGACGTTTTCTTAAGTGCGGTCTACACCTGACATGAAAACACGGACAGAAGCAGCAAAATCCTGTTACTGTCAGGTGTGGACCGCAAATGTTAATGTTTTCTAGCCGTCTTAACACGGCTATTAAGACGTCTGTCTTGAAAGCTCCGTCTTAACAGAAAATGACGTTTAGCTGTCAAAGTTTTGTTTTCGTTGTTATTTTAAGGGAAAAAACTGAAATAATATTGTGGAAAAAGTAATAGTTGTGTATATTTTATAAAAAAAAGTGTGAAGCAAACTGAATTTTTGTAGCAAATACGTCCTGAATAGGAAAATAAATAACAAAAATAATGTGAGTTTACAATTTTAGTTAAAAAGAATTAAATTATACATATATGTAGATATATACTACATATGTACATATGTATGTATGTATTTTTTTTTCGACACAACCACAAACAAGAGACAAAACTAGCGTAGTTAACTCGTTGACGATACAAAAATAATAAAAAATTATGACATACGTATACTCCACCATTAAAAGATTCGCGTGTTTTAACAGCACGTCTTAACAGCATGTCATGTCTAATGTAGACGTGCAGTTAAGAATGTCTTTGTTCTGTTATATACGGTAAGAATAAATTTATCTTTGGGTGTGCTTCTTAAACTTCTTTTGAACCGTGTAATATTGTTGGCTATTATGGTTCTTGCTACATTTTTTGCTTGATCTTCGTTTTCTTCCATTGTCTGAATACATTGTTCCATGTCTGCTATTGTATGTAGTGCAGAAAAACTACTTTTGTCTATAGGCAGTGCGAATTTTTTCCCGAGAGATAATAGCCATCTTGACTCCATAGGAATTGTTATATCGGTTTTATTATCAAACCAGTTATTGTTATATTTTAATCCGTATATTTTAAACTGATTTTCTTTTAGTTTATCTAATTTTGTGTTTTGTTTATTTTGTATGTTTACTGCTATACCTTTCTTCCGGTTTCTTTGTTTATTTATAAAAGTAATGTAGTCTTCGTCTGTCAGCATATTTTCAATATAAGCTTCTAAATGATGAATCTTCTTCTTTATTATAGTAATATTTAAATATGTCTGTGATATTTCCAGGTTTACAATTTTTTTATGAAAGTTATATTCAATTTTCTTTACTTTTTCTGTTAAATTTGTACTTGTAAATAGTTGTGTTACCTTTGTGGTTGTGTTTTTTGCGTGGTTTGGAATTATACCATAATTCCTGCACGATAAAATGAATTTCAATCTACTTTCTTGATGTGTTAGTTTTTTAATTTGATTGCAGTATTCTTTTAAAGTTCTGCAAGTTTCTTTGTCATACTTTAAAGCTATGTGTGTGAAGTAGCCTTTCATGTTGTTGTTGTTGTTATTATTATTATTGTAGGTAATGTTTTGTTGACTTTGAATAGATTTGTGTTTCGGCAAGCTCTCCGATGATGTTTAATTATTTTTGTTGTATGGCCAATGTAAATTTTCTTAGTTTGAATATTGAAAATGAGCTAATACGGCCTAAAATTCTTCATGTAAATAAAACAAAATATTTTATTTCATTTTTCCCGACGTTTCGTCAATTATTTGTTGACTTTATCAAGGGTTGGGAAATCTATTTAATTGTTTAAAAAACTTTTCATTATTATATGTACATAAAAAGCTTTAATATCGGTTAGAATATAAACTTACATTAATATTTAAATTTTTATCCACAATTTTTAATCATTCCAAAAGATTTGGTTTGTAAATATTGTAAATTAAAAAAATCTTTTTATATATATAAAAAAAAAAAAAAACAAAAGTTAAAAAACACAACTTAACAAACTATATCACAGTTTTATTTTATTGCTACTTTGTAGTTTGCGCTAATGTTGTCTGTGTCTTCTTTTAGATTCATTGTCCTTTCTCTTTTCTGTTGTATTCGCAGGCTTTCTATTGTGTACCTTTTCTTTGCGATATTCTCTTTGTCTGAGATTTTGACGTTTTCAAAATCAGCTGTGTGGCCAGTTTCCAGTATGTGTTGTGACAACGCTGTTGAATGTTTGTTTTTATCAATATCATTTTTATGTTCTTTTATTCTTGTTTCTAGATTGCGCTTTGTTGTTCCAATGTAGAGCTTATCACAGTTGTTGTTCTTGTTGCCATTACAGCTTATTTCATAAACTACATTACTTTGTTGTTGGTTATTGATTGGCGCTTTTACTTTTGAAAATATTTTATTTAGTGTTGTATTGGCTTTGTATGCAAATTTATTGTTTTTGTTTTTTATTGTGTTTCTGATATTTTTATTATCTGTTAAGCCAGGGATGTAACTGACACTATAATATTTATTTTCTTCGTTGTTACTGACATCTTCATTTGTGGTGTTGTTATTTAATTTTTTATTCGTTTCTTCAATCAGTTTGTTAATGAGTACGGTAGGAAAACTATTTTCAAATAATATTTTTCGTAGCTATATTTTTTTTCCATAAAATGTATATGTACATATATTTTCGAATTTTATATATATTTTTATTTTAAATTTTAAATTGAGAAATTTTGTTTTTTCTTGCTTGTATAACGAATATATGTACATTAGGGCGGGTCGATTTGTATGGAGGCAAAAAAAATCGCTCATATTACAAGGAAAATCGTATTCTAGGGATCAAAATAAGGAACTTTTCCGAAGGAACCATACCTCTACAATGTATTTTGATGTCCCGACTAACCGGATGTCCTAAGACACCTCTCTTTTTTTTTTTTTTTGTTTTCTTTTCTATTACTAAGTAAATTTAATTTTTTAATTTAATTTTGACTAAACAAATTTCAAAAGAGAAAAATAAACTCCAACAATAAAAAAAACATAGCCATTTCGCTGATTTTTTCTTGTAAAGTGCCAAAAATGCTAATTTTTTGAAATGTTTGTATGGTGAACCCCCTGGGGAGGTTCCAGGGGGTGCTCCACTGGCATAGGTGGGTCAGCCCTCCAAAGTTAATGGGGGTCGGTCATACATTTTGACTCGATTGAGGCACTCTAAATGGGTCAAAGTGAGATTATTCAAAATTTGACCCTTCGAAATCTTCAAAACAAAAACATTTCGATGTAGAATTTTAGAAGATGGATGGAGTATCCGATTAAATATATATTTTTTTATATAAGAAATATGTATGTATATGCCAAAGAAAGAGAATTACGCGGTTTATGCTTGTTTGTAAAATATATACATATTTGTTATGCAATAGCATTCTAAATATTTTCAAATTTACTCGACGCAAATATTTCAAAGGATATATGTACATAGGTATGCAACATTTAGAGGCTGGCTGAAGCATTCATTAAAAATCAATATAAATTTGATTTGTTTTACAAAAAAAAATTTACTGGACATTTTTTATTAAAACTTGTACATATTTCAAAATTATTTTACTTTTTATGAACATTGCAAAAGTTGTATGTATAGAGTACATTTTTTAATCCCAACTACAAAAATATATATTCCCAGTTTTTGGATATGGCCTTATAGATGGGACCACTAATATATATTTCATTTCTTTATTTCTTATTCTTTACAAAACAAATTTGACAATATTTTGGAAATTTACACAAACAAAATGCCTGTATTTTTTCGTGTTGTATTTGTTTTATTCTGGCTCCCCCTTATAATAAATTCGCCTTGGTTCAGGCGTTTCAAAATTAACTTGTTAACTTCAAAATCGTTTTTCTCCAAAACTAATTTTTTGCCCATAGCTCCCTTTTAAAGGCTCCCTTTATGAAAATTTTCATAAAATAATAGTTTTCATGCGATAAGAGGAGTATTTATTGTCAACCAGATGTTTTGGCATCAGATTTGTATGATAGTGTGGCACCTACAACACCATTTTGAAACGATTTTTTAAAGTCGGTCAGATTTCTGCAAGATTTTCCTGTGAATGAATCGTACGATTGTGTAGGATAGTGAAGCACGGCCTTAACTGAAACTGACACATATACATACATACATACGTATACAATTTTTCATAACATTGAATGACATTTTTTTCAATATTTAGTTTATTTTTAATAACTATCCACAAAGCAGGCAAATCGCGATAAACTTCAATTAATTTCAGTATAAAATTTTTTCATCAATTTGCTATTTATTGCGCTATCAAATTTTCCGCGTATGATGTTATTGCAACGCAAACAAAATAAAAATGGAATTTAACGTAACATTAAAATTTACATTTTATTTATTTGTTGCGGGTTAGCAATATCTAGATATATATGTATTTCGTTGGTAGCTATACCAATTCATCAGTAGATGTTTTACCCTTTATGTTTAAAAAATTCCAAAGCTCATCTATTTATACAAAATATCACAAACATATTTTTGTGAATTACAAAGCATAAAAATAGCCTTTAAAAAAATTTTTCAAACACACACAACAATAATTTTTCATTATGAATGTGTTTACTTTTCTACACCTATACAAATAGATGATGATAATATATCCTGAGGTATATTATGCGCAAATAAACACAAATCATAAAAATGACTGCGACGGATGAGTAAGTGTTAAATTTTTTATTTTAGTTTTTGTTTTATTCCTAATTATTCTTTTTAAAATCATAAGATTAGTATAAAAAATATTAAAATAATCCAATAGTTTAGGAACACTTTTTTTCTTACTCAGTAAAATTTGCAGCAATATTTTTTTTTATTTTTAAACGTTTTCTTTTTTGTAGATTAGACAATTTTACATCATTAGTTTTGTCGGCCAGCTGAAAATTAAATTTTTTTATTAGCTTTATTATTAACTAAAGTGAGCAAAAATAAGCAAAAGCAACAGCTGATTAGCAGTGGCAGTGCAAAATAATCATATTATTCAGCGCAGTGACGAATTTACGAACAGGCACATATTTTTACTTTATTAAATTTTGTTGCATAGTGTATAGCCAAATATGGCTTAAGCAATATGCCCGTTTGTTTTTATATGCCTTTAGTACTTTTGGATTTTCGATGACGATATATAAATATATATACAATTTTTATTTTAAATATATATGTACATATGTATGTATAGTTACGTACTTTCAAGTATTTACAGTTTCAAAGGATAAGGAAACGGGGTTAATTTTACTGCCCACGCTATATTAAAAAATTTATGCTTATAGCATTCTATGTTTGCCTAACTTTTATTGCTTGCAAATGATGTGTTTGATTTGTAAATGACACTATTCCTGCTGAGTTTATTTCATGCGACTAAGTTGACGCAACGAAATTCTTCTATATAAATCGAACTGTGGTTGGTGAAACATTCATCAGTTACACGCAAAGGTGGAAGAAGTTAATATCTATATATATTGTAATTACATTCTTACAAAAAAATGGAAAAAACCTGTAATATTGTGATGTTAACATTGATTTTGGCCACAATACTAGTTGGTGTTATGAGTTCATCTACACTAGATGAAGACAGATATTTCGATAAAGAGGTAAATATGTACAACTTATGATAATAAGAATAATTGTCAGAAAAAGCGGGGTTATATTTATATACATGCTAGCTCTGCCCGGTGCGCTTCGCTGCCCAAATTTGTTGTAAAATAAAAGCAGCACTTATAATATGTATAAATAATTGATTATTCTATCCTTTTTGTGAAGTTTCATTATAACATACGAAAATGGACTTCATTTTAGGACATTTTGCTGGCAGTTGTATTTTGTTCTTAAAGTAACACGCTCCGAGTTTTAAAAAATTCTGTGCATTAGGTGCACAGATTTATTAATATTTCACTTGTATGGGAATGGCTGTGCCCCTCGTCATACCGCCACAAAATTTTGCTGAAGGTTTAGTTTTGTCCTTAAAACAACACACACCTAATTTTAAATTATTCTGCGCTTTAGTTGCACAGATATATGAATATTATTATTTTATTTGTATGGGAGCGCCCGTTCCCATCACCAAAATGTTGACGGAAGTTGTGTTTTCTGCTTAAAGTAACACACGCTGAATTTTAAAACATTACGTGCTTTAGTTGCATACATATATGAATATTAATATTTTATTAGTATGGAGGTGCCCCACCCCCATACTAATTTATTGATTCTTCCACGAATCTCTTACAACCTAAGAAGTTCCAATAGAACCAATTTCACAAAGTTACAAACATGCGTCCAATTATGCAAAGATTCCAACATATTTGGAACTATGTACGCTGTCCGGTCTCATGCTACGCCCTAAAATTTCTTCTAAATACTTTTTCGAACTGTGAAATCGTGGACAGATGAAGTATCAATGTCATACACTAGTTCTCTATTTCGAAAATTATCCAGCTAAGGCTTCAACAATACTCTATGGTTACAACCACATTATGTTCTTTTGTTCCATTTCTCCACCTCTTCTCTTGTATAGCCCGAGCACCAGATTCCACCACAACTTTAACAGCATCCACTCTTTATCTAGCTTTACTGAATCAAAATTAGTTATGTGATAAGACACGGTCAGATTGAACAAACTTTCTAATAGTTTCCCACTTCAATCTATCATACGATAAGAAGAGTACTATCTTTCCAAATGGTTGGAAAAATTAATTCAGGAAGGGATTTAAAAAATACTTTTAATACCATGTTCTGAATACAGCTTAAGCCTGTTGCCTTGTTGTCTATAATTTTTTATACAAAACATTCAATATCGGAAAACGAAGAAACTGTGGAATATCGCTGTGTTGCGATGTTTGGGGAAAGAGGTCTTCTACACTTCACTTCTACACTTTTTTTGATTTGTTGATCTTTAGACGAACTAATGCGTACTTAACACTTTTGCTTCACAGATACATAATATATGAATTAATATGTCCAAAGTGGTTTTAGTTTATGTAAATGTTCGTTATTTTATTGAAACAAAATAATTTTTCTTTGGAGAAATTTGTTTATTGAATAATTGTTAATAATGATGTTTAAAAATATTACCTGGCAATAAGTTAGAACTGATTGGTATATATCACTATGAAAGCCTTTGTTTATGTACTTACATTTATTAATATTTTAAAGTTTTTTCTTTTAAATTTTTAAAATTTTAATGTACATATACACTGAGAAAAAAAGTGCGCTTTAAAATTAAATGTGAACGCTTTTAAATTTTATTTAAAGTGCCTCAGTCTATAGGTTCTTATGGGAGGCACAAAAAGAAATATTTTGTAAAAGTCCTAATTTTAATTTTTTAAAGTGTTTACTCTTAATTTAAAAGTTAAAATTTTTGTTTTTAATGTAAAATTTTTAAATTTCAAAATGTTGACTTTATTTTATAATGACAAACTTTATATTTTAAAGTAAAATATATTATTTATAAAGTAATCACTTTTAAAAATGTATTAAAAGTGACTCCATTTAATTTAAAATATTTAAACTTTAAAAAATAAAATTAAAACGTTTATTTTCAAAGTGTTAACTTTAAAATGTAAAGTGATCAATTTGCAGAAAAGTGTTAACGTTTACATTTTAAGTGTTCACTTTATAAATCAAAGTGACACTTTCTAATTTAAAGTTTCAGTTTCTAATTTAAAGTGTTCACTTTAATATTGAAAGTTTTAGTTTTGAGTAAAAAGTTTTAACTTTAATTTTAAAGTTTTCACTTTAATATATAAAGCGTCAGTTTATTATTAAAAGTGTTCCCTTTGACATTTAAAGTGTACATTTTGTATTAAAAGTGTTAACTTTTAAACTCAAAGTGTCTTTGTTGGAACTAAATGTGAACACTTTAAAACGCAACGTAAAATTTTTTATTCTCAAAGTGTTTAAGTTTATTTTAAAAGTTCGACTTTAAATTGTATCGTTAGCGGCATTTGTGTGATTTCGTTATAGTAAAGTGAATTTAGAAGTGTGAACAAGATACAAGAATGACCAGTCAGGGTAAAATTTTACAAGAAAGTGACTTGCTGCAAATTCTTGGCAACGTTAGATATCGTTGCCAAGAATTAATGAGCAGGGTGATTTAACGTACACGTGTGTTGAGGAAGATACGGATCTCCTTAATCTGCTAAAGGATTTTGATCTGGAAATACTTTTTCTTGACCTAAAAAGTAAGTAAAAATTCTTAGGCAATATTAACACTTATGCAATATTATGATCCTTAGATGCTGAAATAACTTTTCGAAGCTTCAAATTTTTGTCAAAAGAAGACATTGCGGATGCAGTAAGAAATGTTGGTCTTCGAGCGGAGTTTAGAGAAAAGTTGTTTTTCTGGCGCAAGTCAAAGGTAAATATAATATTAATTTTCAAGCTTATTTGAGATGTTACGCACGTACATAGATACAATTCCCATTTCCATATTACTACGTTTATAATTTAGCAAGGTTATTTTTTCAGTTTGGAATAGAAGACGAAACATTGAGCCAGACTGCGAAGGTTGCTGGTTGGCTAGAAACAAACTATCACAACGATTCACCTTGTTCTTCAAATAATTCAATAAGAAACGCATTTGGATCACAGGTAAGAATATACAGTAAAAAGTTTTGTATTAAATTTAATAATACACTGCATTGCAGCCCCTTTCAACATTTTTCAAGAATAACTCAGCCGGAAAGCAACTTATTAAATATTATGAGGAAAGGGCATGTTTTACGAATAAGCAACGCGATGACCTCATTAAAATAATTTTAGAAGATGTCATGTTAACATAGGCAAAGCTTAGACCGGAACACTTTGCTAGTATTGTGGAAGAAATAATTGGTTTATTTCCCAAAGAAAAAGAGTCCCAGGTATTATTAAAATATATAATATATATACTTTGAAAATATTAACTATCAATCTGTTTATGTTTCGACTATAATACATTATAAGGGAATCGAGTATAAACAAAATAATTTTTTAACATTACTGAATGAAATAAATTGTTGTATCTATAAAATCAAACTTTTTATTTGCGAAAATGAAATTATTTACGTTCTATGATATCCTATTGAAATTATTAACTTTGATGTACATATTCAATCTTACGAGACTGGTATAAAACAAAATTGCCTAAAACTGATTAACATTTCACATTTTACAAGCCTGCCTATGAATTTACATCAAATTAACAATGGAAAGACATATGCAAGATTAAAAAAGATATGATAACATAATGATTTATTTTTTAAATTTAATTTAAATTAAGTTATTTTATTTAATGAGTTTATTAATGAGTTATAAATAAGTTATTTCATAAATTTAAAATAAATTTAAATATGTTTGAATAAAAAAAAAATGTGAATTAAAAATAATTAAAATAATCTGTTTCATTTAAAGTTTATAGTGAACACTTTTAAATTGCATTTAAAAGTGTTCCCTCTTAAAATAAAAGCTAAAGCTTTTAATTTGAGATTGAATGTGTTAACTTTTAATTTAAATACAAACATTTTTAAATTGGGTTAAAAGTGTGAACTTTAAAATCAAAAGTGTTTAAATTGTATTCGAGAATGCGCATATTAAAATGTAAAGTTTTCACTTTAATATTCAAAGTGCTAACATTAATAATTTACATTTTAATGTGTAAACTTTAAAATTAAATATTTTTCAATACGGCTGGTTTTCATACATGAAAATTTTTAATTTTAAAGTCCCTTGTACTGGATTTAAAGTGAGTTTAAAGTGTTTCTTTTCTGAGTGTATGTAAAGGAAGGGTCAGGTGTAAAGATGTCAAGTGAAGTTCGTATGTATTATAATATGAGAGTTTGTCGGTGAGCAGAATAATTCAGTCGTCAGTTGGTTCTTAAGTTGATCGGTTCTAAAGTTGTTGACCGTTTACGTTGAAAAGAGACTAATTAATCTTTTATTTCAATTTACTTTTTCAAATATTATACACTATTCAACTAATTAATCTAATAATATTTCTTTATTAAATAAACACAATAAATGAATTGTTAACCTAAAAGCATTTGCTTGTGTTCATATTTAAACTCATACTCTTACATATATATTTTTACTAAAAAATCACATCAGCACTATGTTTTTGTATAATAATTTTGGTGACTACAGCGCCCAAAACACTTTTATTTGTTGAACTCTTAATAAAATTTTTAATGATTTGATGTTAGATTATTGCTGTAGTTAAATGAATAATTCATCTCGTGTCCAAACAACTTTTATCAATTTCTACAGATAAAAGTAACCGGACCAACAAAATATTATAGACTTTGGAGCATAGCTACACGTTTTCCAATAGTAATTCAGAAAGCGTCAATTATAATTCAGAATAGTCAATTGCAATTAAGTAATCGTCAATAGTACGTTAAACTAGTCAATTGTAATTCAGAAAGAAATCACTTTTCATCATCTATTTATTTTTATTTTACTAGAACAAAAGCAAAAACTTTAAATATTTCTGTAAATATACATATTCGCTGAACTTTTTAAATATGTAGATTATCGACCAACTGCAATTTCATTCATTGCCAAAGCAGTTATTAGCTTGGGGAACTGTACGGTGTATCACAGCATGAATGAAATCACCCTAGCTATAGTTTTCGTTGCATGATCTATAACATCCGACAAGTTGACCAATCTATGTCCAATGACGCCAGGATTTACATACATCAAAAATTTTGGTTTTGGCATAGGCTTCAACTTAACACCAAATATTCTCAATGGGATAGCATCGGAGAATAGCGTTTTTTCTAGCCGAAAAAGAGAGGCTGACGTACTATTGATGACTCTTTCTAGCTTAGAATGACAAGGTGAGTTGGGCCGCAACAATAACCAAATTTTCTAGCTGATTTCCCATATCTGTGCAATAAACGAATCTCTTCTGCGTTCTGGAAGGTGTTGTACTGCTACATATAATCTTGCATGCCTATCGTCCGACGACAAAACAGATTAGAATTAGTTTCATCCATTCAAAGAACTTGGTTTCCCTGGTGTATATATATATACATATATATATATATATATATATATTCGTTCAAGGATTGCACATATTCACCTCAGTTTGTTTTGCTCCGCTCAGAATTCATTGTAACTGTTTCAAAGTGTACTTGTTTTGTAGAGAACAGTCTGCCTTTTAAGTAATTACCTACAATTGATACACATAACACTTTGTTGAAATTACTCATAACCTTTCATTGAGTTGCTGTAATGTTATGGTAAAGTCTTCTCTTATCCGGAAAGCAACAAATTAATTTTATCATCCGACAGAATTTTTGCCTTTTTCCCTCATTTTGGAAACATTTTCTTAACCTCAATTTGGATCTAACAATACTCGCTCTAATATTTCAAGCGTTGAAGCTAAAACTACCCAATCATCACCACTAGCACTATTTGCTATCCTTTCACGGCCTTTTTCTCTATTTTTTATATATATTTCTTTTAATTGCTTCCTTTCCAATTCTTACTGTTCTGCAGAAAGGTCAAAAACTATAAAAAAAGGGTTTGTATATTGTGAGCACTTCTTGTGAAATAAATGTTAGGTTGTGTCGTTCCGAAACGACCTAGTTCCTTGGAACGATTCCCTTATTGGAACGGTTTGGACTGATCCAGACATTCCTATTTTATCGTTCCTCGTTCCGTAATTGCAAATCGTCTTGCGGAGCCATTATTTGTTTTTGATAAACATCAAAATCTACATATAAAATAGTCCACATGTATACATTTTTCTTATACGTCGCACTTTAATTAATGGCACATTCAATTTACTATTTATTTTTTCTTTAATTTAACTATTTTATCAGGTTTTATTAATTAAAATCTATTTATCCCTATTTATTATATCATCTTCTGTAGCTTTTTATTTTTTACAGCATGCTTGTTGGTTTTTTAGTGTTGTATTGGTGCATATACATATGTATCTATGTATGTCCAAAGTAAGCAACAGGAACGATGAACGAAAGGAACGACCTAGTTCCTTTAATCTTTCGGTCCGGTCGGAAAGAAACTAATTCACGGTTATTAATTCAGTTGAACTAGACACATCCATCATCCATTCATGTTTTTTGCTGATAGCAGTGGTGTATAAGGCCAGGTGGCAGCATATTTTGCACTATTTATGCACAAAAAATATTACTTTTGGTTTTTGCTTAAGTTAAATATTGCAACAATATGTAATGTGGCAAGGTGGCCGGCAATGTTTAAGTTAGATTTAATATATTTACTGTTTTGGTTGTAATAATTGGCAATTCGTTAGGATTTGTATCACTCCGTTTTTCTTCACGCTTGTGTGGGAGTTTTTGCACAATTTATACCGAATAAATACCTAACGGTCTTAAGCATGGCACTCGTTACCTTTCTTCGTCCAATTTTTTAATTATTACTTCGCTATTTGTTGTATGAACGCTGATTGTGTTAACGCCCAACCATAATATGCATAAGCTGGCTTAAGCTAATGTCAAAACTGAACGAAAAGGCTGTCAAATGCTTAAACAAATTCGCAGAGACTTTTCGGTGGCTATAATGTACTTATGCGACTTAAAATTTAAGTAGTCATAGTTGCACACATATGTATGTAGCATAAATAATAATAAAAATAAAATATATGTACATCAGTGAAAATAAAATACATATGTTGAATAAAATATATGAAATGTCAGTTTCATGCACAGACA
This sequence comes from Lypha dubia, assembly GCA_947311025.1. NCBI lineage: Eukaryota > Metazoa > Arthropoda > Insecta > Diptera > Tachinidae > Lypha > Lypha dubia. The sequence continues at coordinate 82,726 of OX371263.1, forward strand.
TTTCTTTTTTCCACATTTTCTATTAAATTTAATATGTAAACTATTTCATCTTCTTTTTCAATTTTCAAAATTAATTTATTTTTACGTACAAACATACATACATACATATGTATGTATTTGTAGAAAAGCTGATTCCGTACGGAATGTGTGACTTGGCACTTAGTTCATGTTTTCGTCCCGAAAAGCCAACATTATCACTATGTCGAATAAAATTTTTATAACGTAAACCAACATCGTAAATAAAACAAAACATCTTTCTACAAATATGAATGCCACGAAATAAGAACATTATATCAACTCTGGATTTATTTTTTACCCTTTGGCCATACTTCTTCCGACTTTCAATATTATAAACGTTTTCAAGCGATAAATGTTGTCGATGAAATTCCAAATGGCTCGAATGGACTAAATCTAGTTCTGGTTTACTTAATTCTTGGAAAAATTGCCTGCTTTGTATAGCAAGATTTTCTGGAATTATCTTATTACATTCTTTCGAAGAACATGCTTGGGATTTTTCTCCGTACATCAAATCGATGTTCATCTTGTACATATATCTTCAACTGATTGCTGCAATTCGGATATAATATTGCATTCGGAAACATCATGCAAAAAACTTTGATTTTAGTTAGTACCGAAGTATTAGCACCGACACTTTCAGATAACGTCATATCGATCTTATCATCGCCATAAACCGAGTATAGTCTTTTTAAATCATCATCAAAACTGTCAGAAATATCCATTTACTTCAAATTAACATCAGCTTAGTAACAAAATTACAAAAGAACCAAAATTGCGACACAACTTTTGAGATATTGATCACTCGTTATACAGTTGGCACAAGCCTAAAGCGTCACTTTATTCTTTTCCTTTCTTATAGTTATTTTTACAATGTTCTTCGTATTAGTATACGCACATCAACTTTTTGCTGAGAGCGAACTGATAGCTGAGAACGAACAGAGCAGCAACAATAGCTAAGGTATTGTCACACTAAAAGCGAAAAAAAATACGTCACCACATAGGCATAACGTCACCAAAGTCGGCACCCAATCATAACTAACCATATCAAATCGCATCTCCCAACTGAAGATGTGTTCACAGTGATAATGCGTTTTTCTCAAAACTTCATTTCCACACACTAGGTCCCTTTTCTCGGAGGAGGTCATGTATAAGGATCCAGAATATGTAATATGAATATTGTAGAAAAAACACACGGAATGACAAAACTATAAATACCCTTACTATTTTTAGTGAAGGGTATAAAAATAAATTTTTTATAAAACAATTTTTTTTTATAATCTGTTCCACAATAAATCCAAAAATATTAGTTATTAAAAAAAAGAGAGTAAATTAAAGCTGGCATAATTTATTGATTTAAATTTTGACATTTAGCGTAACCAAATCGAATACGTCATTTTAAAGTTATAATAAAATGTATGAAGTAGCCTCTTCCAAAATCTTTCATTTTCGAAAAAAAATTAAAAAAAAAAACATAGTCATAGAATCTGATATGCTGATGATTTTTAAAGCTAGGTGACTATACCGCATCAAAAAATATAGTGGTTATCCAAGGACATTTGTTGTATAGTGTTATTAAAGCTACTAATATACTCGTAATGCAACTTAAAATATATTTAAATAAACTTAATATATACCGATTATTTCAGCTTAATCACGACCTTATGAATTGGTTAACATCGGCCCACTATGCCCAGACTTTAAACAATCCTTGCCGATACTACGCCTCAAATATATTAACTGCTCCTATGCCAAAACGAAACTCAGAGCTAATTAACTCGCTGTTAAGTCTACCAAAGAATATGAATGATGCCGGCAAATAAATATGTATGTAAATAAGCCGTATGACGAGCGCTGCTGTTATTCTTCTCGGCTGTTTATAGTAATTAAAATTATATGTTACTAAAATATATTATATTATAATTACAATTATAAATAAAATAATTTTAAATTGTTAAATAGAATTGCATTTGATCACCTTTTTATTGCTTAAATTATTTTTTTCATATACTACATACATAAGAGGTTTTCCAATGGGGATGATATGATTTTGAAGTGACGTTGCGGTCATTTGTAATACGTCATGATCATTTGTTTTTCATGGTAGTGTTTACGATTTCATTTTGGAGAGATATACGCAAGAACCACTGATTTTGCCTTGGAACAACTTCAAAACGATAACGGATTTTTTATGAAAATCATATTCTCCGACGAGGCTCACATTCATCTGAGTGGTGCGGTAAATAAACAAAACTGTCAATTCTTGTGCGAAGAAAATCCACAAATTATTCAAGAAAAACCATTACAGTAGGAATCTTTATCTAACTTTGGTTGCAAAAAAAAAAAAATTGCAACAAAAAAAAAAATGATGTAAACAAAAACCTGAATTTTACACAAAACACAACTACTCGTGCGCGATCATGCTCTCCGTACATGTTAAATAGTGATCAAGAAGCAGCAACAATTGCACCCATTTGCAAACTTGTCAACTTAGCTGTACAAACAAACAAAAAAACAATAAATAACAAGGTGACCAACGTGCACAAAATTGTAAATGCAGTGAGTTAAAACAGTGATAATAAAGTTCAAACAGGTATGGACAGATACATAACCGTACTAAAAAGGGTAAGAAGTCCCAAATCATCGCAAATAGCATCAACGGCGAATGTTCCCAGAGATGGGAAAAATTAATATAAAGAAACCCGAAAATCGTTTCGCAATTCTCAATGAACAAGGCAATGACGACACAACTACAACAAGGTCGAGTAAACCTCCACCGATATATTTAAGAGAGCAGAACTCAAGTTTTTTGGTAAAAAACCTTATCTCTTTAATTGGAGCAAATGAGTGCTATATAAATACAATTAAGCGCGGAAATATCAAAGAAACAAAAATCCAGGTAGTGCAAGAAAGTAATTACCGAAAATTAGTTTCTGACTTTGAGTCAAAAAAAACAAATATTGTTATACGTACCAATTAAAGAGTGCTAAAGGTCTAACCGTCGTAATAAAAGGTATAGACTCTAGCGTGGATCCAGAAGAGGTAAAGTCAGGCCATGAAAATAGTGGCTTCAAAGTTAAAAATGTTTCAAACATTAAAAATAGGGAAAAATCCCCCAACCTATATTTAGAGTCGCGCTACAGCCAGCTGACTTGAAAATAAAAAAGAAAGAAATAAACCCAATTTATAATTTAAAGTACTTGTTACACCGAAGAGTTACCTTTGACCTTCCACATAAAAAAACTGGACCTCTTCAATGCCTGAACTGCCAAGAATTTGTCCATACCAAAACTTATTGCAAGTTGCCTACCGTTTGCGTTGTATGTGGTGAGCTACACAGTACCGCGAACTGCGACAAAATAAAAGGTGATCCCAAGGAGAAAAAATGTTGCAACTGCGGCGGAAATCACACTGCCAACTATAGAGGCTGTCCTCTTTACTCATTTTTTAAACGTTCGTCGAATAAAGGAGAATAATATCCCAGCTGCGCCTATCTCACTTTTAAGCTACCCACAGTTACCTCAACAGTCTACCAGCCAAAAACAATTTTCAAATGTATTGAAATCTAACACGACTATTGCTCAGCAACAACCTAATAGTCAAGTTTCATACGCTAACATGTTAAAAAGTAACCAGAGTACAGCGCAAAAAACGGTACCAGCAAACGAAGTTCCAGGGTCTAATTTTAGTCGTATTGAAGCCTCAATTTTGAGTTTAATACAAACAGTAAATACTTTTACTCTCAACATGAATGGTGAAAATGCAGTCTACCTTGTTGCAGGCTTTACTAAACAAACCATGAACTTGAAAATATGTTTTTGGAACGCAAACGGCATCTGCCAACATAAAAAATATAATAAAAAAATATAATATTTTCTTCTAGATAAATAAATCGATGTTATGCTTATCTCAGAAACTCATTTGACCTCCCGAAGCTATTTTAGAATTAGTGGATATAATTTCTACGATACCAAGGATCCTCGAGGTAGAGCTTGTGGTGGTTCGGGAATCCTAATAAAACACTACCTGTTGAATGATTTTTGTGAATATTATCTTCAAGCAACAAACATCTGCATTGAAAATTATTATCAAAAATTTGTAATATCATCTGTCTATTCCCCCCAAGATTTTCAATTACCGAGAGTCAATATACGGCTTTTTACAAATCACTGGGCTGCCGTTTTCTAGCGAATGGCGAATACAATGCTAAACATACTTTCTTGGGCTCACGCCTAATCACTCCTAAGGCTCGAGTTTTATTACTAGTCTTAACACCAAAAAAGCCAGGTGTCGACAAAATAAGCAAGAAAATGCTTCAAGAACTACCATATATTGCAAAAAGGATAATACTATTAATTTTTAATTGTATTTTACGGCTGCAATACTCAATTCGGTTTTCGCAGACAACATAGCACTATTGAAAAAACTCTGAGACTTTTGAATGTTGTTACAGACACTTTTGTAAAAAAGAAATATTGCTCTGCGCTCTTTATAGATGTTTCTCAAGCTTTCGATAAAGTATGGCACGAAGGTCTTATACACAAAATAACGCAAAATCTTCCCGCAAACATCGTCAGGCTTGTTAAAAACTTTTTAAAGGAACGTAAATTTGTGGTTCGAGAAGGCAATTTTTTAAGCCCTCCGCTGTCGATCGAAGCCGGAGCTCCCCAAGGCAGCATCTTTGGTCCCTTGCTGTACTTAATATATGCTTCTGACTTACCGTTAAGCAATAACATTCATACATCAACATTTGCTGATGATACAGGTTTTCTAAGCGTTCATGAAAATCCAGTAGATGTTCCCGCAACTTACAAGGGTAAATATCAAAGTTAGAAAAAAGGCTGAAACAATGGCGTATAAAAGAAGAAACTCTATATTAAGGCTTGACTGTAAACTTATCTTGTACAACGCGATCCTAAAACCAATATGGTCCTACGGAATCCAGTTATGGCGACAAAATAAAATTCTACGTACTATTACAGCAGCCCCCTGATATATTCGAAATCAGCGATTTCACAAAGACCTTGATGTTCCGTTGGTGAAGACAGTATTTTCAAAACACGCGAGAAAATATATTAAAAAACTTGAGTTGCACCCAAATCAGGGTTACCACTCAAAAATTTTCTATCCGACCAAACTTGGCTCTAAAACCTACCAAAATCCTTCCGAAATACCAATTTTTTTAATATTGAAAAATATATACATATGTATTTTTCATATAAAGTATAATTTTTATTCGATAAAGTTTTTAAATTATGGAATAAATAACAAAAATAACAGTAATGTACCGAAAACAAAGGATGTAAGAACATAAAAAAAAATTCATTTACATATGCGTGTATATGCGTAAACTAAAATTACATAGAATTAAATAGTAAAAATTAATCGCCATTCGTTGCGTCAAAATATTTTTTTGTGTTGATATACATATGTACATACATTACATACTTACATAATTATTTTGGTAATTACACAATTATATTTTTACATACATATGTATGTATGTATGTACATATTTACATAAAATTTTCACTTTTTGGAAAAATCTCTTTTTGATGACCACACAATGCGTGCATCATTATTTTTCATAAGTTCTTTACTGAGCATTATACTGTTATTTCAAGTTTATTCCTCAACTTTGTTTTAATTAAAAAAAGCTTTGAAAACTTACGTTCAGCAGCTGCAGAATATTTAAGTCTGCATCAATATTTAAGTCTGCCGAAAGATTAATTTCTGTTAAGCGCAACAAGTTCCACTGTGTAATAATGATATCAGGGTCACAATCAACAAGGTTGGAAAAGTTTAAAATTAGGGGCAATATAGGCAAGTCTTCTTTAGACAACACTTTAGAAGGAGTAATTATTTGTAACATTTTAATGTCTTCACGATTATTTGATTTAGAAGCTCAATATAAAATTTCAGTATGTGTTGTTTAACTTCTAAAATGTCGTTCGAACTAATATTTTTTTCAATGTACATACATACTAGTGATGTTACGAATACTCGTATTCGTATTCGACTATTCGACTATTCGCCTGTTTTAAGATATTCGTATTCGTATTCGCCAAATTCAAGCAAATATTTTTCGAATAATTTTCCCATACATTTTCCAAAAAAAAATCATAAAAAAGTTTAAAAAAAGTACATAAAATGTAAAAAAATATATTATTTTTTATTGAAAAAACCCATTGTATTTCACGCAAAGTAATAACCTTCTTAAAAAACAAACAAAAATATATATAAATTATAATTTAAGTTGTCTCAAATGTATTAATAAAATTAAAAATGCTTTCGCAGCAGTGAATTGAACAAAGTACATCATCTATCGGCAATAAATTGGAATATACTCGTATAACTTAAATGCATGATATTTAAAGAAACTCGGTGAGATGTTTTGATTCTGTTTATATGTAAATGTATAAGGGTGGGAAGCTACAGGAATCAAACTAAAACTTTTTATATATGAAATTCCACTGACGCAGGTGGATGCGCAAAAATATGTTCGCTAAACAGCACTGAATTATTAATTAAAAACCCAAACAGAGTAAGAAAAACGAAATCTAAAAGTATGTAAGTAAAATAATTAAAAAATGTTCTGTAGAGGTTTTCAAATTCGGCATCTTAATGCAATAATAATGTTAAATCACTAAATTTTCTTTTTCATTTATAGTTACTAACGCAAAGGCAGGGATTTTTTCCAAATAAATTTGAAATATAAACCTCAAAAGAAATATTCGTATTCGTATTCGGCGAATACTGTTTTAAATATTCGTATTCGTATTCGCGAATACTAAAAATTGATATTCGTAACATCACTAATACATACGTACGTTTCAGCTTTTGTGCCAATAAAAATATTTGAAACATCAATATGATTACTTTTATTATTGAAATCGACTTCAGCATGATATGGATGTATCAAATCTTTTTTAATAAAATTACTCAAAATAAGTAAAAAACTAGACTTTAAACTGGAATATAAATATGGTAAACGAGAACTTTCTAACTGGAATTCTTTGTTGAGATTATTTTAATTCTATATGCCCAAAAAAAATATTTTCATAGAAATCACAATTTATTTTGACAGCATGTGTTAAAACATTATTGCTCAGTAGGGTGACAATGAAAAATCAACTTTGGATTTTTGATGATAAATGTGAAGATTCTTTTGCCACTTGGTCTAAAACTTACTTGCTGAAAATTTGAGCCTAATCGGATAACTCTATCCCGTGCACCTTTGAGGTCAAAGTTCAAATTTTGGGAAATATAGTGTATTCGCCTATATTGGAGCTAAAAAAATAGCTTTTCGATATGAATTATACCGAAATCCAATAGGATTAATGTGTCACATACGGTTGAACTTGCATGCTGAAAATATTAGCCGAATCGGGTAATTCTATGCCGTGCACCTTTGAGGTAAAAGTTCAAATTTTGGGAAATTCTGTATATTTAACTATAATTGATCTAAAAATATCGTTTTTTTAAGTAAATTGTTCAGAAACTAGATGTTTTAAATATTTTCAAAAGTATTCTGAAATATTATGAGTATATACAAAAAAAATTATAGGATTTACTACACATGTAACAAGTTCAGATGAGTCAGAAAGCGGTGAATCTACGGAAGCTAATGATCATATAATAGACCCAATGACCACGAGTTGTCCTGATACTTTGAACAGTTCACAAAACCAAAATACTTTAAACACAAAAAGGCCATCTAAAGAAATTTTAACGCCCAGACTTGCTGCAGTTTTAGATAAATTAAAATTAAGCTCTAGAGATACTGTTCACATGCTTATTGCAGTTTTGGATGCAGTTGGATTAAACTCATCAGAGTACATATGTTATTAACCGCACGTCTATTCATCAGCAAAGGGATTCATTCAGAAAAGCAAATAGTACTCGAATCGGGTTAAAACTTCAATCCAATACTCAGCCACTAACGATACACTGGGATACAAAACTGTTATCTGGCATATCAGGAAAAAACGAAGACCGACTGTCAATAATTGCAACCGCTCCCGATTTTGAACAAATATTTAATATTCCTGATATACCAGCTGGAACTGGCGTTGAAATATCATCTGCAGTATATGATTCATTAGAAGAGTATCAAGTTTTGGATAGAATCGAGGCATTTGTCTTTGACACAACCGCCTTAAACACTGGCAAATTTAAAGGGGCCTGCAATATATTAACATTTTGTTCCTAGGACTCAGACACCATGTGTTTGAAATTATTTTAGCAGCTGTTTTTAATGAAACAAAAATTTGTTCTTCGACTGGCCCAGAAGTCAGCTTATTTAAAAAATTCAAAAAACAATGGTCGAACGTAAAAAAGGATGAGTATATGACGGGATTAGCAATACCTCGAATAAAAGAAATAGTAGGTGATGATTGCGCTAAAATTTTAGATTTTGCAAATATAAAAGTTAAAGAGGACTTTCCACGAAATGACTACAAAGAGTTCCTGGAATTGATTATCATATTTCTGGGTGGAAGTCCTAGTGGCATAAAATTTTTTAAACCCGGTGCTCTTCATTTAGCTAGATGGATGGCTAAGGGAATATATTGCCTTAAGATATTGATGTTTCGCAATCAATTCGCAGAAATCACAGAATTGGAAATAAATGGTCTAGTTGAAGTTGCAGGTTTTGTTATAAAGTGCTATGCATTTTTCTGGTTCAATTCAGATAAAGCGGAGCAAGCTCCCTTAAACGACATATTATCTTTGAGAAATTTAGAAGATTATAAAAAAATAAATGCACAAATTGCTGATAGAGCCATAACAAAGTATATTAATCATCTATATTACCTTAATGAAGAATGCGTAGCATTCAGTTTATTCGATGATAGAAAAGACTTTGAAACAAAATGGCTAAACACATTTTGACTTTTATGGAAGAAGAAAACCTTAAAGAAGAAGAAATTTTGAAAAAGTTTTTAATTAAAAAAGAAAATCTTAATACTTTCTTCGCTAAAGATAATTCATAAATTTTGATTGAACTTGTATCCAAAAATACGAAAAGTGTTTTGAAGAGATTTCAAATTTCAATGGATTTTTTACAAAAAGACCCAAGTAGCTGGAAAGATTGTGAAGATTATAGAAAAGGAAAATTTATTATTAAAAAACTAAAGGTTGGTAATGACTGCGCCGAACGAGGTATTAAGCTTGTTGAAGATTATCATGAGAAGATCACAAAAGATGAACAGCAGCGACAATATTTATTCAAAGTAAGTTATATGTAAATTCAACTAATTTACATTTAAATAATTATTGTTTCTTTTTAGGTTGTTCAAAACTGTCGACAACAATATACGAAGCATGCGAATTTAAATAATTTAAGAAATGATTACATATAATCAAACTTACCGAAAAAGACCTTTCAAGTTGCCTTACTTTTTATATTAAAAACATATTTTTATTTCAATTAAAATATACTGCTTTTGCTTCTATACGAAAAACATTCACATAAAGATATTTTTTTAAGTATTGGATTTATAGCTAATTTAAGCAAATGTGTAGTTTTGACCCCCGTTGCAAAAAAGGGTTAAATTTACTTATAATATTTTAGAATACTCTATTTTATTTGACCTTTTCTTTATATTTATTAGAATGTTTATTTAAGCTATAGGTCTTTTTATTTTAATATATATATTGTTGTTTATTTTCGATATTTCGCTAACAATTTGTTAGCATCTTCAGGAAAATTTTTGTTTTTTAAATTATTTGAAATTTTAATATTGATTTGTGTATTGGGTGTCATAAAATTTTTTTCAATAATTTTTTATGGAAAAAGTCTAGGAAAATTTAACTACAGTATATAAAAAGGTTTTTGTATGAAATGTCACAAAAATTGTTTCCGAATTTTAACATAAAAAAAAAAAAAAAAAAATTATTGAAAATGAGTTAAGTATTGGATAGATATAAAATTTTTGTGACATTTCATACAAAAACCTTTTTATATACTGTAGTTAAATTTTCCTAGACTTTTTCCATAAAAAATTATTGAAAAAAATTTTATGACACCCAATACACAAATCAATATTAAAATTTCAAATAATTTAAAAAACAAAAATTTTCCTGAAGATGCTAACAAATTGTTAACGAAATATCGAAAATAAACAACAATATATATATTAAAATAAAAAGACCTATAGCTTAAATAAACATTCTAATAAATATAAAGAAAAGGTCAAATAAAATAGAATATAAATACAAATTTTAGAATACTTTTAAAAATATTTAAAACATCCAGTTTCTGAACAATTTAAATGAATATACTTAAAAAAACGATATTTTTAGATCAATTATAGTTAAATATACAGAATTACCCAAAATTTGAACTTTGACCTCAAAGGTGCACGACATAGAGTTATCCGATTTGGCTGAAATTTTCAGCAAGTAAGTTTTAGACCAAGTGGCAAAAGAATCTTCACATTTTTGTTTAAAATTCTGGAAAAAAATTTTTCCCATATATTTAATTGTCACCCTATTGCTCAGCAATGTATTGTAACATTTGTTGCTGAATATGTATTCAAACACATATTCGTGCGGTCTACACGTTAATATCTTGTGATAGCAACAGAATTTGAAGGTTGCCATGCAATAATTGCCTAAAGCTGGAGGTCTATACCACGCGTTTTGCGCGTTTGACGCGTTTCACGTTTGTACTGACAACTCTGAAAAAGTAAAATACTCAAAAACCAGCAATGGAAGGAAAAACTCAGTTTTCCTTTTGAAGACATGTTAAACTAAAATTTCCGTTTCAAGAAAACTTTCAAGAAATTTTCATGCAGTTCTGTTATTTGTTTCGAGTTTTTCATTGATAATACATGTAGGGAACTTTCATAAAATTACTTTCATGTGTAAACGTGGTGTAAAAGTTTAAAAAAATCAATTTAAAGAAATTTTCGTTAGAAGCAGTTGCATGGTGGAATTAATAAGGTGCGCGCAAGAAGGAATATGGTTTTTTGTAGGGTTTTGTTTTGACCGTTAAATAATCTGCAAAAATATGGTAAGTCCCATGGTCTTGTCAAAAGTTGTTTACATTTTTGGCCGCCATCATGAATATTTTTGTTTACGCTATGCTTTTTGTTGCTGCATAACCACTAAATACATACAAACCACAGCTATTTTTGACAATATCATGTTTTTTTTTACACAAACAAAATGCATGTCGTTTTTTGTTGTTGCGTTGATAAGCGCACCTTATTAATTCCACCATGAAACAGTTCAATGCGCATTCATGCCAGTTGGTCTCGCCCTAATTTGCCTTAAAAAAATCCTCCCTGTGATTTAAAAAAAATTTATTTTGAAATCTGAGGGAGATGAAAAATACAGATTATTAAACGGTCAAACCACAACCCAACAAAAACCATATGGCGTCTGTCGCAGACCTAATTGTTCGGCCATGTATCAAATTTGAAAGTGTGGGAAATAGATAAATTCGCCACTGCATCCAAGGCGAATTAAAGTGTGAATTCGCCTGGAATAAGACTAACTGGAGTGAATTCGCCTCGACTGCATCCAGCTGGTAATGAATTCGCTTTGGTATTCACCAAGTCAAATTCGCCTTGGGAGACAAAATGCCTGTTGTTTGTTTTGTTGTTGAATTGTTGTAGTCGTGCATATATCTGGTAATCACAGAATAATATACATATATATTATTATATAGTCTATGCCATAGACTCTATGGTCTAGTCATTTAGCATTTTGTGTTGAAATGGAATATTTACGTCCTTTATGGAACTGTTTTAAGACTTTTTGTAGCTGCTTACATTGTTCGGAGGAGTTGAACAATCAGGTATATAAATTAATTAATAGTTCGTTAGCAAATGTTCAAATTCGGTGGTGTATTTTTTATAGCGGTATGAACCCACTGAACGAACACATCTGTTATCTGATCCAGTCAACAACAGCCCAGCATTACGGAGAACAAATTCTGATAATATAAGTGCCGACTACGCCCATTCCCTTCCAAAAAAAGATGATCAAAATGCTCTTTGTCGATTAGTACAAAATACTGCAATGTAGGTTGATTATTATAGTGAAAAACATTAATTGAAACGTAACATTTTTAGCAATATGATTGATGTTGGTGCAATGGACGCTCATATCTTGGAACACCAAGAGTGTGATGATAGAATAAAACTATACTCACAACGTTTACAACAACAATGGAGCAATGTGCAGCATCCATCAAATTCAAATATTGGTAAGCACATAAGTACATACATACATATGTACCTTTGAAAATAGCGGCAGTAATGTTTTTGTTTAATTGTTAACCTCAGAATCTTGTTTTGGAACAAATCTAGCTTAGCAACGCAGCTCCAAATGAAAAAAAAAAAAATACATAGGGCGATAGAAAATCGGAAATGAGAGGCATAGTTTTCGAGTTATTGGCCTCTGAAGTTTTCATATAAAACTGAAAACCGGTTTTGTTCAGGAGAGCCATTTTAAAGATTTAAATACGTGTATCTCTGGTGTGAATTCACTTTAATAAAACGCGCATATCTCTGTGAGGGAACACTTTTGGGGCATGGGATCGGTCTCATTCGATGCTCAGATGTTGTCCACATAAAAAAAAAAAAAAAAGTGAAAATTGATTTTTTAACCTTGGGTCCCTTTTTCTATGCGCTGGCACATATGCAATACATTTCTGAAAGAATTCGGTCCAAAACAAAAACAATGTTGTACAAAATTAAAAATAAGAAAATATAGGAATAAATCTAGTTTAGTGACGCAGATCCAAATGAAAAAAAAATTACATAGGTCGATAGAAAATCGAAAAATAAGATGAAAATTTAATGTAACTCTCGGAAACGCAGAGTTTTCGAGTTATTGGCCTCTGAAGTTTTTATATATATGTATGTGCAATTTCCCTTTGCATATCTTAACGTATAAGGACACTTTGGATCAATTGAAAGCTTTTGACTACATCTATATGAATTTCCAAGTTTTCTATTTAAATTTTAAAATCTTTAGGTGTCAAAGTTTTTTAGATTTACTGCACAGCCGGCCTTCGGCCGGCCTTAGTGATTTCCTCTACCATGGTATATCCCGACACGGCGGTATATAGAATATATTTTCTGCATAGCCCGCCTTTGGCCGGGCCTAATGGTTTCTGAAATCTTTTGTATTTTAACAAATCCATTACAATCTAGTCAAAATCTTTCAAATGATACCAAAATTGTCCTTATACGTTAAGAAATGCAAAGGGAAATCACACATACATACATATGTATAAAAACTTCAGAGGCCAATAACACTAAAACTATGCGTTTCCGAGAAAGTTACCACATAAAATTTTCGTCTTATTTTTCGATTTTCTATCGCCCTACGTATTTTTTTTTTCATTTGAAGCTGCGTCACTAAACTACACCATTTTTCAATGTAATTCAGACCATTACCGATTATATTCAGAAAATTCCAAATGAAATTCAGAATTTCCAGTTTAAATTCAGAAAATTCCAAATGAAATTGAGAATTTCAAGTTCAAATTCAGAAAATTCCAAATGAAATTGAGAATTTCACGTTCAAATTCAGAAAATTCCAAATGAAATTGAGAATTTCAAGTTTAAATTCAGAAAATTCCAAATGAAATCAAGAATTTCAAGTTTAAATTCAGAAAATTCCAAATGAAATTGAGAATTTCAGATTCTAAATGAAATAAAAAAAATATTGAAATTGGGAGATTTGTATTTAACAAAATTAATTATACATTCATATGTAACATTAAAATAATGCAGATATAAAATAATTGTAAATATGTACATGTTTGCATCATTTTACTGCCCAACAGTCATATCATCTAATTGCAGAGCAGTTTGGTAAAATGTAGTTGTGTGCTGTATAGCTCTACTGTAATCTCCGGTAGTTATGCAGGTCTTGGAAGTGTTTATTATTTCTTCAAGATATGTCAGCCTCTGCTCACCTACATTAGGCGGACTTACATTTGGTATATTCATTTTGGATTTTACAATAATTTTAATTTTGGACCAAATAATTTCAATGGGATTAAGCATTGGTGAGTAGGGACTCAATCGTAAAAGATTTGCTGGTGTATTTTCAAAAATTTGATGTAAGCGACTGTGGCAGGGAGCATTATCGCATACCAAGACGAGTTCGGATAACTGATTTTATATATACATATTACGTATTTGTTTAAAGCAAATCAATTTCTTAATATTATATCGAACTTTCTCAATTTCATTTGAAATTTTCCCAACTTCATTTGGAATTTTCTGAATTTAAACTTGAAATTCTTGATTTCATTTGGAATTTTCTGAATTTAAACTTGAAATTCTTGATTTCATTTGGAATTTTCTGAATTTTAACTTGAAATTCTCAATTTTAATTGGAATTTTCTGAATTTAAACTTGAAATTCTCAATTTCATTTGGAATTTTCTGAATTTAAACTTGAAATTCTCAATTTCGTTTGGAATTTTCTAAATTTGAACTTGAAATTCTCAATTTCATTTGGAATTTTCTGAATTTAAACTTGAAATTCTCAATTTGATTTGGAATTTTCTGAATTTAAACTGGAAATTCTGAATTTCAATTGGAATTTTCTGAATTACATTGAAAAATGGTGTAGATTGAAGCCTAAAATTTGAAAAAAACTTTCAAAAGAATTTATGATTCGAGATTCTTTCAAAAAAGAATCATTCATATTAGAATGCTGCATAAATAATAATAATAAATTGATGGTTAGAAGGTCGCAAACCGGTTGTATTTCGTATACAATTTCAGCATTATCGATCTATCGACATCGCGGGGTGGGCCGAAAATATATAAAATCTTTGATTAATCTATGAATAACAATTTTTTAATCTCAGCTAAAATAATTTCAAATGATACCAAAATTATCCTTATACGTTGAGAAATGCAAAGGGAAATCGCACATATGTATATATATAAAAACTTCAGAGGCCAATAACTCTAAAACTATGCGTTTCCGAGAAAGTTACCACATTAAATTTTCGTCTTATTTTGGAGCTGCGTCACTAAACTAGATTTAAGCCAAAATATTAAATAAAAAATTGGTGGCGATCTTTATTTCAAGAGTTATGTGCATTTGAAGATTTTATATAAAACAGTGGTTATACGCTATCTTTCTCTGCATAGCCGGCCTTCAGTCGAGCTTAATGATTTTCTCCACCATGGTATTTCCCGTCACGGCGGTATAAAGAATAAAATTTCTGCATAGCCGGCCTTCGGCCGGGCTTTGTGATTATCTCCATATTGTACATCCAAACAATGATAAACAAAATATAATATTTATGACAGCAGATTTTACGCTGGAGGAAGAGTCTGATAGCAATTCACACTAACCCATTTTATTTTAATATAGGTTAGCAGTTTGCTGGAAATTAGATTCCAGTCAACTTGGGCGTTACTCTGCATTGCGATGCGAAAACAATGTAAATAAGATTGCTTTCGCATCGCAATACAGAGCAAACCCCTTGGGTCCAAAAAAAGTATTTTTTTTTTTAAATATCACTGAAATCTTTTGTTTTTTAACAAAGCCATTAAAATCTAGTCAAAAGCTTTCAAACGAAGCCAAAATTCATCTTAAACTATCCGTTTCCGAAAAAGTTACCAGATAAAATTTTCGTCTAATTATTGTATTTTCTATCGCCCTATGTAATTTTTTTTTCAGCTGGAGCTGCGTCGTTAAACTAGATTTAAGCCTAAATTATTGTTTCTTCTTTATTAAATTTATTATTACGTCGAGAAATCTACTTCCCTAAAATGCCAAGTAAAGAAAATTGTCTCTGCAATAAATTTGGGAATGTGAATGGTTCCCATATGTTAGAACCGTAAATGTTACTGAGCGATGTCACTGAAGGATGTTAATTATCATAATTAAAGCACTCTGTGTTTGGTTGAATATCTTATCTTCATATTCATTGACGTTTGTTACAGCTAATCGCCCATGTTCTGACACTCGCATGAATATGAAATCGCATGCGTTTTGAAAATCGCCAAACTTATTTATGCATGTTCTGTCGTTCACGCTTTTTGCTTGCGTTTGCTATTTTTTTAGATCAAGTAAAACACCTGTTTAAACCAAATCGCCAGTACTGAAGAAAACAATTGGCACATAAAATTGTGAAAACAAAAGAAACATTTTAAAGTTGATATTTTTAACTTAACCTTTAACTTACGAGGTGAAAATTTATTACATATAGGAAGAGGTGGTAGTAAATCTTACACCATTTTTGTTTATGGATTATTGTTAGGGTTTATAATCTTATCATTGTTTTATACTTGCAATTATAGATGTGAAAATGTTGTGAATTTTTCGTGTCACGCGTGAATCCGTGATTCGTGATTAGAAATTGATAAAAGCACGTGTGCGTGCGTGATCGTGATTCAAAAATATACACAGAGAAAACAGTGCCTAATAAATACCTAATAAAATAGAACAAAATTAATAAGATATCTATATGGTTTTTTTTCAAGAAGGAAGTCTTTTTATTATTTTAATAAGGAAAACCTTATTGAAAAAATCAATAAGGAATCTTATGGTTTTTATTATTTTTATTTTTTTATTTTTATTTATTCAATCAAAGTAATATAAAAAGCCACATCAGGCCAAATAAAATATATATTACAGTAACAGTTTCCCGAATAACTAAATACTTAAAAATTATTACAAAATAATAGAAAAGAATTATAATAATTAAGTCTAAAAGTTGGCCCCCCAGCCCAAGTAGATAGAAAGAAAAGTTAGTAGATAAAGAGGTATAGTAGAAATACATATCCCGAGGTTCGTACAGACAAGTATAGGAAATCACTATTAATAATGATACACATTAGCGTGAATGTCAATACAGACATAATTGGAACAGTTAAACTTGATGAATCTTGGTAAATCGCTTCAACCAATTCGTAGTAAAAGGTGAAATAACAACCAATTAATCAATCCAGGGTTGAAAAATATGCTAACAGTTTCAGGCGGAACGCATTATTGGAATGAGAAAATAAACGAAGTTCAATAGGTAAAAAGTTCCAACACCTAGCTACTCGTACAATAAAATATCTTTCAAAAAAGTTAGATTTAATTCTTGGAATAACAATTTGGGGGTTTCTTGACGAGCGTGAGAAAACAAATCTTGCGTGTAGTTGACACGGTTGTCCGCTCTTAATGACTCTGTAGAAAACTAATAGGTTACGGAAAGCAATAAACCGCTGAAATGAACCACCAATGAAGGTCCTAACAAAGCCAGATATATGTCTTCTTCGCCCAACACTGAAAACATAGCGTACAATAGTATTTAAAGCACGACGTAACCTAGCAATAATGTAACCCATAGTGCCAGAAACCACTTCTAGACCATAATAGATTTGTGGCATTAGAAGCGCATGTGCCAGCCTATGCTTGACGAAAAATGGAAGAAAAACATTATTAGAGTAAATTCTACGCAAAGTAGCAAACACCCTCGGACAGACCTGGTCAACATGACCCTCAAAAGTAAGCCGATCATCAATGTAAACACTTAAGCACTTAAATCTATCGACAAATGATAATCTATCGCCGTTAATAGAAACATCCAGTGTCGGGTAATTACGTCTCATAGATCGGAAAAGAATAGCTAGCTATAGTTTTGGAGGAATTAACAGTCAGGAAGTTACGGGAAGACCATTGCACAAAACGTTCAAGGCTATAATTCATATTAGCTTTCAAAACATCAGGAGAATCGCTGTCCAAATTAAATAGCAAAAAGACATCGTCAGCAAATAAAAATGAAGTGCACATATTATTGTCCATATAGCTCGGAAGGTCGTTAACATAAAGGATAAAGAGTAGCGGTCCCAAAGAGTCCCAGAAAACACACCGTTAATATCCACAAATTGTTTCCTACCAGACAGGTATGAGTACACTAGTCTACACGCCGACTTAGAAAATCCAAAAAACATACCCAACTTATTGATCATAACAGAGTAATTAATGCAGTTAAAAGCTTTAGTTAAGTCAAGAGACACTAAGGACGATAGTTTATTTCGGCTGATGTTATCACGCACAGCATCCGTCAAGTTAATCAGCAATGTTGTAGTATTATGGTATCTGTATGAAGAGGGAAAAACTGAAGCGGTCAAAATAGAGTTGACATGAAATAAAATAAATCGAGAAATAAAGGGGTAAATAAGCTTAATGAAGTGAATCGGAATCTGATCTATATCCACTGCCTTGGACTTAACCCTACATAGAGCTAGATACAGCTCACTCTCAGTAACGCATCTGAAAGAAAAAGTTCCACGAAATTCATCAAAGTAAATCGCATCAGAATTTTCAGTAAGAGATATGTTCGCAAAAAAAGTATTAACATCGTCAACATTAAAGTCACACTGTAGATCAGAGTCCTCGGTGAAGCCATGTCCTTTCAAATGTCTCCACAGGGTGGATGAATCCATACCAGAAAACATCTTGGTAAAATATTTCATCCTCTCTTTCCTAATTATGCTTTTTGCACTATTCCGGTATTTGCAATAAATTTTCCAATTAGCATCAGTTGAAGATAAGTGAAAGGCAGAGTAGGCCAGGTCTCTCAAGGAAGTATCCAACACAATACATCTAGCATTTATCCACTCATCCTGATTACAAGAGACTCTCTTGTGAACAACCGGAACAAAAAAGAATAGAGATTCCAATAGGGAGCTAAGGAATGAAGATTGATAATCGATATGGGTTGAATTAAAAAATAGGGTACTATCCAATCCTTCCAAAAATGTCCTTATCCCGTCTAAGTTAATCCTGTTAAAGTCCCTATAAGTAACAAATTTTACAACCCGCATAACTCTAATATCAAATGTAGCAAAAATCAGGGCGTGCCGCGAAATAGGAGGTCATTGTACTTGGTCAGAAGAGAATATCATAGAGCTATCACTTACCAACCAGAAGTCAAGAAGCGATGACGAATTATGAGCAATGTCAAAATAAGTAGGGCGGGAATTATGAACGATAGAAATATTAAGTCTGTGGCACATAGAACGAACCAGTCTAGTTTTAGCAACATCGAACAAATTAGAGTTGAAATCTCCGACAGTGATTATATTCGAAAAACGCATCAACATATCCAAATGATTCTCTTCAAAAGTTACCAGGTTACCATAAGGTAGATATACAACACCAAAAAGAACTGTAGAGCCGCAGTTTTCAATCTGTATAAAAAGGGATTCACAGCATTCTGGCTCACTGAGTTTAAATACAACCTTATAACGCAGAACATCGGATATATAAACCGCAACACCACCTCCACGCCTATTTAGCCTATCATTCCTCACCAACATATACCCAGAAATTTTAAGAGCAAAACTAGAGATGTATGGCTTTAACCAAGTTTCTGAAATGGCGAAAAGATCAAAATTAGTACTCACAATGTTCTTAAATTCATCAAATTTAACAGAGTTTCCAACGGGTCTAATACTCTGGCAGTTAATATGCCCAATTTTTAACTTGTCCGATGAACTACATAAACACGCATCTAGCAAATAACCACCACTCACAACGGGACCCAGATTAACACTATCCAACATCATAGAAAAAGACGGATGGGGAACCAAGAGATAAAATTTAATTCTAAAAAGAACATTAAATAATAATTAACAATTCATTAATAACCTCAGCTAAGAAATACACAATAAAAATGTACAAAGATAAGAAAAAATATTACATATAAAAGAAGAATATTTCATATAATCACATTATATATATGTACATATTTGATGTTAACTAACAACATATTAATTCAAAGGAGGAAATTCCCAATTTTATAAAAAGAAAAGAAATATGTACATATGTATGTATATGCAGAGAATGGCAGAACGCATTAAAACGGCTACAAAAATATTAGTTATTGTTTCACAATTTAGTACATTGGTCCATATTGAGCACCGCCTCATTGCCATCAATTAAAGTTATCTTAGCCAGCACCTTATCAGCATTTAGAATTTTGAACTTGGAGATACGTTTGTCCCTCTTGAGTCTCCCGCATAGGGCATTCAACTTAGAAGCATCTGGGGAAAAGTGTTCATTAAGATACACCCGACTGCAAATCTCCCCTCCAATGACATCTTTCACCTTTAATGATCTAGTTTTGAAATAAGCTCCCATTAAATCATCACGCAGCTTAACACAGTTGAATCGGACAAGGATAAGTTTCCTATCGTTCATATAGCAGACGTGGTTGATGTCATAAACAGAGATGTTACTTTTATAAAAGGAGCACAGGGACGTAATAGTTGATATAAGGTCAGCCAGACCAGACGGCATACCACCTAGGATAATATCACCTCTATAAAGTCTTCGATGAAGGACATGATTCTCTGTCCTTAAGTGCAATAGTTCAGCCGAAGTGGTTAAGTTAATATTATTAACAAGCTTATTGCAGGCCACAATGTCCTCTTTCATCTGCTTATTAGTAGACAAAATATCATTTTTGAACTCCGTAAGAATATCAGTCAAAGTCTTCCTATAAGCTTCACGATCATCGTTATTTCTTTTAATAAAGCATTTAGAATTTTGAACTTGGAGATACGTTTGTCCCTCTTGAGTCTCCCGCATAGGGCATTCAACTTAGAAGCATCTGGGGAAAAGTGTTCATTAAGATACACCCGACTGCAAATCTCCCCTCCAATGACATCTTTCACCTTTAATGATCTAGTTTTGAAATAAGCTCCCATTAAATCATCACGCAGCTTAACACAGTTGAATCGGACAAGGATAAGTTTCCTATCGTTCATATAGCAGACGTGGTTGATGTCATAAACAGAGATGTTAATTTTATAAAAGGAGCACAGGGACGTAATAGTTGATATAAGGTCAGCCAGACCAGACGGCATACCACCTAGGATAATATCACCTCTATAAAGTCTTCGATGAAGGACATGATTCTCTGTCCTTAAGTGCAATAGTTCAGCCGAAGTGGTTAAGTTAATATTATTAACAAGCTTATTGCAGGCCACAATGTCCTCTTTCATCTGCTTATTAGTAGACAAAATATCATTTTTGAACTCCGTAAGAATATCAGTCAAAGTCTTCCTATAAGCTTCACGATCATCGTTATTTCTTTTAATAAAGCTATCAAGGGTTTCTTTAATGCCACGGACTTCATCGTGAAGAGAAATATCATCATGACAGCCGCTAAGACATGAAGGGCAAGTAAATGAGAAAGATACATGTTTATCCGTAAACAATGCAATATGTTTATCAGGCACATGGGCACAGGGAAGGTGGAACCATGACTTACAGTTATTGCACGCAATACTGCCCTGAGTCTTTCCAATGGGATCATTGCAGGAACCGCACTTATAAATTTTGGCCGCAGGCATAATAAAAACAGCAACAAATACAAGATGGCTAGGTAATACACAACAGCAGCCAGGCACGGCAATGGCGGCAAGAAAGAAAAAATATCCGGAACGATGTTTATGAAGAAAGTATCCAGGTATTTAAATAATTAGAAAATGAACAAAATTCAATATGGCTTGTTTCTGCACTTAGTACAAAGTACGTATGTATGTATGTATGTATGCACAATCAACAATATCAACACACCAACAACAGCGGCCGGCACGGCAATGGCGGCAAGATAGGAAAAAAATATCCAGAACGATGTTTATGAAGAGCGTATCCAAGTATTTAAATACTTGGAAAATGAAAAAGATTCAAAATGGCTTTCTTCTGCACTTAATATAAAGTACATATGTACATTAGGGATATAACTTTTTGCAATTTTTTGCAAATATCATAATGGCCCTAGCATAGTCGAATAGGCCATTGAAAATTATATAAAAAAATGCTATTACTTTTTCGCAGTTGTCAAAAAAGTTCACCCACCAAACGCGGTAAAGTTTTTAAATGATTTTTTTTTATTTATTTACCTAAAAGGCGCAAACAAGTTTTTTTTTATCAATATATCAACCTGCATTTAACATTTGTGTAAATACTTAGGAAGCTGAATGTATGTCATTGAAAATTACGTTATGTACCTTAATTGTTTTTATTATTCAAAGAAAATTATTAATGTGTTTTAAATATTCCGAGTTTGTGTTTAATACTTAAAAACAATGGATTTTAAAAGAAGTCGTTTAAGCGTTTTGAAAAATGCAAAAGTTTGGACAAAGGCTTTGACCAAATTTAAAGATAGCACAACAATGTCGAGAAACATTCCAGATATCGTCATTCCATTACATGAATTGAGCAAAATGCCAACCCAAAAAATTATAATTGGAAGATTTCATGCTTTAGCTGCTTCAGAAAAATCAAAAACAAAGAGGTATAAAATTATCTCAAAAGAACTTTGCGATTTGTGGAGTAAGATGAAACTACCAAAAATTCAAACTAAATCAGTAAACAGAAAAGTTGAAAAATTAATTCAAATATATGATAAAAATTTAAAAAAAAAACGTGGTTATAATTTTGAAAATATTTTCAATATTTCAAATGAAAATACAGATATTATTCAGTCCGAATTAAGTAGCTTGAAAGACGCTATGTCTGATGAAAATTCAGTATCAGAGTACGAGTGTGAGAACCAATACTCGTCCAACGATTGTGATTACAAGCCCCCGGAAAGAATGAAATTAAATAAATCATTAATAAATCCATCGGTTGCTTTAGTTACTAATGCCAAAGTCAGTACTAAAAAAGCAGCTAAAATCTGTAAGGAATTAGCAGAGTCTGGTATTCAAATTGCAACTCCATCACAGCCAGGTGTTTATAAAGCTGTAATCAAGTCGGCCGAGCGTAAAGAAAAAATGTTAAAGGAAACTTTGAAAAATGAAAACTTTTGCTTGCATTTCGACGGCAAAAAAATTGGCAATAAAGAACTCCAGGTAATGGTTTTCAAAAATGAATATACCGAAACTAAGTTAGCAGTGCTTGTTTTGGAAAATGGAAAAGCCCTCACAATTTTTAATGGTATTAAAAAAACATTACACAAATTTGATTTATGGCAATCCATAAAAATGGTAATTTGTGATACAACAAGTGTAAATACTGGTCACAAAAACGGCGTTGTTAAGCTATTAAAGGACTATTATAAATCAATTGATCTTCCTCCACCACAATACGTCGGTTGCCAACACCATATTTTAGACCTCATCCTAAGGCATGTTATGGATGAGTTCTTGGATGGAAAAACATCATCTCCTAATATCTCTTATAATTTTGTTCCGGAACTAATAAATAACTACGTGGATCTGAAAGCCAACTACATACAGAATAATGAATACTTAAAAATAAAAAACATTAAATGGCGCGACGATATGCAATACTTGTACGAGCTTGGTTCTGCATTTAAATACTACCAAAGAAAAAAAAAATTCCCTTATATAAAATTTAAAGCCATACCACCATTAAGCAACGCTCGATGGAACTCAAGGGCAATTCTTGCCATTTTAGCATTTGTGCTTATCCCGAAATACCGAGACCAGCTTACCCCAATATGTGAATTCATATGTGGACCATGGTATAATATATGGTTTTCCAATCATTGTTTTAATAAAGACAACTTCGCAGCTTTAGATCAATCCTTAGCACGATTTAAGAACGGTCAAGCATGTCTTAAAAGACACTGGGTTAGAGAAGCTTCAATAATCCCAAAGCAACAGCGAAGCAACATATGCGCAGAACGCGGTATTAAAGTAATACAGGACATTTATCCATTATGCAAAACAACGCGCACGTTAAATTTGAAGTTTATGTCTTTTAATAATTAAACAAAATTTTTCAGTTCACTATTTTACTTTATTAATAAAATAATTAAAAATTTTTATTTAAAATGAATGTTTTTTTTTGGGAGAGTTTAGAAAATCGTTTTCGTGGGTGAGGTTTTTTATTCGAAATGACCCCAAAATTATTTTTTCGTAAATAACACAACCTTCGCCATCGCGTGGTGCTAGGGCCAAAAATTGGTTATACCCCTAATGTACATATGTATGTAAGTATGTATGCACTACCCAACAGTATCAACAACAGCAGCTAGCAAGTAAATAGTTGAACAGCAGACACCACTGATGGAATTGACTTTACACCAACATATAAAACTCATGGATACTATTAAAATCCGGAAATAACCAATGCATAATGTAAAAAGGTTTAAAAAATTAGGATTTAATAGTAATTATTTGAACACGCGTGTTTTATTCAGGCATAGCGTTGCCAGATCATTCAAGGTATTCTTATTGTTTTTTTCAATAAGGTTTTCTTCTTGATTTTATTAGGTATTCTTATTGCTTTTTCAATAAGGTTTTCTTCTTGATTTTATTAGGTATTCTTATTGGTTTTCAATAAGGTTTTCTTCTTGATTTTATTAGGTATTCTTATTGATTTTTTCAAAAAGGTTTTCCTTATTAAAATTTTATAGAAAAATTCTCAAATACAATTGAGAAATCGGACTTAGTACATAGTCTATAAGTATGGATCGTTGGCTTTAATTTCCCATTGGTCCAAATGAGTGTCAAACAAATGTTATAGAAAAATTCTCAAATACAATTGAGAAATCGGACTTAGATAGTCTATAAGTATGGATCCTTGGCTTTAATTTCTTATTGGTCCAAATGAGTGACAAACATAAATGTGCCAACAAATAGCCAAATTCCCGTAGAGCTGAACAAAATTTACACAATTTTAATCTTTAAAATTTTATAGAAAAATTCTCAAATACAATTGAGAAATCGGACTTACATAGTCTATAAGTATGGATCCTTGGATTTAATTTCCCATTGGTCCAAATGAGTGTCAAACAAATGTTATAGAAAAATTCTCAAATACAATTGAGAAATCGGACTTAGATAGTCTATAAGTATGGATCCTTGGCTTTAATTTCTTATTGGTCCAAATGAGTGACAAACATAAATGTGCCCACAAATAGCCGAATTCCCGTAGAGCTGAACAAAATTTACACAATTTTAATCTTTAAAATTTTATAGAAAAATTCTCAAATACAATTGAGAAATCAGACTTACATAGTCTATAAGTATGGATCCTTGGCTTTAATTTCCCATTGGTCCAAATGAGTGTCAAACAAATGTTATAGAAAAATTCTCAAATACAATTGAGAAATCGGACTTAGATAGTCTATAAGTATGGATCCTTGGCTTTAATTTCCCATTGGTCCAAATGAGTGACAAACAAATTTTATAGAAAAATTCTCAAATACAATTGAGAAATCGGACTTACATAGTCTATAAGTATGGATCCTTGGCTTTAATTTCTTATTGGTCCAAATGAGTGACAAACATAAATGTGCCCACAAATAGCCGAATTCCCGTTGAGCTGAACAAAATTTACACAATTTTAATCTTTAAAATTTCATAGAAAAATTCTCAAATACAATTGAGAAATCGGACTTACATAGTCTATAAGTATGGATCCTTGGCTTTAATTTCCCATAGGTCCAAATGAGTGACAAACAAGTGTTATAGAAAAATTCTCAAATACAATTGAGAAATCGGACTTACATAGCCTATAAGTATGGATCCTTGGCTTTAATTTCCCATTGGTCCAAATGAGTGAGAAACAAGTGTTATAGAAAAATTCTCAAATACAATTGAGAAATCGGACTTACATAGTCTATAAGTATGGATCCTTGGCTTTAATTTCCCATAGGTCCAAATGAGTGACAAACAAGTGTTATAGAAAAATTATCAAATACAATTGAGAAATCGGACTTACATAGCCTATAAGTATGGATCCTTGGCTTTAATTTCCCATTGGTCCAAATGAGTGACAAACAAGTGATATAGAAAAATTCTCAAATACTATTGAAAAATTGGACTTACATAGCCTATAAGTATGGATCCTTGGCTTTAATTTCCCATTGGTCCAAATGAGTGACAAACAAGTGATATAGAAAAATTCTCAAATACTATTGAAAAATTGGACTTACATAGCCTATAAGTATGGATCCTTGGCTTTAATTTCCCATTGGTCCAAATGAGTGACAAACAAGTGTTATAGAAAAATTCTCAAATACAATTGAGAAATCGGACTTACATAGCCTCTAAGTATGGATCCTTGGCTTTAGTTTCCCATTGGTCCAAATGAGTGACAAACAAGTGTTATACAAAAATTCTCAAATACAATTGAGAAATCGGACTTACATAGCCTATAAGTATGGATCCTTGGCTTTAATTTTCCATTGGTCCAAATGAGTGACAAACAAGTGTTATAGAAAAATTCTCAAATACAATTGAGAAATCGGACTTACATAGCCTATAAGTATGGATCCTTGGCTTTAATTTCACATTGGTCCAAATGAGTGACAAACAAGTGATATAGAAAAATTCTCAAATACAATTGAAAAATTGGACTTACATAGCCTATAAGTATGGATCCTTGGCTTTAATTTTCCATTGGTCCAAATGAGTGACAAACAAGTGTTATAGAAAAATTCTCAAATACTATTGAGAAATCGGACTTACATAGCCTATAAGTATGGATCCTTGACTTTAATATCCCATTGGTCCAAATGAGTGACAAACAAGTGATATAGAAAAATTCTCAAATACAATTGAGAAATCGGACTTACATAGCCTATAAGTATGGATCCTTGGCTTTAATTTCCCATTGGTCCAAATGAGTGACAAACAAATTTTATAGAAAAATTCTCAAATACAATTGAGAAATCGGACTTACATAGCCTATAAGTATGGATCCTTGGCTTTAATTTCCCATTGGTCCAAATGAGTGACAAACAAGTGTTATAGAAAAATTCTCAAATACAATTGAGAAATCGGACTTACATAGCCTATAAGTATGGATCCTTGGCTTTAGTTTCCCATAGGTCCAAATGAGTGACAAACAAGTGTTATAGAAAAATTCTCAAATACAATTGAGAAATCGGACTTACATAGCCTATAAGTATGGATCCTTGGCTTTAATTTCCCATTGGTCCAAATGAGTGACAAACAAGTGTTATAGAAAAATTCTCAAATACAATTGAGAAATCGGACTTACATAGCCTATAAGTATGGATCCTTGGCTTTAATTTCCCATTGGTCCAAATGAGTGACAAACAAGTGTTATAGGAAAATTCTCAAATACAATTGAGAAATCGGACTTACATAGTCTATAAGTATGGATGCTTGGCTTTAATTTCCCATTGGTCCAAATGAGTGAGAAACAAGTGTTATAGAAAAATTCTCAAATACAATTGAGAAATCGGACTTACATAGTCTATAAGTATGGATCCTTGGCTTTAATTTCCCATTGGTCCAAATGAGTGACAAACAAATTTTATAGAAAAATTATCAAATACAATTGAGAAATCGGACTTACATAGCCTATAAGTATGGATCCTTGGCTTTAATTTCCCATTGGTCCAAATGAGTGACAAACAAGTGTTATAGAAAAATTCTCAAATACAATTGAGAAATCGGACTTACATAGTCTATAAGTATGGATCCTTGGCTTTAATTTCCCATAGGTCCAAATGAGTGACAAACAAGTGTTATAGAAAAATTATCAAATACAATTGAGAAATCGGACTTACATAGCCTATAAGTATGGATCCTTGGCTTTAATTTCCCATTGGTCCAAATGAGTGACAAACAAGTGATATAGAAAAATTCTCAAATACTATTGAAAAATTGGACTTACATAGCCTATAAGTATGGATCCTTGGCTTTAATTTCCCATTGGTCCAAATGAGTGACAAACAAGTGTTATAGAAAAATTCTCAAATACAATTGAGAAATCGGACTTACATAGCCTCTAAGTATGGATCCTTGGCTTTAGTTTCCCATTGGTCCAAATGAGTGACAAACAAGTGTTATACAAAAATTCTCAAACACAATTGAGAAATCGGACTTACATAGCCTATAAGTATGGATCCTTGGCTTTAATTTTCCATTGGTCCAAATGAGTGACAAACAAGTGTTATAGAAAAATTCTCAAATACAATTGAGAAATCGGACTTACATAGCCTATAAGTATGGATCCTTGGCTTTAATTTCCCATTGGTCCAAATGAGTGACAAACAAGTGATATAGAAAAATTCTGAAATACAATTGAAAAATTGGACTTACATAGCCTATAAGTATGGATCCTTGGCTTTAATTTTCCATTGGTCCAAATGAGTGACAAACAAGTGTTATAGAAAAATTCTCAAATACTATTGAGAAATCGGACTTACATAGCCTATAAGTATGGATCCTTGACTTTAATATCCCATTGGTCCAAATGAGTGACAAACAAGTGATATAGAAAAATTCTCAAATACAATTGAGAAATCGGACTTACATAGCCTATAAGTATGGATCCTTGGCTTTAATTTCCCATTGGTCCAAATGAGTGACAAACAAATTTTATAGAAAAATTCTCAAATACAATTGAGAAATCGGACTTACATAGCCTATAAGTATGGATCCTTGGCTTTAATTTCCCATTGGTCCAAATGAGTGACAAACAAGTGTTATAGAAAAATTCTCAAATACAATTGAGAAATCGGACTTACATAGCCTATAAGTATGGATCCTTGGCTTTAGTTTCCCATAGGTCCAAATGAGTGACAAACAAGTGTTATAGAAAAATTCTCAAATACAATTGAGAAATCGGACTTACATAGCCTATAAGTATGGATCCTTGGCTTTAATTTCCCATTGGTCCAAATGAGTGTCAAAGAAATGCTATAGAAAAATTCTCAAATACAATTGAGAAATCGGACTTACATAGTCTATAAGTATGGATCCTTGGCTTTAATTTCCCATTGGTCCAAATGAGTGTCAAAGAAATGCTATAGAAAAATTCTCAAATACAATTGAGAAATCGGACTTAGATAGTCTATAAGTATGGATCCTTGGCTTTAATTTCTTATTGGTCCAAATGAGTGACAAACATAAATGTGCCCACAAATAGTAAGTAAAATACAATTGAGAAATCGGACTTACATAGTCTATAAGTATGGATCCTTGGCTTTAATTTCCCATTGGTCCAAATGAGTGTCAAAGAAATGCTATAGAAAAATTCTCAAATACAATTGAGAAATCGGACTTAGATAGTCTATAAGTATGGATCCTTGGCTTTAATTTCTTATTGGTCCAAATGAGTGACAAACATAAATGTGCCAACAAATAGCCAAATTCCCGTAGAGCTGAACAAAATTTACACAATTTTAATCTTTGAAATTTTATAGAAAAATTCTCAAATACAATTGAGAAATCGGACTTACATAGTCTATAAGTATGGATCCTTGGCTTTAATTTCCCATTGGTCCAAATGAGTGTCAAACAAATGTTATAGAAAAATTCTCAAATACAATTGAGAAATCGGACTTAGATAGTCTATAAGTATGGATCCTTGGCTTTAATTTCCCATTGGTTAAAATGAGTGACAAAGAAATTTTATAGAAAAATTCTCAAATACAATTGAGAAATCGGACTTACATAGCCTATAAGTATGGATCCTTGGCTTTAGTTTCCCATTGGTCCAAATGAGTGACAAACAAGTGTTATACAAAAATTCTCAAATACAATTGAGAAATCGGACTTACATAGCCTCTAAGTATGGATCCTTGGCTTTAGTTTCCCATTGGTCCAAATGAGTGACAAACAAGTGTTATACAAAAATTCTCAAATACAATTGAGAAATCGGACTTACATAGCCTATAAGTATGGATCCTTGGCTTTAATTTTCCATTGGTCCAAATGAGTGTCAAACAAATGTTATAGAAAAATTCTCAAATACAATTGAGAAATCGGACTTAGATAGTCTATAAGTATGGATCCTTGGCTTTAATTTCCCATTGGTCCAAATGAGTGTCAAAGAAATGCTATAGAAAAATTCTCAAATACAATTGAGAAATCGGACTTAGATAGTCTATAAGTATGGATCCTTGGCTTTAATTTCTTATTGGTCCAAATGAGTGACAAACATAAATGTGCCAACAAATAGCCAAATTCCCGTAGAGCTGAACAAAATTTACACAATTTTAATCTTTGAAATTTTATAGAAAAATTCTCAAATACAATTGAGAAATCGGACTTACATAGTCTATAAGTATGGATCCTTGGCTTTAATTTCCCATTGGTCCAAATGAGTGACAAACAAGTGTTATAGAAAAATTCTCAAATACAATTGAGAAATCGGACTTACATAGACTATAAGTATGGATCCTTGGCTTTAGTTTCCCATTGGTCCAAATGAGTGACAAACAAGTGTTATAGAAAAATTCTCAAATACAATTGAGAAATCGGACTTACATAGCCTATAAGTATGGATCCTTGGCTTTAGTTTCCCATTGGTCCAAATGAGTGACAAACAAGTGTTATACAAAAATTCTCAAATACAATTGAGAAATCGGACTTACATAGCCTCTAAGTATGGATCCTTGGCTTTAGTTTCCCATTGGTCCAAATGAGTGACAAACAAGTGTTATACAAAAATTCTCAAATACAATTGAGAAATCGGACTTACATAGCCTATAAGTATGGATCCTTGGCTTTAATTTTCCATTGGTCCAAATGAGTGTCAAACAAATGTTATAGAAAAATTCTCAAATACAATTGAGAAATCGGACTTAGATAGTCTATAAGTATGGATCCTTGGCTTTAATTTCCCATTGGTCCAAATGAGTGTCAAACAAATGCTATAGAAAAATTCTCAAATACAATTGAGAAATCGGACTTAGATAGTCTATAAGTATGGATCCTTGGCTTTAATTTCTTATTGGTCCAAATGAGTGACAAACATAAATGTGCCAACAAATAGCCAAATTCCCGTACAGCTGAACAAAATTTACACAATTTTAATCTTTAAAATTTTATAGAAAAATTCTCAAATACAATTGAGAAATCGGACTTACATAGTCTATAAGTATGGATCCTTGGCTTTAATTTCCCATTGGTCCAAATGAGTGACAAACAAATTTTATAGAAAAATTCTCAAATACAATTGAGAAATCGGACTTACATAGTCTATAAGTATGGATCCTTGGCTTTAATTTCCCATTGGTCCAAATGAGTGTCAAAGAAATGCTATAGAAAAATTCTCAAATACAATTGAGAAATCGGACTTAGATAGTCTATAAGTATGGATCCTTGGCTTTAATTTCTTATTGGTCCAAATGAGTGACAAACATAAATGTGCCAACAAATAGCCAAATTCCCGTAGAGCTGAACAAAATTTACACAATTTTAATCTTTAAAATTTTATAGAAAAATTCTCAAATACAATTAAATCGGACTTACATAGTCTATAAGTATGGATCCTTGGCTTTAATTTCCCATTAGTCCAAATGAGTGTCAAACAAATGTTATAGAAAAATTCTCAAATACAATTGAGAAATCGGACTTAGATAGTCTGTAAGTATGGATCCTTGGCTTTAATTTCTTATTGGTCCAAATGAGTGACAAACATAAATGTGCCCACAAATAGCCGAATTCCCGTAGAGCTGAACAAAATTTACACAATTTTAATCTTTAAAATTTTATAGAAAAATTCTCAAATACAATTGAGAAATCGGACTAACATAGTCTATAAGTATGGATCCTTGGCTTTAATTTCCCATTGGTCCAAATGAGTGTCAAACTAATGTTATAGAAAAAT
Organism: Lypha dubia; assembly: GCA_947311025.1. Lineage (NCBI taxonomy): Eukaryota > Metazoa > Arthropoda > Insecta > Diptera > Tachinidae > Lypha > Lypha dubia. Next base: position 114,303 of record OX371263.1, read on the forward strand.
TCTCAAATACAATTGAGAAATCGGACTTAGATAGTCTATAAGTATGGATCCTTGGCTTTAATTTCCCATTGGTCCAAATGAGTGACAAACAAATTTTATAGAAAAATTCTCAAATACAATTGAGAAATCGGACTTACATAGTCTATAAGTATGGATCCTTGGCTTTAATTTCCCATTGGTCCAAATGAGTGTCAAACAAATGTTATAGAAAAATTCTCAAATACAATTGAGAAATCGGACTTACATAGTCTACAAGTATGGATCCTTGGCTTTAATTTCCCATTGGTCCAAATGAGTGTCAAACAAATGCTATAGAAAAATTCTCAAATACAATTGAGAAATCGGACTTAGATAGTCTATAAGTATGGATCCTTGGCTTTAATTTCTTATTGGTCCAAATGAGTGACAAACATAAATGTGCCAACAAATAGCCAAATTCCCGTAGAGCTGAACAAAATTTACACAATTTTAATCTTTGAAATTTTATAGAAAAATTCTCAAATACAATTGAGAAATCGGACTTACATAGTCTATAAGTATGGATCCTTGGCTTTAATTTCCCATTGGTCCAAATGAGTGTCAAACAAATGTTATAGAAAAATTCTCAAATACAATTGAGAAATCGGACTTAGATAGTCTATAAGTATGGATCCTTGGCTTTAATTTCTTATTGGTCCAAATGAGTGACAAACATAAATGTGCCAACAAATAGCCAAATTCCCGTAGAGCTGAACAAAATTTACACAATTTTAATCTTTGAAATTTTATAGAAAAATTCTCAAATACAATTGAGAAATCGGACTTACATAGTCTATAAGTATGGATCCTTGGCTTTAATTTCCCATTGGTCCAAATGAGTGACAAACAAGTGTTATAGAAAAATTCTCAAATACAATTGAGAAATCGGACTTACATAGACTATAAGTATGGATCCTTGGCTTTAGTTTCCCATTGGTCCAAATGAGTGACAAACAAGTGTTATACAAAAATTCTCAAATACAATTGAAAAATTGGACTTACATAGCCTATAAGTATGGATCCTTGGCTTTAATTTCCCATTGGTCCAAATGAGTGACAAACAAGTGTTATAGAAAAATTCTCAAATACAATTGAGAAATCGGACTTACATAGCCTATAAGTATGGATCCTTGGCTTTAGTTTCCCATTGGTCCAAATGAGTGACAAACAAGTGTTATAGAAAAATTCTCAAATACAATTGAGAAATCGGACTTACATAGCCTATAAGTATGGATCCTTGGCTTTAGTTTCCCATTGGTCCAAATGAGTGACAAACAAGTGTTATACAAAAATTCTCAAATACAATTGAGAAATCGGACTTACATAGCCTCTAAGTATGGATCTTTGGCTTTAGTTTCCCATTGGTCCAAATGAGTGTCAAACAAATGCTATAGAAAAATTCTCAAATACAATTGAGAAATCGGACTTACATAGTCTATAAGTATGGATCCTTGGCTTTAATTTCCCATTGGTCCAAATGAGTGTCAAACAAATGCTATAGAAAAATTCTCAAATACAATTCAGAAATCGGACTTACATAGCCTATAAGTATGGATCCTTGGCTTTAATTTCCCATTGGTCCAAATGAGTGACAAACAAGTGTTATAGAAAAATTCTCAAATACAATTGAGAAATCGGACTTACATCTATATATATAAAAGAGGATGTGAGTATGTATGTAAGAAATGGACTCGAAAACGGCTGGGCCGATTTTGATGAAATTTTCAGAGAATCTTCAGAATATTCAGGCGGGTGACATAGGCTATATGAAGTTTTGATTGGACAAAGAGGCGTGGGAACGCCCATATAACCCAAAAATTTAAATCGCCATATTTTGGGCATTTTTTGACCTACGTCGATAATATTTGGTACATATGGTATTGGCATAATTTGAAATACGTACCAGGAGAAAAGTGGGTGGGACCACGCCCCTTTTTAGGAAAACCAAACCCTTGGACCGATCTTCCTGAAATTTTCGCAGCATGTTACTGTGACTGGAAGGAATAATAGGCTATATGAAGTTTTTATTGGACAAAGAGGCGTGGCACCGCCCATATAACCCAAAAATTTAAATCGCCATATATTGGGCATTTTTTGACCTACGTCGATAGTATTTGGTACATATGGTATTGGCATAATTTGAAATACGTACCAGGAGAAAAGTGGGTGGGACCACGCTCCTTTTTTGGAAAAAAAAATCGTAATATAGTCTTAACTGCTGGACCGATCTTCATTAAATTTTCACAATAGGAATTTTATTTTATAACGAGGGGGTAGCGAAGCGCACCGGGTATATCTAGTAGCCTATAAGTATGGATCCTTGGCTTTAATTTCCCATTGGTCCAAATGAGTGACAAACAAGTGTTATAGAAAAATTCTCAAATACAATTGAGAAATCGGACTTACATAGCCTATAAGTATGGATCCTTGGCTTTAGTTTCCCATAGGTCCAAATGAGTGACAAACAAGTGTTATAGAAAAATTCTCAAATACAATTGAGAAATCGGACTTACATAGCCTATAAGTATGGATCCTTGGCTTTAATTTCCTATTGGTCCAAATGAGTGACAAACAAGTGTTATAGAAAAATTCTCAAATGCAATTGAGAAATCGGACTTACATAGCCTATAAGTATGGATCCTTGGCTTGAATTTTCCATTGGTCCAAATGAGTGAAAAATTATAAATGTGCCCACAAATAGCCAAATTCACGTAGAGCTGAACAAAATTTACACAATTTTAATCTTTAAAATTTTATAGAAAAATTCTCAAATACAATTGAGAAATCGGACTTACATAGTCTATAAGTATGGATCCTTGGCTTTAATTTTCCATTGGTCCAAATGAGTGACAAACAAATGTTATAGAAAAATTCTCAAATACAATTGAGAAATCGGACTTAGATAGTCTATAAGTATGGATCCTTGGCTTTAATTTCTTATTGGTCCAAATGAATGACAAACATAAATGTGCCAACAAATAGCCAAATTCCCGTAGAGCTGATCAAAATTTACACAATTTTAATCTTTAAAATTTTATAGGAAAATTCTCAAATACAATTGAGAAATCGGACTTACATAGTCTATAAGTATGGATGCTTGGCTTTAATTTCCCATTGGTCCAAATGAGTGTCAAACAAATGTTATAGAAAAATTCTCAAATACAATTGAGAAATCGGACTTAGATAGTCTATAAGTATGTATCCTTGGCTTTAATTTCTTATTGGTCCAAATGAGTGACAAACATAAATGTGCCCACAAATAGCCGAATTCCCGTAGAGCTGAACAAAATTTACACAATTTTAATCTTTAAAATTTTATAGAAAAATTCTCAAATACAATTGAGAAATCGGACTTACATAGTCTATAAGTATGGATCCTTGGCTTTAATTTCCCATTGGTCCAAATGAGTGTCAAACAAATGCTATAGAAAAATTCTCAAATACAATTGAGAAATCGGACTTAGATAGTCTATAAGTATGGATCCTTGGCTTTAATTTCTTATTGGTCCAAACGAGTGACAAACATAAATGTGCCAACAAATAGCCAAATTCCCGTAGAGCTGAACAAAATTTACACAATTTTAATCTTTAAAATTTTATAGAAAAATTCTCAAATACAATTGAGAAATCGGACTTACATAGTCTATAAGTATGGATCCTTGGCTTTAATTTCCCATTGGTCCAAATGAGTGACAAACAGATTTTATAGAAAAATTCTCAAATACAATTGAGAAATCGGACTTACATAGTCTATAAGTATGGATCCTTGGCTTTAATTTCCCATTGGTCCAAATGAGTGTCAAAGAAATGCTATAGAAAAATTCTCAAATACAATTGAGAAATCGGACTTACATAGTCTATAAGTATGGATCCTTGGCTTTAATTTCCCATTGGTCCAAATGAGTGTCAAACAAATGTTATAGAAAAATTCTCAAATACAATTGAGAAATCGGACTTACATAGTCTACAAGTATGGATCCTTGGCTTTAATTTCCCATTGGTCCAAATGAGTGTCAAACAAATGCTATAGGAAAATTCTCAAATACAATTGAGAAATCGGACTTAGATAGTCTATAAGTATGGATCCTTGGCTTTAATTTCTTATTGGTCCAAATGAGTGACAAACATAAATGTGCCAACAAATAGCCAAATTCCCGTAGAGCTGAACAAAATTTACACAATTTTAATCTTTAAAATTTTATAGAAAAATTCTCAAATACAATTGAGAAATCGGACTTACATAGTCTATAAGTATGGATTCTTGGCTTTAATTTCCCATTGGTCCAAATGAGTGTCAAACAAATGTTATAGAAAAATTCTCAAATACAATTGAGAAATCGGACTTAGATAGTCTATAAGTATGGATCCTTGGCTTTAATTTCCCATTGGTCAAAATGAGTGACAAACAAATTTTATAGAAAAATTCTCAAATACAATTGAGAAATCGGACTTACATAGCCTATAAGTATGGATCCTTGGGTTTAATTTCCCATTGGTCCAAATGAGTGACAAACAAGTGTTATAGAAAAATTCTCAAATACAATTGAGAAATTGGACTTACATAGACTATAAGTATGGATCCTTGGCTTTAGTTTCCCATTGGTCCAAATGAGTGACAAACAAGTGTTATACAAAAATTCTCAAATACAATTGAAAAATTGGACTTACATAGCCTATAAGTATGGATCCTTGGCTTTAATTTCCCATTGGTCCAAATGATTGACAAACAAGTGTTATAGAAAAATTCTCAAATACAATTGAGAAATCGGACTTACATAGCCTATAAGTATGGATCCTTGGCTTTAGTTTCCCATTGGTCCAAATGAGTGACAAACAAGTGTTATACAAAAATTCTCAAATACAATTGAGAAATCGGACTTACATAGCCTATAAGTATGGATCCTTGGCTTTAATTTTCCATTGGTTCAAATGAGTGACAAACAAGTGTTATAGAAAAATTCTCAAATACAATTGAGAAATCGGACTTACATAGCCTATAAGTATGGATCCTTGGCTTTAATTTCCCATTGGTCCAAATGAGTGACAAACAAGTGATATAGAAAAATTCTCAAATACAATTGAAAAATTGGACTTACATAGCCTATAAGTATGGATCCTTGGCTTTAATTTTCCATTGGTCCAAATGAGTGACAAACAAGTGTTATAGTAAAATTCTCAAATACAATTGAGAAATCGGACTTACATAGCCTATAAGTATGGATCCTTGGCTGTAATTTCCTATTGGTCCAAATGAGTGACAAACAAGTGATATAGAAAAATTCTCAAATACAATTGAGAAATCGGACTTACATAGCCTATAAGTATGGATCCTTGGCTTTAATTTCCCATTGGTCCAAATGAGTGACAAACAAATTTTATAGAAAAATTCTCAAATACAATTGAGAAATCGGACTTACATAGCCTATAAGTATGGATCCTTGGCTTTAATTTCCCATTGGTCCAAATGAGTGACAAACAAGTGTTATAGAAAAATTCTCAAATACAATTGAGAAATCGGACTTACATAGCCTATAAGTATGGATCCTTGGCTTTAGTTTCCCATTGGTCCAAATGAGTGACAAACAAGTGTTATAGAAAAATTCTCAAATACAATTGAGAAATCGGACTTACATAGCCTATAAGTATGGATCCTTGGCTTTAATTTCCCATTGGTCCAAATGAATGACAAACAAGTGTTATAGAAAAATTCTCAAATACAATTGAGAAATCGGACTTACATAGCCTATAAGTATGGATCCTTGGCTTTAATTTCCCATATGTCCAAATGAGTGACAAACAAGTGTTATAGAAAAATTCTCAAATACAATTGAGAAATCGGACTTACATAGCCTATAAGTATGGATCCTTGGCTTTAATTTCCCATTGGTCCAAATGAGTGACAAACAAGTGTTATAGAAAAATTCTCAAATACAATTGAGAAATCGGACTTACATAGCCTATAAGTATGGATCCTTGGCTTTAATTTCCCATTGGTCCAAATGAGTGACAAACATAAATGTGCCCACAAATAGCCAATTTCACGTAGAGCTGAACAAAATTTACACAATTTTAATCTTTAAAATTTTATAGAAAAATTCTCAAATACAATTGAGAAATCGGACTTACATAGTCTATAAGTATGGATCCTTGGCTTTAATTTCCCATTGGTCCAAATGAGTGACAAACAAATGTTATAGAAAAATTCTCAAATACAATTGAGAAATCGGACTTACGTAGCCTATAAGTATGGATCCTTGGCTTTAATTTCCCATTGGTCCAAATGAGTGAAAAAACAAATGTTATAGAAAAATTCTCAAATGCAATTGAGAAATCGGACTTACATAGCCTATAAGTATGGATCCTTGGCTTTAATTTCCCATTGGTCCAAATGAGTGACAAACATAAATGTGCCCACAAATAGCCAAATTCCCGTAGAGCTCTACAAAATTTACACAATTTTAATCTTTAAAATTTTATAAAAAAATTCTCAAATACAATTGAGAAATCAGACTTACATAGTCTATAAGTTTGGATTCTTGGCTTTAATTTCTTATTGGTCCAAATGAGTGACAAACAAATGTTATAGAAAAATTCTCAAATACAATTGAGAAATCGGACTTACATAGTCTATAAGTATGGATCCTTGGCTTTAATTTCCCATTGGTCCAAATGAGTGACAAACATAAATGTGCCCACAAATAGCCAAATTCCCGTAGAGCTGATCAAAATTTACACAATTTTAATCTTTAAAATTTTATAGAAAAATTCTCAAATACAATTCAGAAATCGGACTTACATAGTCTATAAGTATGGATCCTTGGCTTTAATTTCCCATTGGTCCAAATGAGTGACAAACAAATGTTATAGAAAAATTCTCAAATACAATTGAGAAATCGGACTTACATAGCCTATAAGTATGGATCCTTGGCTTTAGTTTCCTATTGGTCCAAATGAGTGACAAACAAGTGTTATAGAAAAATTCTCAAATACAATTGAGAAATCGGATTTACATAGTCTATAAGTATGGATCCTTGGCTTTAATTTCCCATTGGTCCAAATGAGTGTCAAAGAAATGCTATAGAAAAATTCTCAAATACAATTGAGAAATCGGACTTACATAGTCTATAAGTATGGATCCTTGGCTTTAATTTCCCATTGGTCCAAATGAGTGTCAAACAAATGTTATAGAAAAATTCTCAAATACAATTGAGAAATCGGACTTACATAGTCTACAAGTATGGATCCTTGGCTTTAATTTCCCATTGGTCCAAATGAGTGTCAAACAAATGCTATAGGAAAATTCTCAAATACAATTGAGAAATCGGACTTAGATAGTCTATAAGTATGGATCCTTGGCTTTAATTTCTTATTGGTCCAAATGAGTGACAAACATAAATGTGCCAACAAATAGCCAAATTCCCGTAGAGCTGAACAAAATTTACACAATTTTAATCTTTAAAATTTTATAGAAAAATTCTCAAATACAATTGAGAAATCGGACTTACATAGTCTATAAGTATGGATCCTTGGCTTTAATTTCCCATTGGTCCAAATGAGTGTCAAACAAATGTTATAGAAAAATTCTCAAATACAATTGAGAAATCGGACTTAGATAGTCTATAAGTATGGATCCTTGGCTTTAATTTCCCATTGGTCAAAATGAGTGACAAACAAATTTTATAGAAAAATTCTCAAATACAATTGAGAAATCGGACTTACATAGCCTATAAGTATGGATCCTTGGGTTTAATTTCCCATTGGTCCAAATGAGTGACAAACAAGTGTTATAGAAAAATTCTCAAATACAATTGAGAAATCGGACTTACATAGACTATAAGTATGGATCCTTGGCTTTAGTTTCCCATTGGTCCAAATGAGTGACAAACAAGTGTTATACAAAAATTCTCAAATACAATTGAAAAATTGGACTTACATAGCCTATAAGTATGGATCCTTGGCTTTAATTTCCCATTGGTCCAAATGATTGACAAACAAGTGTTATAGAAAAATTCTCAAATACAATTGAGAAATCGGACTTACATAGCCTATAAGTATGGATCCTTGGCTTTAGTTTCCCATTGGTCCAAATGAGTGACAAACAAGTGTTATACAAAAATTCTCAAATACAATTGAGAAATCGGACTTACATAGCCTATAAGTATGGATCCTTGGCTTTAATTTTCCATTGGTCCAAATGAGTGACAAACAAGTGTTATAGAAAAATTCTCAAATACAATTAAGAAATCGGACTTACATAGCCTATAAGTATGGATCCTTGGCTTTAATTTCCCATTGGTCCAAATGAGTGACAAACAAGTGATATAGAAAAATTCTCAAATACAATTGAAAAATTGGACTTACATAGCCTATAAGTATGGATCCTTGGCTTTAATTTTCCATTGGTCCAACTGAGTGACAAACAAGTGTTATAGTAAAATTCTCAAATACAATTGAGAAATCGGACTTACATAGCCTATAAGTATGGATCCTTGGCTTTAATTTCCTATTGGTCCAAATGAGTGACAAACAAGTGATATAGAAAAATTCTCAAATACAATTGAGAAATCGGACTTACATAGCCTATAAGTATGGATCCTTGGCTTTAATTTCCCATTGGTCCAAATGAGTGACAAACAAATTTTATAGAAAAATTCTCAAATACAATTGAGAAATCGGACTTACATAGCCTATAAGTATGGATCCTTGGCTTTAATTTCCCATTGGTCCAAATGAGTGACAAACAAGTGTTATAGAAAAATTCTCAAATACAATTGAGAAATCGGACTTACATAGCCTATAAGTATGGATCCTTGGCTTTAGTTTCCCATTGGTCCAAATGAGTGACAAACAAGTGTTATAGAAAAATTCTCAAATACAATTGAGAAATCGGACTTACATAGCCTATAAGTATGGATCCTTGGCTTTAATTTCCCATTGGTCCAAATGAATGACAAACAAGTGTTATAGAAAAATTCTCAAATACAATTGAGAAATCGGACTTACATAGCCTATAAGTATGGATCCTTGGCTTTAATTTCCCATATGTCCAAATGAGTGACAAACAAGTGTTATAGAAAAATTCTCAAATACAATTGAGAAATCGGACTTACATAGCCTATAAGTATGGATCCTTGGCTTTAATTTCCCATTGGTCCAAATGAGTGACAAACAAGTGTTATAGAAAAATTCTCAAATACAATTGAGAAATCGGACTTACATAGCCTATAAGTATGGATCCTTGGCTTTAATTTCCCATTGGTCCAAATGAGTGACAAACATAAATGTGCCCACAAATAGCCAAATTCCCGTAGAGCTCTACAAAATTTACACAATTTTAATCTTTAAAATTTTATAAAAAAATTCTCAAATACAATTGAGAAATCAGACTTACATAGTCTATAAGTTTGGATTCTTGGCTTTAATTTCTTATTGGTCCAAATGAGTGACAAACAAATGTTATAGAAAAATTCTCAAATACAATTGAGAAATCGGACTTACATAGTCTATAAGTATGGATCCTTGGCTTTAATTTCCCATTGGTCCAAATGAGTGACAAACATAAATGTGCCCACAAATAGCCAAATTCCCGTAGAGCTGATCAAAATTTACACAATTTTAATCTTTAAAATTTTATAGAAAAATTCTCAAATACAATTCAGAAATCGGACTTACATAGTCTATAAGTATGGATCCTTGGCTTTAATTTCCCATTGGTCCAAATGAGTGACAAACAAATGTTATAGAAAAATTCTCAAATACAATTGAGAAATCGGACTTACATAGCCTATAAGTATGGATCCTTGGCTTTAGTTTCCTATTGGTCCAAATGAGTGACAAACAAGTGTTATAGAAAAATTCTCAAATACAATTGAGAAATCGGATTTACATAGCCTATAAGTATGGATCCTTGGCTTTAGTTTCCCATTGGTCCAAATGAGTGACAAACAAGTGTTATAGAAAAATTCTCAAATACAATTGAGAAATCGGACTTAGATAGTCTATAAGTATGGATCCTTGGCTTTAATTTCTTATTGGTCCAAATGAGTGACAAACAGAAATGTACCAACAAATAGCCAAATAAAGCTGATCAAAATTTACACAATTTTAGTCTTTAAAATTTTATAGAAAAATTCTCAAATACAATTGAGAAATCAGACTTACATAGTCTATAAGTTTGGATTCTTGGCTTTAATTTCTTATATGTCCAAATGAGTGACAAACAAATGTTATAGAAAAATTCTCAAATACAATTGAGAAATCGGACTTACATAGTCTATAAGTATGGATCCTTGGCTTTAATTTCCCATTGGTCCAAATGAGTGACAAACATAAATGTGCCCACAAATAGCCAAATTCCCGTAGAGCTCTACAAAATTTACACAATTTTAATCTCTAAAATTTTATAGAAAAATTCTCAAATACAATTGAGAAATCAGACTTACATAGTCTATAAGTTTGGATTCTTGGCTTTAATTTCTTATTGGTCCAAATGAGTGACAAACAAATGTTATAGAAAAATTCTCAAATACAATTGAGAAATCGGACTTACATAGCCTATAAGTATGGATCCTTGGCTTTAGTTTCCCATTGGTCCAAATGAGTGACAAACAAGTGTTATAGAAAAATTCTCAAATACAATTGAGAAATCGGACTTACATAGCCTATAAGTATGGATCCTTGGCTTTAGTTTCCCATTGGGCCAAATGAGTGGCAAACATGTGTTATAGAAAAATTCTCAAATACAATTGAGAAATCGGACTTACATAGCCTATAAGTATGGATCCTTGGCTTTAAGTTCCCATTGGTCCAAATGATTGCCAAACATAAATGTGCCCACAAATAGCCAAATTCACGTAGAGCTGAACAAAATTTACACAATTTTAATCTTTAAAATTTTATAGAAAAATTCTCAAATACAATTGAGAAATCGGACTTACATAGTCTATAAGAATGGATCCTTGGCTTTAATTTCCCATTGGTCCAAATGAGTGACAAACAAATGTTATAGAAAAATTCTCAAATACAATTCAGAAATCGGACTTACATAGCCTATAAGTATGGATCCTTGGCTTTAATTTCAAATTGGTCCAAATGAGTGACAAACAAATGTTATAGAAAAATTCTCAAATGCAATTGAGAAATCGGACTTACATAGCCTATAAGTATGGATCCTTGGCTTTAATTTCCCATTGCTCCAAATGAGTGACAAACATAAATGTGCCCACAAATAGCCAAATTCCCGTAGAGCTCTACAAAATTTACACAATTTTAATCTTTAAAATTTTATAGAAAAATTCTCAAATACAATTGAGAAATCAGACTTACATAGTCTATAAGTTTGGATTCTTGGCTTTAATTTCTTATTGGTCCAAATGAGTGACAAACAAATGTTATAGAAAAATTCTCAAATACAATTGAGAAATCGGACTTACATAGTCTATAAGTATGGATCCTTGGCTTTAATTTCCCATTGGTCCAAATGAGTGACAAACATAAATGTGCCCACAAATAGCCAAATTGCCGTAGAGCTGATCAAAATTTACACAATTTTAATCTTTAAAATTTTATAGAAAAATTCTCAAATACAATTCAGAAATCGGACTTACATAGCCTATAAGTATGGATCCTTGGCTTTAATTTCCCATTGGTCCAAATGAGTGACAAACAAATGTTATAGAAAAATTCTCAAATACAATTGAGAAATCGGACTTAGATAGTCTATAAGTATGGATCCTTGGCTTTAATTTTTTAGGGCCAAATTTACAGTAATTAGTTAGCTATTAGTAAACTAAAATGATAACTATTGTTTAACTAATACTTCATATTCACAGTGTATTATTTAACCAACACTCTTAATATGAACAAAAAATGGTAACCCTATCAAACTATTAACTTTCAGTACTGGCAATTCTGTTATAGCATATAACTTTTGTTTACATTTGATATATTATTTCTTAAAAAATGGGGTATACATTCAAGAACTTGCCACGCCACCTACTTGCTAAGACGGAATCTATCCATAAAAACTTTTTAGATTACGTTGGCGACGCTCAGCAACAATATTCTGCGTATTATCAGTATCAGTGCCACTTTCAATATCGGACTCCGCGTTTTCAATTTCACATGCCATATCAAAAATTTTTCACAAAACAAAAATACTAATAATAAATTCCAACGAATCAGCTGTTGTCTAACTATTAGTTAACCAATGACGTTTGATGGTTTAACTAATGTTAAACTAGAAGCTGTGAATCAAATATTATTAGTTAAACTTTTGCTATTAGCTAACTAATGACTGTGAATTTGGGCCTTATTGGTCCAAATGAGTGACAAACATAAATGTGCCAACAAATAGCCAAATTCCCGTAGAGCTGATCAAAATTTACACAATTTTAATCTTTAAAATTTTATAGAAAAATTCTCAAATACAATTGAGAAATCGGACTTAGATAGTCTATAAGTATGGATCCTTGGCTTTAATTTCCCATTGGTCCAAATGAGTGACAAACAAGTGTTATAGAAAAATTCTCAAATACAATTGAGAAATCGGACTTACATAGACTATAAGTATGGATCCTTGGCTTTAGTTTCCCATTGGTCCAAATGAGTGACAAACAAGTGTTATACAAAAATTCTCAAATACAATTGAAAAATTGGACTTACATAGCCTATAAGTATGGATCCTTGGCTTTAATTTCCCATTGGTCCAAATGAGTGACAAACAAGTGTTATAGAAAAATTCTCAAATACAATTGAGAAATCGGACTTACATAGCCTATAAGTATGGATCCTTGGCTTTAGTTTCCCATTGGTCCAAATGAGTGACAAACAAGTGTTATACAAAAATTCTCAAATACAATTGAGAAATCGGACTTACATAGCCTATAAGTATGGATCCTTGGCATTAATTTCCCATTGGTCCAAATGAGTGACAAACATAAATGTGCCCACAAATAGCCAAATTGCCGTAAAGCTGATCAAAATTTACACAATTTGAATCTTTAAAATTTTATAGAAAAATTCTCAAATACAATTCAGAAATCGGACTTACATAGCCTATAAGTATGGATCCTTGGCTTTAATTTCCCATTGGTCCAAATGAGTGACAAACAAATGTTATAGAAAAATTCTCAAATACAATTGAGAAATCGGACTTAGATAGTCTATAAGTATGGATCCTTGGCTTTAATTTTTTAGGGCCAAATTTACAGTAATTAGTTAGCTATTAGTAAACTAAAATGATAACTATTGTTTAACTAATACTTCATATTCACAGTGTATTATTTAACCAACACTCTTAATATGAACAAAAAATGGTAACCCTATCAAACTATTAACTTTCAGTACTGGCAATTCTGTTATAGCATATAACTTTTGTTTACATTTGATATATTATTTCTTAAAAAATGGGGTATACATTCAAGAACTTGCCACGCCACCTACTTGCTAAGACGGAATCTATCCATAAAAACTTTTTAGATTACGTTGGCGACGCTCAGCAACAATATTCTGCGTATTATCAGTATCAGTGCCACTTTCAATATCGGACTCCGCGTTTTCAATTTCACATGCCATATCAAAAATTTTTCACAAAACAAAAATACTAATAATAAATTCCAACGAATCAGCTGTTGTCTAACTATTAGTTAACCAATGACGTTTGATGGTTTAACTAATGTTAAACTAGAAGCTGTGAATCAAATATTATTAGTTAAACTTTTGCTATTAGCTAACTAATGACTGTGAATTTGGGCCTTATTGGTCCAAATGAGTGACAAACATAAATGTGCCAACAAATAGCCAAATTCCCGTAGAGCTGATCAAAATTTACACAATTTTAATCTTTAAAATTTTATAGAAAAATTCTCAAATACAATTGAGAAATCGGACTTACATAGCCTATAAGTATGGATCCTTGGCTTTAATTTCCCATTGGTCCAAATGAGTGACAAACAAGTGTTATAGAAAAATTCTCAAATACAATTGAGAAATCGGACTTACATAGCCTATAAGTATGGATCCTTGGCTTTAATTTCCCATTGGTCCAAATGAGTGACAAACATAAATGTGCCCACAAATAGCCAATTTCACGTAGAGCTGAACAAAATTTACACAATTTTAATCTTTAAAATTTTATAGAAAAATTCTCAAATACAATTGAGAAATCGGACTTACATAGTCTATAAGTATGGATCCTTGGCTTTAATTTCCCATTGGTCCAAATGAGTGACAAACAAATGTTATAGAAAAATTCTCAAATACAATTGAGAAATCGGACTTACATAGCCTATAAGTATGGATCCTTGGCTTTAATTTCCCATTGGTCCAAATGAGTGAAAAAACAAATGTTATAGAAAAATTCTCAAATGCAATTGAGAAATCGGACTTACATAGTCTATAAGTATGGATCCTTGGCTTTAATTTCCCATTGGTCCAAATGAGTGACAAACATAAATGTGCCCACAAATAGCCAAATTCCCGTAGAGCTGATCAAAATTTACACAATTTTAATCTTTAAAATTTTATAGAAAAATTCTCAAATACAATTCAGAAATCGGACTTACATAGTCTATAAGTATGGATCCTTGGCTTTAATTTCCCATTGGTCCAAATGAGTGACAAACAAATGTTATAGAAAAATTCTCAAATACAATTGAGAAATCGGACTTACATAGCCTATAAGTATGGATCCTTGGCTTTAGTTTCCTATTGGTCCAAATGAGTGACAAACAAGTGTTATAGAAAAATTCTCAAATACAATTGAGAAATCGGATTTACATAGCCTATAAGTATGGATCCTTGGCTTTAGTTTCCCATTGGTCCAAATGAGTGACAAACAAGTGTTATAGAAAAATTCTCAAATACAATTGAGAAATCGGACTTAGATAGTCTATAAGTATGGATCCTTGGCTTTAATTTCTTATTGGTCCAAATGAGTGACAAACAGAAATGTACCAACAAATAGCCAAATAAAGCTGATCAAAATTTACACAATTTTAGTCTTTAAAATTTTATAGAAAAATTCTCAAATACAATTGAGAAATCAGACTTACATAGTCTATAAGTTTGGATTCTTGGCTTTAATTTCTTATATGTCCAAATGAGTGACAAACAAATGTTATAGAAAAATTCTCAAATACAATTGAGAAATCGGACTTACATAGTCTATAAGTATGGATCCTTGGCTTTAATTTCCCATTGGTCCAAATGAGTGACAAACATAAATGTGCCCACAAATAGCCAAATTCCCGTAGAGCTCTACAAAATTTACACAATTTTAATCTTTAAAATTTTATAGAAAAATTCTCAAATACAATTGAGAAATCAGACTTACATAGTCTATAAGTTTGGATTCTTGGCTTTAATTTCTTATTGGTCCAAATGAGTGACAAACAAATGTTATAGAAAAATTCTCAAATACAATTGAGAAATCGGACTTACATAGCCTATAAGTATGGATCCTTGGCTTTAGTTTCCCATTGGTCCAAATGAGTGACAAACATAAATGTGCCCACAAATAGCCAAATTGCCGTAGAGCTGATCAAAATTTACACAATTTTAATCTTTAAAATTTTATAGAAAATTTCTCAAATACAATTGAGAAATCAGACTTACATAGTCTATAAGTTTGGATTCTTGGCTTTAATTTCTTATTGGTCCAAATGAGTGACAAACAAATGTTATAGAAAAATTCTCAAATACAATTGAGAAATCGGACTTACATAGTCTATAAGTATGGATCCTTGGCTTTAATTTCCCATTGGTCCAAATGAGTGACAAACATAAATGTGCCCACAAATAGCCAAATTCCCGTAGAGCTCTACAAAATTTACACAATTTTAATCTTTAAAATTTTATAGAAAAATTCTCAAATACAATTGAGAAATCAGACTTACATAGTCTATAAGTTTGGATTCTTGGCTTTAATTTCTTATTGGTCCAAATGAGTGACAAACAAATGTTATAGAAAAATTCTCAAATACAATTGAGAAATCGGACTTACATAGCCTATAAGTATGGATCCTTGGCTTTAGTTTCCCATTGGGCCAAATGAGTGGCAAACATGTGTTATAGAAAAATTCTCAAATACAATTGAGAAATCGGACTTACATAGCCTATAAGTATGGATCCTTGGCTTTAAGTTCCCATTGGTCCAAATGATTGCCAAACATAAATGTGCCCACAAATAGCCAAATTCACGTAGAGCTGAACAAAATTTACACAATTTTAATCTTTAAAATTTTATAGAAAAATTCTCAAATACAATTGAGAAATCGGACTTACATAGTCTATAAGAATGGATCCTTGGCTTTAATTTCCCATTGGTCCAAATGAGTGACAAACAAATGTTATAGAAAAATTCTCAAATACAATTGAGAAATCGGACTTACATAGCCTATAAGTATGGATCCTTGGCTTTAATTTCAAATTGGTCCAAATGAGTGACAAACAAATGTTATAGAAAAATTCTCAAATGCAATTGAGAAATCGGACTTACATAGCCTATAAGTATGGATCCTTGGCTTTAATTTCCCATTGCTCCAAATGAGTGACAAACATAAATGTGCCCACAAATAGCCAAATTCCCGTAGAGCTCTACAAAATTTACACAATTTTAATCTTTAAAATTTTATAGAAAAATTCTCAAATACAATTGAGAAATCAGACTTACATAGTCTATAAGTTTGGATTCTTGGCTTTAATTTCTTATTGGTCCAAATGAGTGACAAACAAATGTTATAGAAAAATTCTCAAATACAATTGAGAAATCGGACTTACATAGTCTATAAGTATGGATCCTTGGCTTTAATTTCCCATTGGTCCAAATGAGTGACAAACATAAATGTGCCCACAAATAGCCAAATTGCCGTAGAGCTGATCAAAATTTACACAATTTTAATCTTTAAAATTTTATAGAAAAATTCTCAAATACAATTCAGAAATCGGACTTACATAGCCTATAAGTATGGATCCTTGGCTTTAATTTCCCATTGGTCCAAATGAGTGACAAACAAATGTTATAGAAAAATTCTCAAATACAATTGAGAAATCGGACTTAGATAGTCTATAAGTATGGATCCTTGGCTTTAATTTTTTAGGGCCAAATTTACAGTAATTAGTTAGCTATTAGTAAACTAAAATGATAACTATTGTTTAACTAATACTTCATATTCACAGTGTATTATTTAACCAACACTCTTAATATGAACAAAAAATGGTAACCCTATCAAACTATTAACTTTCAGTACTGGCAATTCTGTTATAGCATATAACTTTTGTTTACATTTGATATATTATTTCTTAAAAAATGGGGTATACATTCAAGAACTTGCCACGCCACCTACTTGCTAAGACGGAATCTATCCATAAAAACTTTTTAGATTACGTTGGCGACGCTCAGCAACAATATTCTGCGTATTATCAGTATCAGTGCCACTTTCAATATCGGACTCCGCGTTTTCAATTTCACATGCCATATCAAAAATTTTTCACAAAACAAAAATACTAATAATAAATTCCAACGAATCAGCTGTTGTCTAACTATTAGTTAACCAATGACGTTTGATGGTTTAACTAATGTTAAACTAGAAGCTGTGAATCAAATATTATTAGTTAAACTTTTGCTATTAGCTAACTAATGACTGTGAATTTGGGCCTTATTGGTCCAAATGAGTGACAAACATAAATGTGCCAACAAATAGCCAAATTCCCGTAGAGCTGATCAAAATTTACACAATTTTAATCTTTAAAATTTTATAGAAAAATTCTCAAATACAATTGAGAAATCGGACTTAGATAGTCTATAAGTATGGATCCTTGGCTTTAATTTCCCATTGGTCCAAATGAGTGACAAACAAGTGTTATAGAAAAATTCTCAAATACAATTGAGAAATCGGACTTACATAGACTATAAGTATGGATCCTTGGCTTTAGTTTCCCATTGGTCCAAATGAGTGACAAACAAGTGTTATACAAAAATTCTCAAATACAATTGAAAAATTGGACTTACATAGCCTATAAGTATGGATCCTTGGCTTTAATTTCCCATTGGTCCAAATGAGTGACAAACAAGTGTTATAGAAAAATTCTCAAATACAATTGAGAAATCGGACTTACATAGCCTATAAGTATGGATCCTTGGCTTTAGTTTCCCATTGGTCCAAATGAGTGACAAACAAGTGTTATACAAAAATTCTCAAATACAATTGAGAAATCGGACTTACATAGCCTATAAGTATGGATCCTTGGCTTTAGTTTCCCATTGGTCCAAATGAGTGACAAACAAGTGTTATACAAAAATTCTCAAATACAATTGAGAAATCGGACTTACATAGCCTATAAGTATGGATCCTTGGCTTTAATTTTCCATTGGTCCAAATGAGTGACAAACAAGTGTTATAGAAAAATTCTCAAATACAATTGAGAAATCGGACTTACATAGCCTATAAGTATGGATCCTTGGCTTTAATTTCCCATTGGTCCAAATGAGTGACAAACAAGTGATATAGAAAAATTCTCAAATACAATTGAAAAATTGGACTTACATAGCCTATAAGTATGGATCCTTGGCTTTAATTTTCCATTGGTCCAAATGAGTGACAAACAAGTGTTATAGTAAAATTCTCAAATACAATTGAGAAATCGGACTTACATAGCCTATAAGTATGGATCCTTGGCTTTAATTTCCTATTGGTCCAAATGAGTGACAAACAAGTGATATAGAAAAATTCTCAAATACAATTGAGAAATCGGACTTACATAGCCTATAAGTATGGATCCTTGGCTTTAATTTCCCATTGGTCCAAATGAGTGACAAACAAATTTTATAGAAAAATTCTCAAATACAATTGAGAAATCGGACTTACATAGCCTATAAGTATGGATCCTTGGCTTTAATTTCCCATTGGTCCAAATGAGTGACAAACAAGTGTTATAGAAAAATTCTCAAATATAATTGAGAAATCGGACTTACATAGCCTATAAGTATGGATCCTTGGCTTTAATTTCCCATTGGTCCAAATGAGTGACAAACAAATTTTATAGAAAAATTCTCAAATACAATTGAGAAATCGGACTTACATAGCCTATAAGTATGGATCCTTGGCTTTAATTTCCCATTGGTCCAAATGAGTGACAAACAAGTGTTATAGAAAAATTCTCAAATACAATTGAGAAATCGGACTTACATAGCCTATAAGTATGGATCCTTGGCTTTAATTTCCCATTGGTCCAAATGAGTGACAAACAAGTGTTATAGAAAAATTCTCAAATATAATTGAGAAATCGGACTTACATAGCCTATAAGTATGGATCCTTGGCTTTAGTTTCCCATTGGTCCAAATGAGTGACAAACAAGTGTTATAGAAAAATTCTCAAATACAATTGAGAAATCGGACTTACATAGTCTATAAGTATGGATCCTTGGCTTTAATTTCCCATTGGTCCAAATGAGTGACAAACAAGTGTTATAGAAAAATTCTCAAATACAATTGAGAAATCGGATTTACATAGCCTATAAGTATGGATCCTTGGCTTTAGTTTCCCATTGGTCCAAATGAGTGACAAACAAGTGTTATAGAAAAATTCTCAAATACAATTGAGAAATCGGACTTACATAGCCTATAAGTATGGATCCTTGGCTTTAGCATGGTGGAATAATAAGGTGCGAGTAAGAATACAACAATAAAAAACGACATGCATTTTGTTTGTATAAAATTAATTCAAAATTTTCAAAACAAAGCTGTATACAAAACAAAACAAAAGTTGTTTTGTATGTATTTATTGGTTATGCAAAAACAAAAAGCATAACGTAAACAAAAATATTCATGATGGCGGCCAAAAATGTAAACAACTTTTGACAAGAAAAGCATACTTTTCCAATTTTTTTAACGGTCAAAACACAACCCTACAAAAAACCATATTCCTTCTTGCGCACACCTGATTATTCCACCATGGGCTTTAGTTTCCCATTGGTCCAAATGAGTGACAAACAAGTGTTATAGAAAAATTCTCAAATACAATTGAGAAATCGGACTTACATAGCCTATAAGTATGGATCCTTGGCTTTAGTTTCCCATTGGTCCAAATGAGTGACAAACAAATGTTATAGAAAAATTTTCAAATACAATTGAGAAATCGGACTTACATAGTCTATAAGTATGGATCCTTGGCTTTAATTTCCCATTGGTCCAAATGAGTGACAAACATAAATGTGCCCACAAATAGCCAAATTCACGTAGAGCTGAAAAAAATTTACACAATTTTAATCTTTAAAATTTTATAGAAAAATTCTCAAATACAATTGAGAAATCGGACTTACATAGTCTATAAGTATGGATCCTTGGCTTTAATTTCCCATTGGTCCAAATGAGTGACAAACAAATGTTATAGAAAAATTCTCAAATACAATTGAGAAATCGGACTTAGATAGTCTATAAGTATGGATCCTTGGCTTTAATTTTTTAGGGCCAAATTTACAGTAATTAGTTAGCTATTAGTAAACTAAAATGATAACTATTGTTTAACTAATACTTCATATTCACAGTGTATTATTTAACCAACACTCTTAATATGAACAAAAAATGGTAACCCTATCAAACTATTAACTTTCAGTACTGGCAATTCTGTTATAGCATATAACTTTTGTTTACATTTGATATATTATTTCTTAAAAAATGGGGTATACATTCAAGAACTTGCCACGCCACCTACTTGCTAAGACGGAATCTATCCATAAAAACTTTTTAGATTACGTTGGCGACGCTCAGCAACAATATTCTGCGTATTATCAGTATCAGTGCCACTTTCAATATCGGACTCCGCGTTTTCAATTTCACATGCCATATCAAAAATTTTTCACAAAACAAAAATACTAATAATAAATTCCAACGAATCAGCTGTTGTCTAACTATTAGTTAACCAATGACGTTTGATGGTTTAACTAATGTTAAACTAGAAGCTGTGAATCAAATATTATTAGTTAAACTTTTGCTATTAGCTAACTAATGACTGTGAATTTGGGCCTTATTGGTCCAAATGAGTGACAAACATAAATGTGCCAACAAATAGCCAAATTCCCGTAGAGCTGATCAAAATTTACACAATTTTAATCTTTAAAATTTTATAGAAAAATTCTCAAATACAATTGAGAAATCGGACTTAGATAGTCTATAAGTATGGATCCTTGGCTTTAATTTCCCATTGGTCCAAATGAGTGACAAACAAGTGTTATAGAAAAATTCTCAAATACAATTGAGAAATCGGACTTACATAGACTATAAGTATGGATCCTTGGCTTTAGTTTCCCATTGGTCCAAATGAGTGACAAACAAGTGTTATACAAAAATTCTCAAATACAATTGAAAAATTGGACTTACATAGCCTATAAGTATGGATCCTTGGCTTTAATTTCCCATTGGTCCAAATGAGTGACAAACAAGTGTTATAGAAAAATTCTCAAATACAATTGAGAAATCGGACTTACATAGCCTATAAGTATGGATCCTTGGCTTTAGTTTCCCATTGGTCCAAATGAGTGACAAACAAGTGTTATACAAAAATTCTCAAATACAATTGAGAAATCGGACTTACATAGCCTATAAGTATGGATCCTTGGCTTTAGTTTCCCATTGGTCCAAATGAGTGACAAACAAGTGTTATACAAAAATTCTCAAATACAATTGAGAAATCGGACTTACATAGCCTATAAGTATGGATCCTTGGCTTTAATTTTCCATTGGTCCAAATGAGTGACAAACAAGTGTTATAGAAAAATTCTCAAATACAATTGAGAAATCGGACTTACATAGCCTATAAGTATGGATCCTTGGCTTTAATTTCCCATTGGTCCAAATGAGTGACAAACAAGTGATATAGAAAAATTCTCAAATACAATTGAAAAATTGGACTTACATAGCCTATAAGTATGGATCCTTGGCTTTAATTTTCCATTGGTCCAAATGAGTGACAAACAAGTGTTATAGTAAAATTCTCAAATACAATTGAGAAATCGGACTTACATAGCCTATAAGTATGGATCCTTGGCTTTAATTTCCTATTGGTCCAAATGAGTGACAAACAAGTGATATAGAAAAATTCTCAAATACAATTGAGAAATCGGACTTACATAGCCTATAAGTATGGATCCTTGGCTTTAATTTCCCATTGGTCCAAATGAGTGACAAACAAATTTTATAGAAAAATTCTCAAATACAATTGAGAAATCGGACTTACATAGCCTATAAGTATGGATCCTTGGCTTTAATTTTCCATTGGTCCAAATGAGTGACAAACAAGTGTTATAGAAAAATTCTCAAATACAATTGAGAAATCGGACTTACATAGCCTATAAGTATGGATCCTTGGCTTTAGTTTCCCATTGGTCCAAATGAGTGACAAACAAGTGTTATAGAAAAATTCTCAAATACAATTGAGAAATCGGACTTACATAGCCTATAAGTATGGATCCTTGGCTTTAATTTCCCATTGGTCCAAATGAGTGACAAACAAGTGTTATAGAAAAATTCTCAAATACAATTGAGAAATCGGACTTACATAGCCTATAAGTATGGATCCTTGGCTTTAATTTCCCATATGTCCAAATGAGTGACAAACAAGTGTTATAGAAAAATTCTCAAATACAATTGAGAAATCGGACTTACATAGCCTATAAGTATGGATCCTTGGCTTTAATTTCCCATTGGTCCAAATGAGTGACAAACAAGTGTTATAGAAAAATTCTCAAATACAATTGAGAAATCGGACTTACATAGCCTATAAGTATGGATCCTTGGCTTTAATTTCCCATTGGTCCAAATGAGTGACAAACATAAATGTGCCCACAAATAGCCAATTTCACGTAGAGCTGAACAAAATTTACACAATTTTAATCTTTAAAATTTTATAGAAAAATTCTCAAATACAATTGAGAAATCGGACTTACATAGTCTATAAGTATGGATCCTTGGCTTTAATTTCCCATTGGTCCAAATGAGTGACAAACAAATGTTATAGAAAAATTCTCAAATACAATTGAGAAATCGGACTTACATAGCCTATAAGTATGGATCCTTGGCTTTAATTTCCCATTGGTCCAAATGAGTGAAAAAACAAATTTTATAGAAAAATTCTCAAATGCAATTGAGAAATCGGACTTACATAGCCTATAAGTATGGATCCTTGGCTTTAATTTCCCATTGGTCCAAATGAGTGACAAACAAATGTTATAGAAAAATTCTCAAATACAATTGAGAAATCGGACTTACATAGTCTATAAGTATGGATCCTTGGCTTTAATTTCCCATTGGTCCAAATGAGTGACAAACAAGTGTTATAGAAAAATTCTCAAATACAATTGAGAAATCGGATTTACATAGCCTATAAGTATGGATCCTTGGCTTTAGTTTCCCATTGGTCCAAATGAGTGACAAACAAATGTTATAGAAAAATTCTCAAATACAATTGAGAAATCGGACTTACATAGTCTATAAGTATGGATCCTTGGCTTTAATTTCCCATTGGTCCAAATGAGTGTCAAAGAAATGCTATAGAAAAATTCTCAAATACAATTGAGAAATCGGACTTAGATAGTCTATAAGTATGGATCCTTGGCTTTAATTTCTTATTGGTCCAAATGAGTGACAAACATAAATGTGCCAACAAATAGCCAAATTCCCGTAGAGCTGATCAAAATTTACACAATTTTAATCTTTAAAATTTTATAGAAAAATTCTCAAATACAATTCAGAAATCGGACTTACATAGTCTATAAGTATGGATCCTTGGCTTTAATTTCCCATTGGTCCAAATGAGTGACAAACAAATGTTATAGAAAAATTCTCAAATACA
The DNA here is from genome assembly GCA_947311025.1 of Lypha dubia. NCBI lineage: Eukaryota > Metazoa > Arthropoda > Insecta > Diptera > Tachinidae > Lypha > Lypha dubia. The sequence goes on from OX371263.1 coordinate 138,168, forward strand.
ATTGAGAAATCGGACTTACATAGTCTATAAGTATGGATCCTTGGCTTTAATTTCCCATTGGTCCAAATGAGTGTCAAAGAAATGCTATAGAAAAATTCTCAAATACAATTGAGAAATCGGACTTAGATAGTCTATAAGTATGGATCCTTGGCTTTAATTTCTTATTGGTCCAAATGAGTGACAAACATAAATGTGCCAACAAATAGCCAAATTCCCGTAGAGCTGATCAAAATTTACACAATTTTAATCTTTAAAATTTTATAGAAAAATTCTCAAATACAATTCAGAAATCGGACTTACATAGTCTATAAGTATGGATCCTTGGCTTTAATTTCCCATTGGTCCAAATGAGTGACAAACAAATGTTATAGAAAAATTCTCAAATACAATTGAGAAATCGGACTTACATAGCCTATAAGTATGGATCCTTGGCTTTAGCATGGTGGAATAATAAGGTGCGCGTAAGAATACAACAATAAAAAACGACATGCATTTTGTTTGTATAAAATTAATTCAAAATTTTCAAAACAAAGCTGTATACAAAACAAAACAAAAGTTGTTTTGTATGTATTTATTGGTTATGCAAAAACAAAAAGCATAACGTAAACAAAAATATTCATGATGGCGGCCAAAAATGTAAACAACTTTTGACAAGAAAAGCATACTTTTCCAATTTTTTTAACGGTCAAAACACAACCCTACAAAAAACCATATTCCTTCTTGCGCACACCTGATTATTCCACCATGGGCTTTAGTTTCCCATTGGTCCAAATGAGTGACAAACAAGTGTTATAGAAAAATTCTCAAATACAATTGAGAAATCGGACTTACACAGCCTATAAGTATGGATCCTTGGCTTTAGTTTCCCATTGGTCCAAATGAGTGACAAACAAATGTTATAGAAAAATTTTCAAATACAATTGAGAAATCGGACTTACATAGTCTATAAGTATGGATCCTTGGCTTTAATTTCCCATTGGTCCAAATGAGTGACAAACATAAATGTGCCCACAAATAGCCAAATTCACGTAGAGCTGAACAAAATTTACACAATTTTAATCTTTAAAATTTTATAGAAAAATTCTCAAATACAATTGAGAAATCGGACTTACATAGTCTATAAGTATGGATCCTTGGCTTTAATTTCCCATTGGTCCAAATGAGTGACAAACAAATGTTATAGAAAAATTCTCAAATACAATTGAGAAATCGGACTTAGATAGTCTATAAGTATGGATCCTTGGCTTTAATTTTTTAGGGCCAAATTTACAGTAATTAGTTAGCTATTAGTAAACTAAAATGATAACTATTGTTTAACTAATACTTCATATTCACAGTGTATTATTTAACCAACACTCTTAATATGAACAAAAAATGGTAACCCTATCAAACTATTAACTTTCAGTACTGGCAATTCTGTTATAGCATATAACTTTTGTTTACATTTGATATATTATTTCTTAAAAAATGGGGTATACATTCAAGAACTTGCCACGCCACCTACTTGCTAAGACGGAATCTATCCATAAAAACTTTTTAGATTACGTTGGCGACGCTCAGCAACAATATTCTGCGTATTATCAGTATCAGTGCCACTTTCAATATCGGACTCCGCGTTTTCAATTTCACATGCCATATCAAAAATTTTTCACAAAACAAAAATACTAATAATAAATTCCAACGAATCAGCTGTTGTCTAACTATTAGTTAACCAATGAAGTTTTATGGTTTAACTAATGTTAAACTAGAAGCTGTGAATCAAATATTATTAGTTAAACTTTTGCTATTAGCTAACTAATGACTGTGAATTTGGGCCTTATTGGTCCAAATGAGTGACAAACATAAATGTGCCAACAAATAGCCAAATTCCCGTAGAGCTGATCAAAATTTACACAATTTTAATCTTTAAAATTTTATAGAAAAATTCTCAAATACAATTGAGAAATCGGACTTAGATAGTCTATAAGTATGGATCCTTGGCTTTAATTTCCCATTGGTCCAAATGAGTGACAAACAAGTGTTATACAAAAATTCTCAAATACAATTGAAAAATTGGACTTACATAGCCTATAAGTATGGATCCTTGGCTTTAATTTCCCATTGGTCCAAATGAGTGACAAACAAGTGTTATAGAAAAATTCTCAAATACAATTGAGAAATCGGACTTACATAGCCTATAAGTATGGATCCTTGGCTTTAGTTTCCCATTGGTCCAAATGAGTGACAAACAAGTGTTATACAAAAATTCTCAAATACAATTGAGAAATCGGACTTACATAGCCTATAAGTATGGATCCTTGGCTTTAGTTTCCCATTGGTCCAAATGAGTGACAAACAAGTGTTATACAAAAATTCTCAAATACAATTGAGAAATCGGACTTACATAGCCTATAAGTATGGATCCTTGGCTTTAATTTTCCATTGGTCCAAATGAGTGACAAACAAGTGTTATAGAAAAATTCTCAAATACAATTGAGAAATCGGACTTACATAGCCTATAAGTATGGATCCTTGGCTTTAATTTCCCATTGGTCCAAATGAGTGACAAACAAGTGATATAGAAAAATTCTCAAATACAATTGAAAAATTGGACTTACATAGCCTATAAGTATGGATCCTTGGCTTTAATTTTCCATTGGTCCAAATGAGTGACAAACAAGTGTTATAGTAAAATTCTTAAATACAATTGAGAAATCGGACTTACATAGCCTATAAGTATGGATCCTTGGCTTTAATTTCCTATTGGTCCAAATGAGTGACAAACAAGTGATATAGAAAAATTCTCAAATACAATTGAGAAATCGGACTTACATAGCCTATAAGTATGGATCCTTGGCTTTAATTTCCCATTGGTCCAAATGAGTGACAAACAAATTTTATAGAAAAATTCTCAAATACAATTGAGAAATCGGACTTACATAGCCTATAAGTATGGATCCTTGGCTTTAATTTCCCATTGGTCCAAATGAGTGACAAACAAGTGTTATAGAAAAATTCTCAAATACAATTGAGAAATCGGACTTACATAGCCTATAAGTATGGATCCTTGGCTTTAGTTTCCCATTGGTCCAAATGAGTGACAAACAAGTGTTATAGAAAAATTCTCAAATACAATTGAGAAATCGGACTTACATAGCCTATAAGTATGGATCCTTGGCTTTAATTTCCCATTGGTCCAAATGAGTGACAAACAAGTGTTATAGGAAATTCTCAAATACAATTGAGAAATCGGACTTACATAGCCTATAAGTATGGATCCTTGGCTTTAATTTCCCATATGTCCAAATGAGTGACAAACAAGTGTTATAGAAAAATTCTCAAATACAATTGAGAAATCGGACTTAGATAGTCTATAAGTATGGATCCTTGGCTTTAATTTCCCATTGGTCCAAATGAGTGACAAACAAATGTTATAGAAAAATTCTCAAATACAATTGAGAAATCGGACTTACATAGCCTATAAGTATGGATCCTTGGCTTTAATTTCCCATTGGTCCAAATGAGTGAAAAAACAAATTTTATAGAAAAATTCTCAAATGCAATTGAGAAATCGGACTTACATAGCCTATAAGTATGGATCCTTGGCTTTAATTTCCCATTGGTCCAAATGAGTGACAAACATAAATGTGCCCACAAATAGCCAAATTCCCGTAGAGCTCTACAAAATTTACACAATTTTAATCTTTAAAATTTTATAAAAAAATTCTCAAATACAATTGAGAAATCAGACTTACATAGTCTATAAGTTTGGATTCTTGGCTTTAATTTCTTATTGGTCCAAATGAGTGACAAACAAATGTTATAGAAAAATTCTCAAATACAATTGAGAAATCGGACTTACATAGTCTATAAGTATGGATCCTTGGCTTTAATTTCCCATTGGTCCAAATGAGTGACAAACATAAATGTGCCCACAAATAGCCAAATTCCCGTAGAGCTGATCAAAATTTACACAATTTTAATCTTTAAAATTTTATAGAAAAATTCTCAAATACAATTCAGAAATCGGACTTACATAGTCTATAAGTATGGATCCTTGGCTTTAATTTCCGATTGGTCCAAATGAGTGACAAACAAATGTTATAGAAAAATTCTCAAATACAATTGAGAAATCGGACTTACATAGCCTATAAGTATGGATCCTTGGCTTTAGTTTCCCATTGGTCCAAATGAGTGACAAACAAGTGTTATAGAAAAATTCTCAAATACAATTGAGAAATCGGATTTACATAGCCTATAAGTATGGATCCTTGGCTTTAGTTTCCCATTGGTCCAAATGAGTGACAAACAAGTGTTATAGAAAAATTCTCAAATACAATTGAGAAATCGGACTTAGATAGTCTATAAGTATGGATCCTTGGCTTTAATTTCTTATTGGTCCAAATGAGTGACAAACAGAAATGTACCAACAAATAGCCAAATAAAGCTGATCAAAATTTACACAATTTTAGTCTTTAAAATTTTATAGAAAAATTCTCAAATACAATTGAGAAATCAGACTTACATAGTCTATAAGTTTGGATTCTTGGCTTTAATTTCTTATATGTCCAAATGAGTGACAAACAAATGTTATAGAAAAATTCTCAAATACAATTGAGAAATCGGACTTACATAGTCTATAAGTATGGATCCTTGGCTTTAATTTCCCATTGGTCCAAATGAGTGACAAACATAAATGTGCCCACAAATAGCCAAATTCCCGTAGAGCTGATCAAAATTTACACAATTTTAATCTTTAAAATTTTATAGAAAAATTCTCAAATACAATTCAGAAATCGGACTTACATAGTCTATAAGTATGGATCCTTGGCTTTAATTTCCCATTGGTCCAAATGAGTGACAAACAAATGTTATAGAAAAATTCTCAAATACAATTGAGAAATCGGACTTACATAGCCTATAAGTATGGATCCTTGGCTTTAGTTTCCCATTGGTCCAAATGAGTGACAAACAAGTGTTATAGAAAAATTCTCAAATACAATTGAGAAATCGGACTTACATAGCCTATAAGTATGGATCCTTGGCTTTAAGTTCCCATTGGTCCAAATGATTGACAAACATAAATGTGCCCACAAATAGCCAAATTCACGTAGAGCTGAACAAAATTTACACAATTTTAATCTTTAAAATTTTATAGAAAAATTCTCAAATACAATTGAGAAATCGGACTTACATAGTCTATAAGAATGGATCCTTGGCTTTAATTTCCCATTGGTCCAAATGAGTGACAAACAAATGTTATAGAAAAATTCTCAAATACAATTGAGAAATCGGACTTACATAGCCTATAAGTATGGATCCTTGGCTTTAATTTCAAATTGGTCCAAATGAGTGACAAACAAATGTTATAGAAAAATTTTTAAATGCAATTGAGAAATCGGACTTACATAGTCTATAAGTTTGGATTCTTGGCTTTAATTTCTTATTGGTCCAAATGAGTGACAAACAAATGTTATAGAAAAATTCTCAAATACAATTGAAAAATCGGACTTACATAGTCTATAAGTATGGATCCTTGGCTTTAATTTCCCATTGGTCCAAATGAGTGACAAACATAAATGTGCCCACAAATAGCCAAATTCCCGTAGAGCTGATCAAAATTTACACAATTTTAATCTTTAAAATTTTATAAAAAAATTCTCAAATACAATTGAGAAATCAGACTTACATAGTCTATAAGTTTGGATTCTTGGCTTTAATTTCTTATTGGTCCAAATGAGTGACAAACAAATGTTATAGAAAAATTCTCAAATACAATTGAGAAATCGGACTTACATAGTCTATAAGTATGGATCCTTGGCTTTAATTTCCCATTGGTCCAAATGAGTGACAAACATAAATGTGCCCACAAATAGCCAAATTCCCGTAGAGCTGATCAAAATTTACACAATTTTAATCTTTAAAATTTTATAGAAAAATTCTCAAATACAATTCAGAAATCGGACTTACATAGTCTATAAGTATGGATCCTTGGCTTTAATTTCCGATTGGTCCAAATGAGTGACAAACAAATGTTATAGAAAAATTCTCAAATACAATTGAGAAATCGGACTTACATAGCCTATAAGTATGGATCCTTGGCTTTAGTTTCCCATTGGTCCAAATGAGTGACAAACAAGTGTTATAGAAAAATTCTCAAATACAATTGAGAAATCGGATTTACATAGCCTATAAGTATGGATCCTTGGCTTTAGTTTCCCATTGGTCCAAATGAGTGACAAACAAGTGTTATAGAAAAATTCTCAAATACAATTGAGAAATCGGACTTAGATAGTCTATAAGTATGGATCCTTGGCTTTAATTTCTTATTGGTCCAAATGAGTGACAAACAGAAATGTACCAACAAATAGCCAAATAAAGCTGATCAAAATTTACACAATTTTAGTCTTTAAAATTTTATAGAAAAATTCTCAAATACAATTGAGAAATCAGACTTACATAGTCTATAAGTTTGGATTCTTGGCTTTAATTTCTTATATGTCCAAATGAGTGACAAACAAATGTTATAGAAAAATTCTCAAATACAATTGAGAAATCGGACTTACATAGTCTATAAGTATGGATCCTTGGCTTTAATTTCCCATTGGTCCAAATGAGTGACAAACATAAATGTGCCCACAAATAGCCAAATTCCCGTAGAGCTGATCAAAATTTACACAATTTTAATCTTTAAAATTTTATAGAAAAATTCTCAAATACAATTCAGAAATCGGACTTACATAGTCTATAAGTATGGATCCTTGGCTTTAATTTCCCATTGGTCCAAATGAGTGACAAACAAATGTTATAGAAAAATTCTCAAATACAATTGAGAAATCGGACTTACATAGCCTATAAGTATGGATCCTTGGCTTTAGTTTCCCATTGGTCCAAATGAGTGACAAACAAGTGTTATAGAAAAATTCTCAAATACAATTGAGAAATCGGACTTACATAGCCTATAAGTATGGATCCTTGGCTTTAAGTTCCCATTGGTCCAAATGATTGACAAACATAAATGTGCCCACAAATAGCCAAATTCACGTAGAGCTGAACAAAATTTACACAATTTTAATCTTTAAAATTTTATAGAAAAATTCTCAAATACAATTGAGAAATCGGACTTACATAGTCTATAAGAATGGATCCTTGGCTTTAATTTCCCATTGGTCCAAATGAGTGACAAACAAATGTTATAGAAAAATTCTCAAATACAATTGAGAAATCGGACTTACATAGCCTATAAGTATGGATCCTTGGCTTTAATTTCAAATTGGTCCAAATGAGTGACAAACAAATGTTATAGAAAAATTTTTAAATGCAATTGAGAAATCGGACTTACATAGCCTATAAGTATGGATCCTTGGCTTTAATTTCCCATTGCTCCAAATGAGTGACAAACATAAATGTGCCCACAAATAGCCAAATTCCCGTAGAGCTCTACAAAATTTACACAATTTTAATCTTTAAAATTTTATAGAAAAATTCTCAAATACAATTGAGAAATCAGACTTACATAGTCTATAAGTTTGGATTCTTGGCTTTAATTTCTTATTGGTCCAAATGAGTGACAAACAAATGTTATAGAAAACATTCAAGAACTTGCCACGCCACCTACTTGCTAAGACGGAATCTATCCATAAAAACTTTTTAGATTACGTTGGCGACGCTCAGCAACAATATTCTGCGTATTATCAGTATCAGTGCCACTTTCAATATCGGACTCCGCGTTTTCAATTTCACATGCCATATCAAAAATTTTTCACAAAACAAAAATACTAATAATAAATTCCAACGAATCAGCTGTTGTCTAACTATTAGTTAACCAATGACGTTTGATGGTTTAACTTATGTTAAACTAGAAGCTGTGAATCAAATATTATTAGTTAAACTCTTGCTATTAGCTAACTAATGACTGTGAATTTGGGCCTTATTGGTCCAAATGAGTGACAAACATAAATGTGCCAACAAATAGCCAAATTCCCGTAGAGCTGATCAAAATTTACACAATTTTAATCTTTAAAATTTTATAGAAAAATTCTCAAATACAATTGAGAAATCTGACTTAGATAGTCTATAAGTATGGATCCTTGGCTTTAATTTCTTATTGGTCCAAATGAGTGACAAACATAAATGTGCCCACAAATAGCCAAATTCCCGTAGAGCTGATAAAAATTTACACAATTTTAATCTTTAAAATTTTATAGAAAAATTCTCAAATACAATTGAGAAATCGGACTTACATAGTCTATAAGTATGGATCCTTGGCTTTAATTTCCCATTGGTCCAAATGAGTGACAAACAAATGTTATAGAAAAATTCTCAAATACAATTGAGAAATCGGACTTACATAGCCTATAAGTATGGATCCTTGGCTTTAATTTCCCATTGGTCCAAATGAGTGACAAACATAAATGTGCCCACAAATAGCCAAATTCACGTATAGCTGAACAAAATTTACACAATTTTAATCTTTAAAATTTTATAGAAAAATTCTCAAATACAATTGAAAAATTGGACTTACATAGTCTATAAGTATGAATCCTTGGCTTTAATTTCCCATTGGTCCAAATGAGTGACAAACAAATTTTATAGAAAAATTCTCAAATACAATAGAGAAATCGGACTTACATAGTCTATAAGTATGGATCCTTGGCTTTAATTTCCCATTGGTCCAAATGAGTGACAAACAAGTGTTATAGAAAAATTCTCAAATACAATTGAGTAATCGGACTTACATAGCCTATAAGTATGGATCCTTGGCTTTAATTTCCCATTGGTCCAAATGAGTGACAAACAAGTGTTATAAAAAAATTCTCAAATACAATTGAGAAATCGGACTTACATAGCCTATAAGTATGGATCCTTAGGTTTAGTTTCCCATTGGTCCAAATGAGTGACAAACAAGTGTTTTAGAACAATTCTCAAATACAATTGAGAAATCGGACTTACATAGCCTATAAGTATGAATCCTTGGCTTTAGTTTCCCATTGGTCCAAATGAGTGACAAACAAGTGTTATAGAAAAATTCTCAAATACAATTGAGAAATCGGACTTACATAGCCTATAAGTATGGATCCTTGGCTTTAATTTCCCATTGGTCCAAATGAGTGACAAACAAGTGTTATAGAAAAATTCTCAAATACAATTGAGAAATCGGACTTACATAGCCTATAAGTATGGATCCTTGGCTTTAATTTCCCATTGGTCCAAATGAGTGACAAACAAGTGTTATAGAAAAATTCTCAAATACAATTGAGAAATCGGACTTACATAGCCTATAAGTATGGATCCTTGGCTTTAATTTCCCATTGGTCCAAATGAGTGACAAACAAGTGTTATAGAAAAATTCTCAAATACAATTGAAAAATCTGACTTACATAGCCTATAAGTATGGATCCTTGGCTTTAATTTCCCATTGGTCCAAATGAGTGACAAACAAGTGTTATAGAAAAATTCTCAATACAATTGAGAAATCGGACTTACATAGTCTATAAGTATGGATCCTTGGCTTTAATTTCCCATTGGTCCAAATGAGTGACAAACAAATGTTATAGAAAAATTCTCAAATACAATTGAGAAATCGGACTTACATAGTCTATAAGTATGGATCCTTGGCTTTAATTTCCCATTGGTCCAAATGAGTGACAAACAAGTGTTATAGATAAATTCTCAAATACAATTGAGAAATCGGACTTACATAGCCTATAAGTATGGATCCTTGGCCTTAATTTCCCATTGGTCCAAATGAGTGACAAACAAGTGTTATAGAAAAATTCTCAAATACAATTGAGAAATCGGACTTACATAGCCTATAAGTATGGATCCTTGGCTTTAATTTCCCATTGGTCCAAATGAGTGACAAACAAGTGTTATAGAAAAATTCTCAAATACAATTGAGAAATCTGACTTACATAGCCTATAAGTATGGATCCTTGGCTTTAATTTCTTATTGGTCCAAATGAGTGACAAACATAAATGTGCCCACAAATAGCCAAATTCCCGTAGAGCTGATCAAAATTTACACAATTTTAATCTTTAAAATTTTATAGAAAAATTCTCAAATACAATTGAGAAATCGGACTTACATAGTCTATAAGTATGGATCCTTGGCTTTAATTTCCCATTGGTCCAAATGAGTGACAAACAAATGTTATAGAAAAATTCTCAAATACAATAGAGAAATCGGACTTACATAGTCTATAAGTATGGTTCCTTGGCTTTAATTTTGCATTGGTCCAAATGAGTGACAAACAAGTGTTATAGAAAAATTCTCAAATACAATTGAGTAATCGGACTTACATAGCCTATAAGTATGGATCTTTGGCTTTAATTTCCCATTGGTCCAAATGAGTGACAAACAAATGTTATAGAAAAATTCTCAAATACAATTGAGAAATCGGACTTACATAGCCTATAAGTATGGATCCTTGGCTTTAATTTCCCATTGGTCCAAATGAGTGACAAACAAGTGTTATAGAAAAATTCTCAAATACAATTGAGAAATCGGACTTACATAGCCTATAAGTATGGATCCTTGGCTTTAATTTCCCATTGGTCCAAATGAGTGACAAACAAGTGTTATAGAAAAATTCTCAAATACAATTGAGAAATCTGACTTACATAGCCTATAAGTATGGATCCTTGGCTTTAATTTCTTATTGGTCCAAATGAGTGACAAACATAAATGTGCCCACAAATAGCCAAATTCCCGTAGAGCTGATCAAAATTTACACAATTTTAATCTTTAAAATTTTATAGAAAAATTCTCAAATACAATTGAGAAATCGGACTTACATAGTCTATAAGTATGGATCCTTGGCTTTAATTTCCCATTGGTCCAAATGAGTGACAAACAAATGTTATAGAAAAATTCTCAAATACAATAGAGAAATCGGACTTACATAGTCTATAAGTATGGTTCCTTGGCTTTAATTTTGCATTGGTCCAAATGAGTGACAAACAAGTGTTATAGAAAAATTCTCAAATACAATTGAGTAATCGGACTTACATAGCCTATAAGTATGGATCCTTGGCTTTAATTTCCCATTGGTCCAAATGAGTGACAAACAAGTGTTATAAAAAAATTCTCAAATACAATTGAGAAATCGGACTTACATAGCCTATAAGTATGGATCCTTGGCTTTAGTTTCCCATTGGTCCAAATGAGTGACAAACAAGTGTTTTAGAAAAATTCTCAAATACAATTGAGAAATCGGACTTACATAGCCTATAAGTATGGATCCTTGGCTTTAGTTTCCCATTGGTCCAAATGAGTGACAAACAAGTGTTATAGAAAAATTCTCAAATACAATTGAGAAATCGGAATTACATAGCCTATAAGTATGGATCCTTGGCTTTAATTTCCCATTGGTCCAAATGAGTGACAAACAAGTGTTATAGAAAAATTCTCAAATACAATTGAGAAATCGGACTTACATAGCCTATAAGTATGGATCCTTGGCTTTAATTTCCCATTGGTCCAAATGAGTGACAAGCAAGTGTTATAGAAAAATTCTCAAATACAATTGAGAAATCTGACTTACATAGCCTATAAGTATGGATCCTTGGCTTTAATTTCCCATTGGTCCAAATGAGTGACAAACAAGTGTTATAGAAAAATTCTCAAATACAATTGAGAAATCGGACTTACATAGTCTATAAGTATGGATCCTTGGCTTTAATTTCCCATTGGTCCAAATGAGTGACAAACAAATGTTATAGAAAAATTCTCAAATACAATTGAGAAATCGTACTTACATAGTCTATAAGTATGGATCCTTGGCTTTAATTTCTCATTGGTCCAAATGAATGACAAACAAATGTTATAGAAAAATTCTCAAATACAATTGAGAAATCGGACTTACATAGTCTATAAGTATGGATCCTTGGCTTTAATTTCCCATTGGTCCAAATGAGTGACAAACAAGTGTTATAGAAAAATTCTCAAATACAATTGAGAAATCGGACTTACATAGCCTATAAGTATGGATCCTTGGCTTTAATTTCCCATTGGTCCAAATGAGTGACAAACAAGTGTTATAGAAAAATTCTCAAATACAATTGAGAAATCGGACTTACATAGCCTATGGCTTTAGCATGGTGGAATAATAAGGTGCGCGTAAGAATACAACAATAAAAAACGACATGCATTTTTTTGTATAAAATTAATTCAAAATTTTCAAAACAAAGCTGTATACAAAACAAAACAAAAGTTGTTTTGTATGTATTTATTGGCTATGTAAAAACAAAAAGCATACCGTAAACTAAAATATTCATGATGGCGGCCAAAAATGTAAACAACTTTTGACAAGAAAAGCATACTTTTCCATTTTTTAACGGTCAAAACACAACCCTACAAAAAACCATATTCCTTCTTGCGCACACCTGATTATTCCACCATGGGCTTTAGTTTCCCATTGGTGCAAATGAGTGACAAACAATTGTTATAGAAAAATTCTCAAATACAATTGAGAAATCGGACTTACATAGCCTATAAGTATGAATCCTTGGCTTTAGTTTCCCATTGGTCCAAATGAGTGACAAACAAATGTTATAGAAAAATTCTCAAATACAATTGAGAAATCGGACTTACATAGTCTATAAGTATGGATCCTTGGCTTTAATTTCCCATTGGTCCAAATGAGTGACAAACATAAATGTGCCCACAAATAGCCAAATTCACGTAGAGCTGAACAAAATTTACACAATTTTAATCTTTAAAATTTTATAGAAAAATTCTCAAATACAATTGAGAAATCGGACTTACATAGTCTATAAGTATGGATCCTTGGCTTTAATTTTTCATTGGTCCAAATGAGTGACAAACAAATGTTATAGAAAAATTCTCAAATACAATTGAGAAATCGGACTTAGATAGTCTATAAGTATGGATCCTTGGCTTTAATTTTTTAGGGCCAAATTTACAGTAATTAGTTAGCTATTAGTAAACTAAAATGATAACTATTGTTTAACTAATACTTCATATTCACAGTGTATTATTTAACCAACACTCTTAATATGAACAAAAAATGGTAACCCTATCAAACTATTAACTTTCAGTACTGGCAATTCTGTTATAGCATATAACTTTTGTTTACATTTGATATATTATTTCTTAAAAAATGGGGTATACATTCAAGAACTTGCCACGCCACCTACTTGCTAAGACGGAATCTATCCATAAAAACTTTTTAGATTACGTTGGCGACGCTCAGCAACAATATTCTGCGTATTATCAGTATCAGTGCCACTTTCAATATCGTACTCCGCGTTTTCAATTTCACATGCCATATCAAAAATTTTTCACAAAAAAAAAATACTAATAATAAATTCCAACGAATCAGCTGTTGTCTAACTATTAGTTAACCAATGACGTTTGATGGTTTAACTAATGTTAAACTAGAAGCTGTGAATCAAATATTATTAGTTAAACTTTTGCTATTAGCTAACTAATGACTGTGAATTTGGGCCTTATTGGTCCAAATGAGTGACAAACATAAATGTGCCAACAAATAGCCAAATTCCCGTAGAGCTTAACAAAATTTACACAATTTTAATCTTTAAAATTTTATAGAAAAATTCTCAAATACAATTGAGAAATCGGACTTACATAGTCTATAAGTATGGATCCTTGGCTTTAATTTCCCATTGGTACAAATGAGTGACAAACATAAATGTGCCCACAAATAGCCAAATTCCCGTAGAGCTCAACAAAATTTACACAATTTTAATCTTTAAAATTTTATAGAAAAATTCTCAAATACAATTGAGAAATCGGACTTACATAGTCTATAAGTATGGATCCTTGGCTTTAATTTCCCATTGGTCCAAATGAGTGACAAACAAATGTTATAGAAAAATTCTCAAATACAATTGAGAAATCGGACTTACATAGCCTATAAGTATGGATCCTTGGCTTTAATTTCCCATTGGTCCAAATGAGTGACAAACATAAATGTGCCCACAAATAGCCAAATTCACGTATAGCTGAACAAAATTTACACAATTTTAATCTTTAAAATTTTATAGAAAAATTCTCAAATACAATTGAAAAATTGGACTTACATAGTCTATAAGTATGAATCCTTGGCTTTAATTTCCCATTGGTCCAAATGAGTGACAAACAAATTTTATAGAAAAATTCTCAAATACAATAGAGAAATCGGACTTACATAGTCTATAAGTATGGATCCTTGGCTTTAATTTCCCATTGGTCCAAATGAGTGACAAACAAGTGTTATAGAAAAATTCTCAAATACAATTGAGTAATCGGACTTACATAGCCTATAAGTATGGATCCTTGGCTTTAATTTCCCATTGGTCCAAATGAGTGACAAACAAGTGTTATAAAAAATTCTCAAATACAATTGAGAAATCGGACTTACATAGCCTATAAGTATGGATCCTTGGCTTTAGTTTCCCATTGGTCCAAATGAGTGACAAACAAGTGTTTTAGAAAAATTCTCAAATACAATTGAGAAATCGGACTTACATAGCCTATAAGTATGGATCCTTGGCTTTAGTTTCCCATTGGTCCAAATGAGTGACAAACAAGTGTTATAGAAAAATTCTCAAATACAATTGAGAAATCGGACTTACATAGCCTATAAGTATGGATCCTTGGCTTTAATTTCCCATTGGTCCAAATGAGTGACAAACAAGTGTTATAGAAAAATTCTCAAATTCAATTGAGAAATCGGACTTACATAGCCTATAAGTATGGATCCTTGGCTTTAATTTCGCATTGGTCCAAATGAGTGACAAACAAGTGTTATAGAAAAATTCTTAAATACAATTGAGAAATCTGACTTACATAGCCTATAAGTATGGATCCTTGGCTTTAATTTCCCATTGGTCCAAATGAGTGACAAACAAGTGTTATAGAAAAATTCTCAAATACAATTGAGAAATCTGACTTACATAGCCTATAAGTATGGATCCTTGGCTTTAATTTCCCATTGGTCCAAATGAGTGACAAACAAGTGTTATAGAAAAATTCTCAAATACAATTGAGAAATCGGACTTACATAGTTTATAAGTATGGATCCTTGGCTTTAATTTCCCATTGGTCCAAATGAGTGACAAACAAATGTTATAGAAAAATTCTCAAATACAATTGAGAAATCGGACTTACATAGTCTATAAGTATGGATCCTTGGCTTTAATTTCCCATTGGTCCAAATGAGTGACAAACAAATGTTATAGAAAAATTCTCAAATACAATTGAGAAATCGGACTTACATAGCCTATAAGTATGGATCCTTGGCTTTAATTTCCCATTGGTCCAAATGAGTGACAAACAAGTGTTATAGAAAAATTCTCAAATACAATTGAGAAATCGGACTTACATAGCCTATAAGTATGGATCCTTGGCTTTAATTTCCCATTGGTCCAAATGAGTGACAAACAAGTGTTATAGAAAAATTCTTAAATACAATTGAGAAATCTGACTTACATAGCCTATAAGTATGGATCCTTGGCTTTAATTTCCCATTGGTCCAAATGAGTGACAAACATAAATGTGCCCACAAATAGCCAAATTCCCGTAGAGCTGATCAAAATTTACACAATTTTAATCTTTAAAATTTTATAGAAAAATTCTCAAATACAATTGAGAAATCGGACTTACATAGTCTATAAGTATGGATCCTTGGCTTTAATTTCCCATTGGTCCAAATGAGTGACAAACAAATGTTATAGAAAAATTCTCAAATACAATAGAGAAATCGGACTTACATAGTCTATAAGTATGGATCCTTGGCTTTAATTTCCCATTGGTCCAAATGAGTGACAAACAAGTGTTATAGAAAAATTCTCAAATACAATTGAGTAATCGGACTTACATAGCCTATAAGTATGGATCCTTGGCTTTAATTTCCCATTGGTCCAAATGAGTGACAAACAAGTGTTATAAAAAATTCTCAAATACAATTGAGAAATCGGACTTACATAGCCTATAAGTATGGATCCTTGGCTTTAGTTTCCCATTGGTCCAAATGAGTGACAAACAAGTGTTTTAGAAAAATTCTCAAATACAATTGAGAAATCGGACTTACATAGCCTATAAGTATGGATCCTTGGCTTTAGTTTCCCATTGGTCCAAATGAGTGACAAACAAGTGTTATAGAAAAATTCTCAAATACAATTGAGAAATCGGACTTACATAGCCTATAAGTATGGATCCTTGGCTTTAATTTCCCATTGGTCCAAATGAGTGACAAACAAGTGTTATAGAAAAATTCTCAAATTCAATTGAGAAATCGGACTTACATAGCCTATAAGTATGGATCCTTGGCTTTAATTTCGCATTGGTCCAAATGAGTGACAAACAAGTGTTATAGAAAAATTCTTAAATACAATTGAGAAATCTGACTTACATAGCCTATAAGTATGGATCCTTGGCTTTAATTTCCCATTGGTCCAAATGAGTGACAAACAAGTGTTATAGAAAAATTCTCAAATACAATTGAGAAATCTGACTTACATAGCCTATAAGTATGGATCCTTGGCTTTAATTTCCCATTGGTCCAAATGAGTGACAAACAAGTGTTATAGAAAAATTCTCAAATACAATTGAGAAATCGGACTTACATAGTTTATAAGTATGGATCCTTGGCTTTAATTTCCCATTGGTCCAAATGAGTGACAAACAAATGTTATAGAAAAATTCTCAAATACAATTGAGAAATCGGACTTACATAGTCTATAAGTATGGATCCTTGGCTTTAATTTCCCATTGGTCCAAATGAGTGACAAACAAATGTTATAGAAAAATTCTCAAATACAATTGAGAAATCGGACTTACATAGCCTATAAGTATGGATCCTTGGCTTTAATTTCCCATTGGTCCAAATGAGTGACAAACAAGTGTTATAGAAAAATTCTCAAATACAATTGAGAAATCTGACTTACATAGCCTATAAGTATGGATCCTTGGCTTTAATTTCTCATTGGTCCAAATGAGTGACAAACATAAATGTGCCCACAAATAGCCAAATTCCCGCAGAGCTGATCAAAATTGACACAATTTTAATCTTTAAAATTTTATAGAAAAATTCTCAAATACAATTGAGAAATCGGACTTACATAGTCTATAAGTATGGATCCTTGGCTTTAATTTCCCATTGGTCCAAATGAGTGACAAACAAATGTTATAGAAAAATTCTCGAATACAATAGAGAAATCGGACTTACATAGTCTATAAGTATGGATCCTTGGCTTTAATTTCCCATTGGTCCAAATGAGTGACAAACAAGTGTTATAGAAAAATTCTCAAATACAATTGAGTAATCGGACTTACATAGCCTATAAGTATGGAAACTTGGCTTTAATTTCCCATTGGTCCAAATGAGTGACAAACAAGTGTTATAAAAAAATTCTCAAATACAATTGAGAAATCGGACTTACATAGCCTATAAGTATGGATCCTTGGCTTTAGTTTCCCATTGGTCCAAATGAGTGACAAACAAGTGTTATAGAAAAATTCTCAAATACAATTGAGAAATCGGACTTACATAGCCTATAAGTATGGATCCTTGGCTTTAATTTCCCATTGGTCCAAATGAGTGACAAACAAGTGTTATAGAAAAATTCTCAAATACAATTGAGAAATCGGACTTACATAGCCTATAAGTATGGATCCTTGGCTTTAATTTCCCATTGGTCCAAATGAGTGACAAACAAGTGTTATAGAAAAATTCTCAAATACAATTGAGAAATCTGACTTACATAGCCTATAAGTATGGATCCTTGGCTTTAATTTCCCATAAATGTGCCCACAAATAGCCAAATTCCCGTAGAGCTGAACAAAATTTACACAATTTTAATCTTTAAAATTTTATAGAAAAATTCTCAAATACAATTGCGAAATCGGACTTAGATAGTCTATAAGTATGGATCCTTGGCTTTAATTTCTTATTGGTCCAAATGAGTGACAAACATAAATGTGCCCACAAATAGCCAAATTCCCGTAGAGCTGATAAAAATTTACACAATTTTAATCTTTAAAATTTTATAGAAAAATTCTCAAATACAATTGAGAAATTGGACTTACATAGTCTATAAGTATGGATCCTTGGCTTTAATTTCCCATTGGTACAAATGAGTGACAAACATAAATGTGCCCACAAATAGCCAAATTCCCGTAGAGCTGATCAAAATTGACACAATTTTAATCTTTAAAATTTTATAGAAAAATTCTCAAATACAATTGAGAAATCGGACTTACATAGTCTATAAGTATGGATCCTTGGCTTTAATTTCCCATTGGTCCAAATGAGTGACAAACAAGTGTTATAGAAAAATTCTTAAATACAATTGAGAAATCTGACTTACATAGCCTATAAGTATGGATCCTTGGCTTTAATTTCTCATTGGTCCAAATGAGTGACAAACATAAATGTGCCCACAAATAGCCAAATTCCCGTAGAGCTGATCAAAATTGACACAATTTTAATCTTTAAAATTTTATAGAAAAATTCTCAAATACAATTGAGAAATCGGACTTACATAGTCTATAAGTATGGATCCTTGGCTTTAATTTCCCATTGGTCCAAATGAGTGACAAACAAATGTTATAGAAAAATTCTCGAATACAATAGAGAAATCGGACTTACATAGTCTATAAGTATGGATCCTTGGCTTTAATTTCCCATTGGTCCAAATGAGTGACAAACAAGTGTTATAGAAAAATTCTCAAATACAATTGAGTAATCGGACTTACATAGCCTATAAGTATGGAAACTTGGCTTTAATTTCCCATTGGTCCAAATGAGTGACAAACAAGTGTTATAAAAAAATTCTCAAATACAATTGAGAAATCGGACTTACATAGCCTATAAGTATGGATCCTTGGCTTTAGTTTCCCATTGGTCCAAATGAGTGACAAACAAGTGTTATAGAAAAATTCTCAAATACAATTGAGAAATCGGACTTACATAGCCTATAAGTATGGATCCTTGGCTTTAATTTCCCATTGGTCCAAATGAGTGACAAACAAGTGTTATAGAAAAATTCTCAAATACAATTGAGAAATCGGACTTACATAGCCTATAAGTATGGATCCTTGGCTTTAATTTCCCATTGGTCCAAATGAGTGACAAACAAGTGTTATAGAAAAATTCTCAAATACAATTGAGAAATCTGACTTACATAGCCTATAAGTATGGATCCTTGGCTTTAATTTCCCATAAATGTGCCCACAAATAGCCAAATTCCCGTAGAGCTGAACAAAATTTACACAATTTTAATCTTTAAAATTTTATAGAAAAATTCTCAAATACAATTGCGAAATCGGACTTAGATAGTCTATAAGTATGGATCCTTGGCTTTAATTTCTTATTGGTCCAAATGAGTGACAAACATAAATGTGCCCACAAATAGCCAAATTCCCGTAGAGCTGATAAAAATTTACACAATTTTAATCTTTAAAATTTTATAGAAAAATTCTCAAATACAATTGAGAAATCGGACTTACATAGTCTATAAGTATGGATCCTTGGCTTTAATTTCCCATTGGTACAAATGAGTGACAAACATAAATGTGCCCACAAATAGCCAAATTCCCGTAGAGCTCAACAAAATTTACACAATTTTAATCTTTAAAATTTAATAGAAAAATTCTCAAATACAATTGAGAAATCGGACTTACATAGTCTATAAGTATGGATCCTTGGCTTTAATTTCCCATTGGTCCAAATGAGTGACAAACAAGTGTTATAGAAAAATTCTTAAATACAATTGAGAAATCTGACTTACATAGCCTATAAGTATGGATCCTTGGCTTTAATTTCTCATTGGTCCAAATGAGTGACAAACATAAATGTGCCCACAAATAGCCAAATTCCCGTAGAGCTGATCAAAATTTACACAATTTTAATCTTTAAAATTTTATAGAAAAATTCTCAAATACAATTGAGAAATCGGACTTACATAGTCTATAAGTATGGATCCTTGGCTTTAATTTCCCATTGGTCCAAATGAGTGACAAACAAATGTTATAGAAAAATTCTCAAATACAATAGAGAAATCGGACTTACATAATCTATAAGTATGGATCCTTGGCTTTAGTTTCCCATTGGTCCAAATGAGTGACAAACAAGTGTTATAGAAAAATTCTCAAATACAATTGAGAAATCGGACTTACATAGCCTATAAGTATGGATCCTTGGCTTTAATTTCCCATTGGTCCAAATGAGTGACAAACAAGTGTTATAGAAAAATTCTCAAATACAATTGAGAAATCGGACTTACATAGCCTATAAGTATGGATCCTTGGCTTTAATTTCCCATTGGTCCAAATGAGTGACAAACAAGTGTTATAGAAAAATTCTCAAATACAATTGAGAAATCTGACTTACATAGCCTATAAGTATGGATCCTTGGCTTTAATTTCCCATAAATGTGCCCACAAATAGCCAAATTCCCGTAGAGCTGAACAAAATTTACACAATTTTAATCTTTAAAATTTTATAGAAAAATTCTCAAATACAATTGCGAAATCGGACTTAGATAGTCTATAAGTATGGATCCTTGGCTTTAATTTCTTATTGGTCCAAATGAGTGACAAACATAAATGTGCCCACAAATAGCCAAATTCCCGTAGAGCTGATAAAAATTTACACAATTTTAATCTTTAAAATTTTATAGAAAAATTCTCAAATACAATTGAGAAATCGGACTTACATAGTCTATAAGTATGGATCCTTGGCTTTAATTTCCCATTGGTACAAATGAGTGACAAACATAAATGTGCCCACAAATAGCCAAATTCCCGTAGAGCTCAACAAAATTTACACAATTTTAATCTTTAAAACTTTATAGAAAAATTCTCAAATACAATTGAGAAATCGGACTTACATAGTCTATAAGTATGGATCCTTGGCTTTAATTTCCCATTGGTCCAAATGAGTGACAAACAAATGTTATAGAAAAATTCTCAAATACAATTGAGAAATCGGACTTACATAGTCTATAAGTATGGATCCTTGGCTTTAATTTCCCATTGGTACAAATGAGTGACAAACAAATGCTATAGAAAAATTCTCAAATACAATTGAGAAATCGGACTTAGATAGTCTATAAGTATGGATCCTTGGCTTTAATTTTTTAGGGCCAAATTTACAGTAATTAGTTAGCTATTAGTAAACTAAAATGATAACTATTGTTTAACTAATACTTCATATTCACAGTGTATTATTTAACCAACACTCTTAATATGATCAAAAAATGGTAACCCTATCAAACTATTAACTTTCAGTACTGGCAATTCTGTTATAGCATATAACTTTTGTTTACATTTGATATATTATTTCTTAAAAAATGGGGTATACATTCAAGAACTTGCCACGCCACCTACTTGCTAAGACGGAATCTATCCATAAAAACTTTTTAGATTACGTTGGCGACGCTCAGCAACAATATTCTGCGTATTATCAGTATCAGTGCCACTTTCAATATCGTACTCCGCGTTTTCAATTTCACATGCCATATCAAAAATTTTTCACAAAAAAAAAATACTAATAATAAATTCCAACGAATCAGCTGTTGTCTAACTATTAGTTAACCAATGACGTTTGATGGTTTAACTAATGTTAAACTAGAAGCTGTGAATCAAATATTATTAGTTAAACTTTTGCTATTAGCTAACTAATGACTGTGAATTTGGGCCTTATTGGTCCAAATGAGTGACAAACATAAATGTGCCAACAAATAGCCAAATTCCCGTAGAGCTTAACAAAATTTACACAATTTTAATCTTTAAAATTTTATAGAAAAATTCTCAAATACAATTGAGAAATCGGACTTACATAGTCTATAAGTATGGATCCTTGGCTTTAATTTCCCATTGGTACAAATGAGTGACAAACATAAATGTGCCCACAAATAGCCAAATTCCCGTAGAGCTCAACAAAATTTACACAATTTTAATCTTTAAAATTTTATAGAAAAATTCTCAAATACAATTGAGAAATCGGACTTACATAGTCTATAAGTATGGATCCTTGGCTTTAATTTCCCATTGGTCCAAATGAGTGACAAACAAATGTTATAGAAAAATTCTCAAATACAATTGAGAAATCGGACTTACATAGCCTATAAGTATGGATCCTTGGCTTTAATTTCCCATTGGTCCAAATGAGTGACAAACATAAATGTGCCCACAAATAGCCAAATTCACGTATAGCTGAACAAAATTTACACAATTTTAATCTTTAAAATTTTATAGAAAAATTCTCAAATACAATTGAAAAATTGGACTTACATAGTCTATAAGTATGAATCCTTGGCTTTAATTTCCCATTGGTCCAAATGAGTGATAAACAAATTTTATAGAAAAATTCTCAAATACAATAGAGAAATCAGACTTACATAGTCTATAAGTATGGATCCTTGGCTTTAATTTCCCATTGGTCCAAATGAGTGACAAACAAGTGTTATAGAAAAATTCTCAAATACAATTGAGTAATCGGACTTACATAGCCTATAAGTATGGATCCTTGGCTTTAATTTCCCATTGGTCCAAATGAGCGACAAACAAGTGTTATAAAAAATTCTCAAATACAATTGAGAAATCGGACTTACATAGCCTATAAGTATGGATCCTTGGCTTTAGTTTCCCATTGGTCCAAATGAGTGACAAACAAGTGTTTTAGAAAAATTCTCAAATACAATTGAGAAATCGGACTTACATAGCCTATAAGTATGGATCCTTGGCTTTAGTTTCCCATTGGTCCAAATGAGTGACAAACAAATGCTATAGAAAAATTCTCAAATACAATTGAGAAATCGGACTTAGATAGTCTATAAGTATGGATCCTTGGCTTTAATTTTTTAGGGCCAAATTTACAGTAATTAGTTAGCTATTAGTAAACTAAAATGATAACTATTGTTTAACTAATACTTCATATTCACAGTGTATTATTTAACCAACACTCTTAATATGATCAAAAAATGGTAACCCTATCAAACTATTAACTTTCAGTACTGGCAATTCTGTTATAGCATATAACTTTTGTTTACATTTGATATATTATTTCTTAAAAAATGGGGTATACATTCAAGAACTTGCCACGCCACCTACTTGCTAAGACGGAATCTATCCATAAAAACTTTTTAGATTACGTTGGCGACGCTCAGCAACAATATTCTGCGTATTATCAGTATCAGTGCCACTTTCAATATCGTACTCCGCGTTTTCAATTTCACATGCCATATCAAAAATTTTTCACAAAAAAAAAATACTAATAATAAATTCCAACGAATCAGCTGTTGTCTAACTATTAGTTAACCAATGACGTTTGATGGTTTAACTAATGTTAAACTAGAAGCTGTGAATCAAATATTATTAGTTAAACTTTTGCTATTAGCTAACTAATTACTGTGAATTTGGGCCTTATTGGTCCAAATGAGTGACAAACATAAATGTGCCAACAAATAGCCAAATTCCCGTAGAGCTTAACAAAATTTACACAATTTTAATCTTTAAAATTTTATAGAAAAATTCTCAAATACAATTGAGAAATCGGACTTACATAGTCTATAAGTATGGATCCTTGGCTTTAATTTCCCATTGGTACAAATGAGTGACAAACATAAATGTGCCCACAAATAGCCAAATTCCCGTAGAGCTCAACAAAATTTACACAATTTTAATCTTTAAAATTTTATAGAAAAATTCTCAAATACAATTGAGAAATCGGACTTACATAGTCTATAAGTATGGATCCTTGGCTTTAATTTCCCATTGGTCCAAATGAGTGACAAACATAAATGTGCCCACAAATAGCCAAATTCACGTATAGCTGAACAAAATTTACACAATTTTAATCTTTAAAATTTTATAGAAAAATTCTCAAATACAATTGAAAAATTGGACTTACATAGTCTATAAGTATGAATCCTTGGCTTTAATTTCCCATTGGTCCAAATGAGTGACAAACAAATTTTATAGAAAAATTCTCAAATACAATAGAGAAATCGGACTTACATAGTCTATAAGTATGGATCCTTGGCTTTAATTTCCCATTGGTCCAAATGAGTGACAAACAAGTGTTATAGAAAAATTCTCAAATACAATTGAGTAATCGGACTTACATAGCCTATAAGTATGGATCCTTGGCTTTAATTTCCCATTGGTCCAAATGAGTGACAAACAAGTGTTATAAAAAATTCTCAAATACAATTGAGAAATCGGACTTACATAGCCTATAAGTATGGATCCTTGGCTTTAGTTTCCCATTGGTCCAAATGAGTGACAAACAAGTGTTTTAGAAAAATTCTCAAATACAATTGAGAAATCGGACTTACATAGCCTATAAGTATGGATCCTTGGCTTTAATTTCCCATTGGTCCAAATGAGTGACAAACAAGTGTTATAGAAAAATTCTCAAATTCAATTGAGAAATCGGACTTATATAGCCTATAAGTATGGATCCTTGGCTTTAAGTTCGCATTGGTCCAAATGAGTGACAAACAAGTGTTATAGAAAAATTCTTAAATACAATTGAGAAATCTGACTTACATAGCCTATAAGTATGGATCCTTGGCTTTAATTTCCCATTGGTCCAAATGAGTGACAAACAAGTGTTATAGAAAAATTCTCAAATACAATTGAGAAATCTGACTTACATAGCCTATAAGTATGGATCCTTGGCTTTAATTTCCCATTGGTCCAAATGAGTGACAAACAAGTGTTATAGAAAAATTCTCAAATACAATTGAGAAATCGGACTTACATAGTCTATAAGTATGGATCCTTGGCTTTAATTTCCCATTGGTCCAAATGAGTGACAAACAAATGTTATAGAAAAATTCTCAAATACAATTGAGAAATCGGACTTACATAGTCTATAAGTATGGATCCTTGGCTTTAATTTCCCATTGGTCCAAATGAGTGACAAACAAGTGTTATAGAAAAATTCTCAAATACAATTGAGAAATCGGACTTACATAGCCTATAAGTATGGATCCTTGGCTTTAATTTCCCATTGGTCCAAATGAGTGACAAACAAGTGTTATAGAAAAATTCTTAAATACAATTGAGAAATCTGACTTACATAGCCTATAAGTATGGATCCTTGGCTTTAATTTCCCATTGGTCCAAATGAGTGACAAACATAAATGTGCCCACAAATAGCCAAATTCCCGTAGAGCTGATCAAAATTTACACAATTTTAATCTTTAAAATTTTATAGAAAAATTCTCAAATACAATTGAGAAATCGGACTTACATAGTCTATAAGTATGGATCCTTGGCTTTAATTTCCCATTGGTCCAAATGAGTGACAAACAAATGTTATAGAAAAATTCTCAAATACAATAGAGAAATCGGACTTACATAGTCTATAAGTATGGATCCTTGGCTTTAATTTCCCATTGGTCCAAATGAGTGACAAACAAGTGTTATAGAAAAATTCTCAAATACAATTGAGTAATCGGACTTACATAGCCTATAAGTATGGAAACTTGGCTTTAATTTCCCATTGGTCCAAATGAGTGACAAACAAGTGTTATAAAAAAATTCTCAAATACAATTGAGAAATCGGACTTACATAGCCTAAAGTATGGATCCTTGGCTTTAGTTTCCCATTGGTCCAAATGAGTGACAAACAAGTGTTATAGAAAAATTCTCAAATACAATTGAGAAATCGGACTTACATAGCCTATAAGTATGGATCCTTGGCTTTAATTTCCCATTGGTCCAAATGAGTGACAAACAAGTGTTATAGAAAAATTCTCAAATACAATTGAGAAATCGGACTTACATAGCCTATAAGTATGGATCCTTGGCTTTAATTTCCCATTGGTCCAAATGAGTGACAAACAAGTGTTATAGAAAAATTCTCAAATACAATTGAGAAATCTGACTTACATAGCCTATAAGTATGGATCCTTGGCTTTAATTTCCCATAAATGTGCCCACAAATAGCCAAATTCCCGTAGAGCTGAACAAAATTTACACAATTTTAATCTTTAAAATTTTATAGAAAAATTCTCAAATACAATTGCGAAATCGGACTTAGATAGTCTATAAGTATGGATCCTTGGCTTTAATTTCTTATTGGTCCAAATGAGTGACAAACATAAATGTGCCCACAAATAGCCAAATTCCCGTAGAGCTGATAAAAATTTACACAATTTTAATCTTTAAAATTTTATAGAAAAATTCTCAAATACAATTGAGAAATCGGACTTACATAGTCTATAAGTATGGATCCTTGGCTTTAATTTCCCATTGGTACAAATGAGTGACAAACATAAATGTGCCCACAAATAGCCAAATTCCCGTAGAGCTCAACAAAATTTACACAATTTTAATCTTTAAAATTTTATAGAAAAATTCTCAAATACAATTGAGAAATCGGACTTACATAGTCTATAAGTATGGATCCTTGGCTTTAATTTCCCATTGGTCCAAATGAGTGACAAACAAATGTTATAGAAAAATTCTCAAATACAATTGAGAAATCGGACTTACATAGTCTATAAGTATGGATCCTTGGCTTTAATTTCCCATTGGTACAAATGAGTGACAAACATAAATGTGCCCACAAATATCCAAATTCCCGTAGAGCTCAACAAAATTTACACAATTTTAATCTTTAAAATTTTATAGAAAAATTCTTAAATACAATTGAGAAATCGGACTTACATAGTCTATAAGTATGGATCCTTGGCTATAATTTCCCATTGGTCCAAATGAGTGACAAACAAATGTTATAGAAAAATTCTCAAATACAATTGAGAAATCGGACTTACATAGCCTATAAGTATGGATCATTGGCTTTAATTTCCCATTGGTCCAAATGAGTGACAAACAAATGTTATAGAAAAATTCTCAAATACAATTGAGAAATCGGACTTACATAGCCTATAAGTATGGATCCTTGGCTTTAATTTCCCATTGGTCCAAATGAGTGACAAACATAAATGTGCCCACAAATAGCCAAATTCCCGTAGAGCTGATCAACATTTACACAATTTTAATCTTTAAAATTTTATAGAAAAATTCTCAAATACAATTGAGAAATCGGACTTACATAGTCTATAAGTATGGATCCTTGGCTTTAATTTCCCATTGGTCCAAATGAGTGACAAACAAATGTTATAGAAAAATTCTCAAATACAATTGAGAAATCGGACTTACATTGTCTATAAGTATGGATCCTTGGCTTTAATTTCCCATTGGTCCAAATGAGTGACAAACAAATGTTATAGAAAAATTCTCAAATACAATTGAGAAATCGGACTTACATAGCCTATAAGTATGGATCCTTGGCTTTAGTTTCCCATTGGTCCAAATGAGTGACAAACATAAATGTGCCCACAAATAGCCAAATTCACGTAGAGCTGAACAAAATTTACACAATTTTAATCTTTAAAATTTTATAGAAAAATTCTCAAATACAATTGAGAAATCGGACTTACATAGTCTATAAGTATGGATCCTTGGCTTTAGTTTCCCATTGGTCCAAATGAGTGACAAACAAGTGTTAAAGAAAAATTCTCAAATACAATTGAGAAATCGGACTTACATAGCCTATAAGTATGGATCCTTGGCTTTAATTTCCCATTGGTCCAAATGAGTGACAAACATAAATGTGCCCACAAGTAGCCAAATTCACGTAGAGCTGAACAAAATTTACACAATTTTAATCTTTAAAATTTTATAGAAAAATTCTCTAATACAATTGAAAAATTGGACTTACATAGTCTATAAGTATGGATCCTTGGCTTTAGTTTCCCATTGGTCCAAATGAGTGACAAACAAGTGTTAAAGAAAAATTCTCAAATACAATTGAGAAATCGGACTTACATAGCCTATAAGTATGGATCCTTGGCTTTAATTTCCCATTGGTCCAAATGAGTGACAAACATAAATGTGCCCACAAGTAGCCAAATTCACGTAGAGCTGAACAAAATTTACACAATTTTAATCTTTAAAATTTTATAGAAAAATTCTCTAATACAATTGAAAAATTGGACTTACATAGTCTATAAGTATGGATCTTTGGCTTTAATTTCCCATTGGTCCAAATGAGTGACAAACAAGTGTTATAGAAAAATTCTCAAATACAATTGAGAAATCGGACTTACATAGCCTATAAGTATGGATCCTTCGCTTTAGTTTCCCATTGGTCCAAATGATCGACAAACAAATGTTATAGAAAAATTCCCAAATACAATTGAGAAATCGGACTTACATAGCCTATAAGTATGGATCCTTGGCTTTAGTTTCCCATTGGTCCAAATGATCGACAAACAAATGTTATAGAAAAATTCTCAAATACAATTGAGAAATCGGACTTACATAGCCTATAAGTATGGAACCTTGGCTTTAATTTCCCATTGGTCCAAATGAGTGACAAACAAGTGTTATAGAAAAATTCTCAAATACAATTGAGTAATCGGACTTACATAGCCTATAAGTATGGATCCTTGGCTTTAATTTCCCATTGGTCCAAATGAGTGACAAACAAGTGTTATAGAAAAATTCTCAAATACAATTGAGAAATCGGACTTACATAGCCTATAAGTATGGATCCTTGGCTTTAGTTTCCCATTGGTCCAAATGAGTGACAAACAAATGTTATAGAAAAATTCTCAAATACAATTGAGAAATCGGACTTACATAGTCTATAAGAATGGATCCTTGGCTTTAATTTCCCATTGGTCCAAATGAGTGACAAACATAAATGTGCCCACTAATAGCCAAATTCACGTAGAGCTGAACAAAGTTTACACTATTTTAATCTTTAAAATTTTATAGAAAAATTCTCAAATACATTTGAGAAATCGGACTTACATAGTCTATAAGTATGGATCCTTGGCTTTAATTTCCCATTGGTCCAAATGAGTGACAAACAAATGTTATAGAAAAATTCTCAAATACAATTGAGAAATCGGACTTACATAGTCTATAAGTATGGATCCTTGGCTTTAATTTCTTATTGGTCCAAATGAGTGACAAACAGAAATGTGCCAACAAATAGCCAAATTCCCGTAGAGCTGATCAAAATTTACACAATTTTTATCTTTAAAATTTTATAGAAAAATTCTCAAATACAATTGAGAAATCGGACTTAGATAGTCTATAAGTATGGATCCTTGGCTTTAATTTCCCATTGGTCCAAATGAGTGACAAACAAGTGTTATAGAAAAATTCTCAAATACAATTGAGAAATCGGACTTACATAGCCTATAAGTATGGATCCTTGGCTTTAATTTCCCATATGTCCAAATGAGTGACAAACAAGTGTTATAGAAAAATTCTCAAATACAATTGAGAAATCGGACTTACATAGCCTATAAGTATGGATCCTTGGCTTTAATTTCCCATTGGTCCAAATGAGTGACAAACAAGTGTTATAGAAAAATTCTAAAATACAATTGAGAAATCGGACTTACATAGCCTATAAGTATGGATCCTTGGCTTTAATTTCCCATTGGTCCAAATGAGTGACAAACAAGTGTTATAGAAAAATTCTCAAATACAATTGAGAAATCGGACTTACATAGCCTATAAGTATGGATCCTTGGCTTTAATTTCCCATTGGTCCAAATGAGTGACAAAAATAAATGTGCTCACAAATAGCCAAATTCACGTAGAGCTGAACAAAATTTACACAATTTTAATCTTTAAAATTTTATAGAAAAATTCTCAAATACAATTGAGAAATCGGACTTACATAGTCTATAAGTATGGATCCTTGGCTTTAATTTCCCATTGGTCCAAATGAGTGACAAACAAATGTTATAAAAAAATTCTCAAATACAATTGAGAAATCGGACTTACATAGCCTATAAGTATGGATCCTTGGCTTTAATTTCCCATTGGTCCAAATGAGTGACAAACAAATGTTATAGAAAAATTCTCAAATACAATTGAGAAATCGGACTTACATAGCCTATAAGTATGGATCCTTGGCTGTAATTTCCCATTGGTCCAAATGAGTGACAAACATAAATGTGCCCACAAATAGCCAAATTCCCGTAGAGCTCTACAAAATTTACACAATTTTAATCTTTAAAATTTTATAGAAAAATTCTCAAATAAAATTGAGAAATCAGACTTACATAGTCTATAAGTATGGATTCTTGGCTTTAATTTCTTATTGGTCCAAATGAGTGACAAACAAATGTTATAGAAAAATTCTCAAATACAATTGAGAAATCGGACTTACATAGTCTATAAGTATGGATCCTTGGCTTTAATTTCCCATTGGTCCAAATGAGTGACAAACATAAATGTGCCCACAAATAGCCAAATTCCCGTAGAGCTGATCAAAATTTACACAATTTTAATCTTTAAAATTTTATAGAAAAATTCTCAAATAAAATTGAGAAATCAGACTTACATAGCCTATAAGTATGGATCCTTGGCTTTAATTTCCCATTGGTCCAAATGAGTGACAAACATAAATGTGCTCACAAATAGCCAAATTCACGTAGAGCTGAACAAAATTTACACAATTTTAATCTTTAAAATTTTATAGAAAAATTCTCAAATACAATTGAGAAATCGGACTTACATAGTCTATAAGTATGGATCCTTGGCTTTAATTTCCCATTGGTCCAAATGAGTGACAAACAAATGTTATAAAAAAATTCTCAAATACAATTGAGAAATCGGACTTACATAGCCTATAAGTATGGATCCTTGGCTTTAATTTCCCATTGGTCCAAATGAGTGACAAACAAATGTTATAGAAAAATTCTCAAATACAATTGAGAAATCGGACTTACATAGCCTATAAGTATGGATCCTTGGCTGTAATTTCCCATTGGTCCAAATGAGTGACAAACATAAATGTGCCCACAAATAGCCAAATTACCGTAGAGCTCTACAAAATTTACACAATTTTAATCTTTAAAATTTTATAGAAAAATTCTCAAATACAATTGAGAAATCGGACTTACATAGCCTATAAGTATGGATCCTTGGCTTTAATTTCCCATTGGTCCAAATGAGTGACAAACAAGTGTTATAGAAAAATTCTCAAATACAATTGAGAAATCGGACTTACATAGCCTATAAGTATGGATCCTTGGCTTTAGTTTCCCATTGGTCCAAATGAGTGACAAACAAGTGTTATAGAAAAATTCTCAAATACAATTGAGAAATCGGACTTACATAGCCTATGGCTTTAGCATGGTGGAATAATAAGGTGCGCGTAAGAATACAACAATAAAAAACGATAGCATTTTTTTGTATAAAATTAATTCAAAATTTTCAAAACAAAGCTGTATACAAAACAAAACAAAAGTTGTTTTGTATGTATTTATTGGCTATGTAAAAACAAAAAGCATACCTTAAACAAAAATATTCATGATGGCGGCCAAAAATGTAAACAACTTTTGACAAGAAAAGCATACTTTTCCATTTTTTTAACGGTCAAAACACATCCCTACAAAAAACCATATTCCTTCTTGCGCACACCTGATTATTCCACCATGGGCTTTAGTTTCCCATTGGTCCAAATGAGTGACAAACAATTGTTATAGAAAAATTCTCAAATACAATTGAGAAATCGGACTTACATAGCCTATAAGTATGAATCCTTGGCTTTAGTTTCCCATTGGTCCAAATGAGTGACAAACAAATGTTATAGAAAAATTCTCAAATACAATTGAGAAATCGGACTTACATAGTCTATAAGTATGGATCCTTGGCTTTAATTTCCCATTGGTCCAAATGAGTGACAAACATAAATGTGCCCACAAATAGCCAAATTCACGTAGAGCTGAACAAAATTTACACAATTTTAATCTTTAAAATTTTATAGAAAAATTCTCAAATACAATTGAGAAATCGGACTTACATAGTCTATAAGTATGGATCCTTGGCTTTAATTTTCCATTGGTCCAAATGAGTGACAAACAAATGTTATAGAAAAATTCTCAAATACAATTGAGAAATCGGACTTAGATAGTCTATAAGTATGGATCCTTGGCTTTAATTTTTTAGGGCCAAATTTACAGTAATTAGTTAGCTATTAGTAAACTAAAATGATAACTATTGTTTAACTAATACTTCATATTCACAGTGTATTATTTAACCAACACTCTTAATATGAACAAAAAATGGTAACCCTATCAAACTATTAACTTTCAGTACTGGCAATTCTGTTATAGCATATAACTTTTGTTTAAATTTGCCATATTATTTCTTAAAAAATGGGGTATACATTCAAGAACTTGCCACGCCACCTACTTGCTAAGACGGAATCTATCCATAAAAACTTTTTAGATTACGTTGGCGACGCTCAGCAACAATATTCTGCGTATTATCAGTATCAGTGCCACTTTCAATATCGTACTCCGCGTTTTAAATTTCACATGCCATATCAAAAATTTTTCACAAAAAAAAAATACTAATAATAAATTCCAACGAATCAGCTGTTGTCTAACTATTAGTTAACCAAAGACGTTTGATGGTTTAACTAATGTTAAACTAGAAGCTGTGAATCAAATATTATTAGTTAAACTCTTGCTATTAGCTAACTAATGACTGTGAATTTGGGCCTTATTGGTCCAAATGAGTGACAAACATAAATGTGCCAACAAATAGCCAAATTCCCGTAGAGCTTAACAAAATTTACACAATTTTAATCTTTAAAATTTTATAGAAAAATTCTCAAATACAATTGAGAAATCGGACTTACATAGTCTATAAGTATGGATCCTTGGCTTTAATTTCCCATTGGTACAAATGAGTGACAAACATAAATGTGCCCACAAATAGCCAAATTCCCGTAGAGCTCAACAAAATTTACACAATTTTAATCTTTAAAATTTTATAGAAAAATTCTTAAATACAATTGAGAAATCGGACTTACATAGTCTATAAGTATGGATCCTTGGCTTTAATTTCCCATTGGTCCAAATGAGTGACAAACAAATGTTATAGAAAAATTCTCAAATACAATTGAGAAATCGGACTTACATAGCCTATAAGTATGGATCCTTGGCTTTAATTTCCCATTGGTCCAAATGAGTGACAAACATAAATGTGCCCACAAATAGCCAAATTCACGTATAGCTGAACAAAATTTACACAATTTTAATCTTTAAAATTTTATAGAAAAATTCTCAAATACAATTGAAAAATTGGACTTACATAGTCTATAAGTATGAATCCTTGGCTTTAATTTCCCATTGGTCCAAATGAGTGACAAACAAATTTTATAGAAAAATTCTCAAATACAATAGAGAAATCGGACTTACATAGTCTATAAGTATGGATCCTTGGCTTTAATTTCCCATTGGTCCAAATGAGTGACAAACAAGTGTTATAGAAAAATTCTCAAATACAATTGAGTAATCGGACTTACATAGCCTATAAGTATGGATCCTTGGCTTTAATTTCCCATTGGTCCAAATGAGTGACAAACAAGTGTTATAAAAAATTCTCAAATACAATTGAGAAATCGGACTTACATAGCCTATAAGTATGGATCCTTGGCTTTAGTTTCCCATTGGTCCAAATGAGTGACAAACAAGTGTTTTAGAAAAATTCTCAAATACAATTGAGAAATCGGACTTACATAGCCTATAAGTATGGATCCTTGGCTTTAGTTTCCCATTGGTCCAAATGAGTGACAAACAAGTGTTATAGAAAAATTCTCAAATACAATTGAGAAATCGGACTTACATAGCCTATAAGTATGGATCCTTGGCTTTAATTTCCCATTGGTCCAAATGAGTGACAAACAAGTGTTATAGAAAAATTCTCAAATTCAATTGAGAAATCGGACTTACATAGCCTATAAGTATGGATCCTTGGCTTTAATTTCGCATTGGTCCAAATGAGTGACAAACAAGTGTTATAGAAAAATTCTTAAATACAATTGAGAAATCTGACTTACATAGCCTATAAGTATGGATCCTTGGCTTTAATTTCCCATTGGTCCAAATGAGTGACAAACAAGTGTTATAGAAAAATTCTTAAATACAATTGAGAAATCTGACTTACATAGCCTATAAGTATGGATCCTTGGCTTTAATTTCCCATTGGTCCAAATGAGTGACAAACAAGTGTTATAGAAAAATTCTCAAATACAATTGAGAAATCGGACTTACATAGTCTATAAGTATGGATCCTTGGCTTTAATTTCCCATTGGTCCAAATGAGTGACAAACAAGTGTTATAGAAAAATTCTCAAATACAATTGAGAAATCGGACTTACATAGTCTATAAGTATGGATCCTTGGCTTTAATTTCCCATTGGTCCAAATGAGTGACAAACAAATGTTATAGAAAAATTCTCAAATACAATTGAGAAATCGGACTTACATAGTCTATAAGTATGGATCCTTGGCTTTAATTTCCCATTGGTCCAAATGAGTGACAAACAAATGTTATAGAAAAATTCTCAAATACAATTGAGAAATCGGACTTACATAGCCTATAAGTATGGATCCTTGGCTTTAATTTCCCATTGGTCCAAATGAGTGACAAACAAGTGTTATAGAAAAATTCTCAAATACAATTGAGAAATCGGACTTACATAGCCTATAAGTATGGATCCTTGGCTTTAATTTCCCATTGGTCCAAATGAGTGACAAACAAGTGTTATAGAAAAATTCTCAAATACAATTGAGAAATCTGACTTACATAGCCTATAAGTATGGATCCTTGGCTTTAATTTCCCATTGGTCCAAATGAGTGACAAACAAGTGTTATAGAAAAATTCTCAAATACAATTGAGAAATCGGACTTACATAGCCTATAAGTATGGATCCTTGGCTTTAATTTCCCATTGGTCCAAATGAGTGACAAACAAGTGTTATAGAAAAATTCTCAAATACAATTGAGAAATCTGACTTACATAGCCTATAAGTATGGATCCTTGGCTTTAATTTCCCATTGGTCCAAATGAGTGACAAACATAAATGTGCCCACAAATAGCCAAATTCCCGTAGAGCTGATCAAAATTTACACAATTTTAATCTTTAAAATTTTATAGAAAAATTCTCAAATACAATTGAGAAATCGGACTTACATAGTCTATAAGTATGGATCCTTGGCTTTAATTTCCCATTGGTCCAAATGAGTGACAAACAAATGTTATAGAAAAATTCTCAAATACAATAGAGAAATCGGACTTACATAGTCTATAAGTATGGATCCTTGGCTTTAATTTCCCATTGGTCCAAATGAGTGACAAACAAGTGTTATAGAAAAATTCTCAAATACAATTGAGTAATCGGACTTACATAGCCTATAAGTATGGATCCTTGGCTTTAATTTCCCATTGGTCCAAATGAGTGACAAACAAGTGTTATAAAAAAATTCTCAAATACAATTGAGAAATCGGACTTACATAGCCTATAAGTATGGATCCTTGGCTTTAATTTCCCATTGGTCCAAATGAGTGACAAACAAATGTTATAGAAAAATTCTCAAATACAATAGAGAAATCGGACTTACATAGTCTATAAGTATGGATCCTTGGCTTTAATTTCCCATTGGTCCAAATGAGTGACAAACATAAATGTGCCCACAAATAGCCAAATTCCCGTAGAGCTGATCAAAATTTACACAATTTTAATCTTTAAAATTTTATAGAAAAATTCTCAAATACAATTGAGAAATCGGACTTACATAGTCTATAAGTATGGATCCTTGGCTTTAATTTCCCATTGGTCCAAATGAGTGACAAACAAATGTTATAGAAAAATTCTCAAATACAATAGAGAAATCGGACTTAAATAGTCTATAAGTATGGATCCTTGGCTTTAATTTCCCATTGGTCCAAATGAGTGACAAACAAGTGTTATAGAAAAATTCTCAAATACAATTGAGTAATCGGACTTACATAGCCTATAAGTATGGATCCTTGGCTTTAATTTCCCATTGGTCCAAATGAGTGACAAACAAGTGTTATAAAAAAATTCTCAAATACAATTGAGAAATCGGACTTACATAGCCTATAAGTATGGATCCTTGGCTTTAGTTTCCCAATGGTCCAAATGAGTGACAAACAAGTGTTATAGAAAAATTCTCAAATACAATTGAGAAATCGGACTTATATAGCCTATAAGTATGGATCCTTGGCTTTAATTTCCCATTGGTCCAAATGAGTGACAAACAAGTGTTATAGAAAAATTCTCAAATACAATTGAGAAATCTGACTTACATTGCCTATAAGTATGGATCCTTGGTTTTAATTTCCCATAAATGTGCCCACAAATAGCCAAATTCCCGTAGAGCTGAACAAAATTTACACAATTTTAATCTTTAAAATTTTACAGAAAAATTCTCAAATACAATTGAGAAATCGGACTTACATAGTCTATAATTATGGATCCTTGGCTTTAATTTCCCATTGGTCCAAATGAGTGACAAACAAATGTTATAGAAAAATTCTCAAATACAATTGAGAAATCGGACTTACATAGCCTATAAGTATGGATCCTTGGCTTTAATTTCCCATTGGTCCAAATGAGTGACAAACAAGTGTTATAGAAAAATTCTCAAATACAATTGAGAAATCTGACTTACATAGCCTATAAGTATGGATCCTTAGCTTTAATTTCACATTGGTCCAAATGAGTGACAAACATAAACGTGCCCACAAATAGACAAATTCCCGTAGAGCTATTCAAAATTTACACAATTTTAATCTTTAAAATTTTATAGAAAAATTCTCAAATACAATTGAGAAATCGGACTTACATAGTCTATAAGTATGGATCCTTGGCTTTAATTTCCCATGAGTGACAAACAAATGTTATAGAAAAATTCTCAAATACAATTGAGAAATCGGACTTACATAGCCTATAAGTATGGATCCTTGGCTTTAATTTCCCATTGGGCCAAATGAGTGACAAACATAAATGTGCCCACAAATAGCCAAATTCCCGTAGAGCTGAACAAAATTTACACAATTTTAATCTTTAAAATTTTATAGAAAAATTCTCAAATACAATTGAGAAATCTGACTTACATAGCCTATAAGTATGGATCCTTGGCTTTAATTTCACATTGGTCCAAATGAGTGACAAACATAAACGTGCCCACAAATAGACAAATTCCCGTAGAGCTATTCAAAATTTACACAATTTTAATCTTTAAAATTTTATAGAAAAATTCTCAAATACAATTGAGAAATCGGACTTACATAGTCTATAAGTATGGATCCTTGGCTTTAATTTCCCATGAGTGACAAACAAATGTTATAGAAAAATTCTCAAATACAATTGAGAAATCGGACTTACATAGCCTATAAGTATGGATCCTTGGCTTTAATTTCCCATTGGGCCAAATGAGTGACAAACATAAATGTGCCCACAAATAGCCAAATTCCCGTAGAGCTGAACAAAATTTACACAATTTTAATCTTTAAAATTTTATAGAAAAATTCTCAAATACAATTGAGAAATCGGACTTACATAGTCTATAAGTATGGATCCTTTGCTTTAATTTCCCATTGGTCCAAATGAGTGACAAACAAGTTTTATAGATAAATTCTCAAACACAATTGAGAAATCGGACTTACATAGCCTATAAGTATGGATCCTTGGCTTTAGTTTCCCATTGGTCCAAATGAGTGACAAACAAGTGTTATAGAAAAATTCTCAAATACAATTGAGAAATCGGACTTACATAGTCTATAAGTATGGATCCTTGGCTTTAATTTCCCATGAGTGACAAACAAATGTTATAGAAAAATTCTCAAATACAATTGAGAAATCGGACTTACATAGCCTATAAGTATGGATCCTTGGCTTTAGTTTCCCATTGGTCCAAATGAGTGACAAACAAGTGTTATAGAAAAATTCTCAAATACAATTGAGAAATCGGACTTACATAGTCTATAAGTATGGATCCTTTGCTTTAATTTCCCATTGGTCCAAATGAGTGACAAACAAGTTTTATAGAAAAATTCTCAAACACAATTGAGAAATCGGACTTACATTAAAGGTGTTCTTATTAGTATGGTGAAATTTCAAAATGTTTTGATTCCAGTTCGCCGGCCTGATTTTGCTTCCTTTATGTTTAAAAATTAATTAGGTAAAATTTGGAGCGAATCCGATAACTCTTAATGGACCCGGAAACGACTTCAATATACCTCTATAGAAAATTTTTTTAAAAATTTTCGACACAAAATCAAGAGTATATATTTTTACCATCTCCGATTTTAATGAAATTTGACGTATGTACTCTACTCTTACGCGCGTATCGCATGGCGAAGGAATTAGTTCGATACCTCTTATGGTTCCTATTGTATATTCGTCTAAACTTGGGCATCTCGGCCATTTTTGCGAAAATTCGTCATAATCAAGATTGAATAATTTTAGAGTTCATCATCAGATATTAATAATATTGGTGTCATTTGAATTCTTTCAGTCTACATTTAACAAATATTGCTTAAAATGACATAGCTTCTATTTTTCATTTGCGATGTCGTTGTTATGTATTTGCAAAAAGTAAAAAGAACAAAATGACAGTTTTAAATAATTTTTTCGAACAAATTTTAATTGATTTGAATAAAATTAGTTTCTGTATCTGCACTCGAAAGAAATTTACTCAGTTACAAAAATTTACTATTTTTTACAGGATTTAAATTTAACGTTTTACTTGAGCCGAGGGATATATTTACCATATTTTTTTTAATGAATTTTAGTATAAGGGTTTTTTTTAATGTATATTTCTTAAAATTATGGATTTAATATTAGATCAGATTTTTTATAGGATGGATATTTCTGTCGGTAAGTCTCAAAAACCTGAAGCAAAAATTGTTTTTCCTCTTCATCATTGGTTAATATTCTGTTAGTCATGTATGAATTTAATGCCTCTTTCAGCAGTGTCAATTACAACAAATAAGTCCTTTCAGAATGTCCAACCTTCCTGAAATTCAAATGATGTTTCCCAAGTTGAGGGATCAAAGTCTAGAAATTTCAGGGATAAACTAAACCGACTGAAGAAATACATTGTTTTCTCTGATACAAAATCACATAAGGAGTATTTTTTAAAGTCTATTAAATTCGAATAGTATCGACCGCTTTTTTGGGCATTTGATCTTTTCTCTGGGAGTGTTTTTTGAATATTTTTCCACTTTTCATATAATTTTAATAATTTGACAACACACTTATGACCTTCTCAAATCGGTATACGTGCTTAATGCCAAAAAATTTGAACTGCTTCGATTTCCAATTTTGACTTTGCTTTGCTAAAAGAAGAACAAAGCGCATATTGTAAAATAGGACTTAATAGGACTGGTGAGAAACATTTACACCCAAATCAATTTATTTTAAATTTTCAATGGCCTTACGTGTTGTAACGATTGAAGTGCTTGGTGAATTTCCCGCAGTCGATTTCGACATCTTAATTCTTATATGTATCAGGCATGTTCCAGAAAAGTAAAAGTAAATGAAGTTTACTTTTCAAACTTCTTATTTTCAATTTTACATAAAAATGACAGATCACAATCACTATTTATGTTTTCGTATGGAATTTATAATACGTATATTCATTACGAACAGCAAACTTTTGGTTTTGCAAAAAATCAAAAAATAGAAAGTTTGAAAACTAAACTTCATTTACTTTTCTGGAAGATGCCTGTATATGATTTTATAACTTAACACCACTTGAATTGCAAATTAATTAATTTTACTCTTAAGAACTCTCTTTACTCCGATCAACACTTACATTACAAATGAAAAAAATAAACTAAATCACGGTTTTTCCAACAATGTCATTTGTCGGTTTAATCACAATGTTTGCAAATATGTTCCGTTATCAGCAGCGACTGTAGCGGAGGAATACACAATTTCTAGGAATAGCTTACACAAACAGTAAAGAGTTTTAAAGTAATAAATTTTAAAGTTTTTAACTTTTGAAATTTTAACGTTAATTCAACTACTAAAATATCCACAGGGGGGTGGCACAAAAAATACGAACTTTTCGCAAAAATGGCCCAGATGCCCAGAAGTTTAGACGGAAATAAAATCGGAACCATAAGAGGTATCGAACTAATTCCTTCGTCATGCGTTACGCACGTAAGAGTAGCGTATATACGTCAAATTTCATTAAAATCGGAGATGGTAAAAATATAAACTCTTGATTTTGTGTCGAAAATTTTTAAAAAATTTCTCTGTAGAGGTATATTGAAGTCGTTTCCGGGTCCATTAAGAGTTATCGGATTTACTCCAAATTGGATTTACATACTTTTGTAGCACAAAGGAACAATAATCTGCCCGGCGGATTATAAAAATCCGACATTTAAAAATAAGAACACCCTTAACTTACATAGCCTATAAGTATGGATCCTTGGCTTTAGTTTCCCATTGGTCCAAATGAGTGACAAACAAGTGTTATAGAAAAATTCTCAAATACAATTGAGAAATCGGACTTACATAGCCTATAAGTATGGATCCTTGGCTTTAGTTTCCCATTGGTCCAAATGAGTGACAAACAAGTGTTATAGAAAAATTCTCAAATACAATTGAGAAATCGGACTTACATAGCCTATATATAAAAGAGGATGTGTGTATGTATGTAAGAAATGGACTCGAAAACGGCTGGGCCGATTTTGATGAAATTTTCAGGTAATCTTCAGAATATTCAGGCGGGTGACATAGGCTATATGAAGTTTTGATTGGACAAAGAGGCGTGGCACCGCCCATATAACCCAAAAATTTAAATCGCCATATTTTGGGCATTGTTTTACCTACGTCGATGATATTTGGTACATATGGTATTGACATAATTTGAAATACGTACCAAAAGAAAAGTGGGTGGGACCACGCCCCTTTTTAGGAAAATAAAAAATCGTAATGTAGTCTTAACTACTGGAGCGATCGTCATTAAATTTTCACAATAGGAATTTTATTTTATAACGAGGGGGGTAGCGAAGCGCACCGGGTATATCTAGTAGCCTATAAGTATGGATCCTTGGCTTTAGTTTCCCATTGGTCCAAATGAGTGACTAACAAGTGTTATAGAAAAATTCTCAAATACAATTGAGAAATCTGACTTACATAGCCTATAAGTATGGATCCTTGGCTTTAATTTCCCATTGGTCCAAATGAGTGACAAACATAAACGTGCCCACAAATAGCCAAATTCCCGTAGAGCTATTCAAAATTTACACAATTTTAATCTTTAAAATTTTATAGAAAAATTCTCAAATACAATTGAGAAATCGGACTTACATAGTCTATAAGTATGGATCCTTGGCTTTAATTTCCCATTGGTCCAAATGAGTGACAAACAAATGTTATAGAAAAATTCTCAAATACAATTGAGAAATCGGACTTACATAGCCTATAAGTATGGATCCTTGGCTTTAATTTCCCATTGGTCCAAATGAGTGACAAACAAGTGTTATAGAAAAATTCTCAAATACAATTGAGAAATCGGACTTACATAGCCTATAAGTATGGATCCTTGGCTTTAATTTACCATTGGTCCAAATGAGTGACAAACAAGTGTTATAGAAAAATTCTCAAATACAATTGAGAAATCGGACTTACATAGCCTATAAGTATGGATCCTTGGCTTTAATTTCCCATTGGTCCAAATGAGTGACAAACAAGTGTTATAGAAAAATTCTCAAATACAATTGAGAAATCTGACTTACATAGCCTATAAGTATGGATCCTTGGCTTTAATTTCCCATAAATGTGCCCACAAATAGCCAAATTCCCGTAGAGCTGAACAAAATTTACACAATTTTAATCTTTAAAATTTTACAGAAAAATTCTCAAATACAATTGAGAAATCGGACTTACATAGTCTATAAGTATGGATCCTTGGCTTTAGTTTCCCATTGGTCCAAATGAGTGACAAACAAGTGTTATAGAAAAATTCTCAAATACAATTGAGAAATCGGACTTACATAGCCTATAAGTATGGATCCTTGGCTTTAATTTCCCATTGGTCCAAATGAGTGACAAACAAGTGTTATAGAAAAATTCTCAAATACAATTGAGTAATCGGACTTACATAGCCTATAAGTATGGATCCTTGGCTTTAATTTCCCATTGGTCCAAATGAGTGACAAACATAAATGTGCCCACAAATAGCCAAATTCCCGTAGAGCTGATCAAAATTTACACAATTTTAATCTTTAAAATTTTATAGAAAAATTCTCAAATACAATTGAGAAATCGGACTTACATAGTCTATAAGTATGGATCCTTGGCTTTAATTTCCCATTGGTCCAAATGAGTGACAAACAAATGTTATAGAAAAATTCTCAAATACAATAGAGAAATCGGACTTACATAGTCTATAAGTATGGATCCTTGGCTTTAATTTCCCATTGGTCCAAATGAGTGACAAACAAGTGTTATAGAAAAATTCTCAAATACAATTGAGTAATCGGACTTACATAGCCTATAAGTATGGATCCTTGGCTTTAATTTCCCATTGGTCCAAATGAGTGACAAACAAGTGTTATAAAAAAATTCTCAAATACAATTGAGAAATCGGACTTACATAGCCTATAAGTATGGATCCTTGGCTTTAATTTCCCATTGGTCCAAATGAGTGACAAACAAATGTTATAGAAAAATTCTCAAATACAATAGAGAAATCGGACTTACATAGTCTATAAGTATGGATCCTTGGCTTTAATTTCCCATTGGTCCAAATGAGTGACAAACATAAATGTGCCCACAAATAGCCAAATTCCCGAAGAGCTGATCAAAATTTACACAATTTTAATCTTTAAAATTTTATAGAAAAATTCTCAAATACAATTGAGAAATCGGACTTACATAGTCTATAAGTATGGATCCTTGGCTTTAATTTCCCATTGGTCCAAATGAGTGACAAACAAATGTTATAGAAAAATTCTCAAATACAATAGAGAAATCGGACTTAAATAGTCTATAAGTATGGATCCTTGGCTTTAATTTCCCATTGGTCCAAATGAGTGACAAACAAGTGTTATAGAAAAATTCTCAAATACAATTGAGTAATCGGACTTACATAGCCTATAAGTATGGATCCTTGGCTTTAATTTCCCATTGGTCCAAATGAGTGACAAACAAGTGTTATAAAAAAATTCTCAAATACAATTGAGAAATCGGACTTACATAGCCTATAAGTATGGATCCTTGGCTTTAGTTTCCCATTGGTTCAAATGAGTGACAAACAAGTGTTATAGAAAAATTCTCAAATACAATTGAGAAATCGGACTTATATAGCCTATAAGTATGGATCCTTGGCTTTATTTTCCCATTGGTCCAAATGAGTGACAAACAAGTGTTATAGAAAAATTCTCAAATACAATTGAGAAATCTGACTTACATTGCCTATAAGTATGGATCCTTGGTTTTAATTTCCCATAAATGTGCCCACAAATAGCCAAATTCCCGTAGAGCTGAACAAAATTTACACAATTTTAATCTTTAAAATTTTACAGAAAAATTCTCAAATACAATTGAGAAATCGGACTTACATAGTCTATAATTATGGATCCTTGGCTTTAATTTCCCATTGGTCCAAATGAGTGACAAACAAATGTTATAGAAAAATTCTCAAATACAATTGAGAAATCGGACTTACATAGCCTATAAGTATGGATCCTTGGCTTTAATTTCCCATTGGTCCAAATGAGTGACAAACAAGTGTTATAGAAAAATTCTCAAATACAATTGAGAAATCTGACTTACATAGCCTATAAGTATGGATCCTTGGCTTTAATTTCACATTGGTCCAAATGAGTGACAAACATAAACGTGCCCACAAATAGACAAATTCCCGTAGAGCTATTCAAAATTTACACAATTTTAATCTTTAAAATTTTATAGAAAAATTCTCAAATACAATTGAGAAATCGGACTTACATAGTCTATAAGTATGGATCCTTGGCTTTAATTTCCCATTGGTCCAAATGAGTGACAAACAAATGTTATAAAAAAATTCTCAAATACAATTGAGAAATCGGACTTACATAGCCTATAAGTATGGATCCTTGGCTTTAATTTCCCATTGGGCCAAATGAGTGACAAACATAAATGTGCCCACAAATAGCCAAATTCCCGTAGAGCTGAACAAAATTTACACAATTTTAATCTTTAAAATTTTATAGAAAAATTCTCAAATACAATTGAGAAATCGGACTTACATAGTCTATAAGTATGGATCCTTTGCTTTAATTTCCCATTGGTCCAAATGAGTGACAAACAAGTGTTATAGAAAAATTCTCAAATACAATTGAGAAATCGGACTTACATAGCCTATAAGTATGGATCCTTGGCTTTAGTTTCCCATTGGTCCAAATGAGTGACAAACAAGTGTTATAGAAAAATTCTCAAATACAATTGAGAAATCGGACTTACATAGTCTATAAGTATGGATCCTTTGCTTTAATTTCCCATTGGTCCAAATGAGTGACAAACAAGTTTTATAGAAAAATTCTC
The DNA here is from genome assembly GCA_947311025.1 of Lypha dubia. Classification (NCBI taxonomy): domain Eukaryota; kingdom Metazoa; phylum Arthropoda; class Insecta; order Diptera; family Tachinidae; genus Lypha; species Lypha dubia. Next base: position 182,529 of record OX371263.1, read on the forward strand.
AAATACAATAGAGAAATCGGACTTACATAGTCTATAAGTATGGATCCTTTGCTTTAATTTCCCATTGGTCCAAATGAGTGACAAACAAGTTTTATAGAAAAATTCTCAAACACAATTGAGAAATCGGACTTACATAGCCTATAAGTATGGATCCTTGGCTTTAGTTTCCCATTGGTCCAAATGAGTGACAAACAAGTGTTATAGAAAAATTCTCAAATACAATTGAGAAATCGGACTTACATAGCCTATAAGTATGGATCCTTGGCTTTAGTTTCCCATTGGTCCAAATGAGTGACAAACAAGTGTTATAGAAAAATTCTCAAATACAATTGAGAAATCGGACTTACATAGCCTATATATAAAAGAGGATGTGTGTATGTATGTAAGAAATGGACTCGAAAACGGCTGGGCCGATTTTGATGAAATTTTCAGGTAATCTTCAGAATATTCAGGCGGGTGACATAGGCTATATGAAGTTTTAATTGGACAAAGAGGCGTGGCACCGCCCATATAACCCAAAAATTTAAATCGCCATATTTTGGGCATTGTTTTACCTACGTCGATGATATTTGGTACATATGGTATTGACATAATTTGAAATACGTACCAAAAGAAAAGTGGGTGGGACCACGCCCCTTTTTAGGAAAATAAAAAATCGTAATGTAGTCTTAACTACTGGAGCGATCGTCATTAAATTTTCACAATAGGAATTTTATTTTATAACGAGGGGGGTAGCGAAGCGCACCGGGTATATCTAGTAGCCTATAAGTATGGATCCTTGGCTTTAGTTTCCCATTGGTCCAAATGAGTGACTAACAAGTGTTATAGAAAAATTCTCAAATACAATTGAGAAATCTGACTTACATAGCCTATAAGTATGGATCCTTGGCTTTAATTTCCCATTGGTCCAAATGAGTGACAAACATAAACGTGCCCACAAATAGCCAAATTCCCGTAGAGCTATTCAAAATTTACACAATTTTGATCTTTAAAATTTTATAGAAAAATTCTCAAATACAATTGAGAAATCGGACTTACATAGTCTATAAGTATGGATCCTTGGCTTTAATTTCCCATTGGTCCAAATGAGTGACAAACAAATGTTATAGAAAAATTCTCAAATACAATTGAGAAATCGGACTTACATAGCCTATAAGTATGGATCCTTGGCTTTAATTTCCCATTGGTCCAAATGAGTGACAAACAAGTGTTATAGAAAAATTCTCAAATACAATTGAGAAATCGGACTTACATAGCCTATAAGTATGGATCCTTGGCTTTAATTTACCATTGGTCCAAATGAGTGACAAACAAGTGTTATAGAAAAATTCTCAAATACAATTGAGAAATCGGACTTACATAGCCTATAAGTATGGATCCTTGGCTTTAATTTCCCATTGGTCCAAATGAGTGACAAACAAGTGTTATAGAAAAATTCTCAAATACAATTGAGAAATCTGACTTACATAGCCTATAAGTATGGATCCTTGGCTTTAATTTCCCATAAATGTGCCCACAAATAGCCAAATTCCCGTAGAGCTGAACAAAATTTACACAATTTTAATCTTTAAAATTTTACAGAAAAATTCTCAAATACAATTGAGAAATCGGACTTACATAGTCTATAAGTATGGATCCTTGGCTTTAGTTTCCCATTGGTCCAAATGAGTGACAAACAAGTGTTATAGAAAAATTCTCAAATACAATTGAGAAATCGGACTTACATAGCCTATAAGTATGGATCCTTGGCTTTAATTTCCCATTGGTCCAAATGAGTGACAAACAAGTGTTATAGAAAAATTCTCAAATACAATTGAGAAATCGGACTTACATAGCCTATAAGTATGGATCCTTGGCTTTAATTTACCATTGGTCCAAATGAGTGACAAACAAGTGTTATAGAAAAATTCTCAAATACAATTGAGAAATCGGACTTACATAGCCTATAAGTATGGATCCTTGGCTTTAATTTCCCATTGGTCCAAATGAGTGACAAACAAGTGTTATAGAAAAATTCTCAAATACAATTGAGAAATCTGACTTACATAGCCTATAAGTATGGATCCTTGGCTTTAATTTCCCATAAATGTGCCCACAAATAGCCAAATTCCCGTAGAGCTGAACAAAATTTACACAATTTTAATCTTTAAAATTTTACAGCAAAATTCTCAAATACAATTGAGAAATCGGACTTACATAGTCTATAAGTATGGATCCTTGGCTTTAGTTTCCCATTGGTCCAAATGAGTGACAAACAAGTGTTATAGAAAAATTCTCAAATACAATTGAGAAATCTGACTTACATAGCCTATAAGTATGGATCCTTGGCTTTAATTTCCCATAAATGTGCCCACAAATAGCCAAATTCCCGTAGAGCTGAACAAAATTTACACAATTTTAATCTTTAAAATTTTACAGAAAAATTCTCAAATACAATTGAGAAATCGGACTTACATAGTCTATAATTATGGATCCTTGGCTTTAATTTCCCATTGGTCCAAATGAGTGACAAACAAATGTTATAGAAAAATTCTCAAATACAATTGAGAAATCGGACTTACATAGCCTATAAGTATGGATCCTTGGCTTTAATTTCCCATTGGTCCAAATGAGTGACAAACAAGTGTTATAGAAAAATTCTCAAATACAATTGAGAAATCTGACTTACATAGCCTATAAGTATGGATCCTTGGCTTTAATTTCACATTGGTCCAAATGAGTGACAAACATAAACGTGCCCACAAATAGCCAACTTCCCGTAGAGCTATTCAAAATTTACACAATTTTAATCTTTAAAATTTTATAGAAAAATTCTCAAATACAATTGAGAAATCGGACTTACATAGTCTATAAGTATGGATCCTTGGCTTTAATTTCCCATTGGTCCAAATGAGTGACAAACAAATGTTATAGAAAAATTCTCAAATACAATTGAGAAATCGGACTTACATAGCCTATAAGTATGGATCCTTGGCTTTAATTTCCCATTGGGCCAAATGAGTGACAAACATAAATGTGCCCACAAATAGCCAAATTCCCGTAGAGCTGACCAAAATTTACACAATTTTAATCTTTAAAATTTTATAGAAAAATTCTCAAATACAATTGAGAAATCGGACTTACATAGTCTATAAGTATGGATCCTTGGCTTTAGTTTCCCATTGGTCCAAATGAGTGACAAACAAGTGTTAAAGAAAAATTCTCAAATACAATTGAGAAATCGGACTTACATAGCCTATAAGTATGGATCCTTGGCTTTAGTTTCCCATTGGTCCAAATGAGTGACAAACAAGTGTTATAGAAAAATTCTCAAATACAATTGAGAAATCGGACTTACACAGCCTATAAGTATGGATCCTTGGCTTTAGTTTCCCATTGGTCCAAATGAGTGACAAACAAATGTTATAGAAAAATTCTCAAATACAATAGAGAAATCGGACTTACATAGTCTATAAGTATGGATCCTTTGCTTTAATTTCCCATTGGTCCAAATGAGTGACAAACAAGTTTTATAGAAAAATTCTCAAACACAATTGAAAAATTGGACTTACATAGTCTATAAGTATGGATCCTTGGCTTTAATTTCCCATTGGTCCAAATGAGTGACAAACAAATTTAATAGAAAAATTCTCAAATACAATATAGAAATAGGACTTACATAGTCTATAAATATGGATCCTTTGCTTTAATTTCCCATTGGTCCAAATGAGTGACAAACAAGTTTTATAGAAAAATTCTCAAACACAATTGAGAAATCGGACTTACATAGCCTATAAGTATGAAAAATTCTCAAATACAATTGAGAAATCGGACTTACATAGTCTATAATTATGGATCCTTGGCTTTAATTTCCCATTGGTCCGAATGAGTGACAAACAAATGTTATAGAAAAATTCTCAAATACAATTGAGAAATCGGACTTACATAGCCTATAAGTATGGATCCTTGGCTTTAATTTCCCATTGGTCCAAATGAGTGACAAACAAGTGTTATAGAAAAATTCTCAAATACAATTGAGAAATCGGACTTACATAGCCTATAAGTATGAAAAATTCTCAAATACAATTGAGAAATCGGACTTACATAGTCTATAATTATGGATCCTTGGCTTTAATTTCCCATTGGTCCGAATGAGTGACAAACAAATGTTATAGAAAAATTCTCAAATACAATTGAGAAATCTGACTTACATAGCCTATAAGTATGGATCCTTGGCTTTAATTTCACATTGGTCCAAATGAGTGACAAACATAAACGTGCCCACAAATAGCCAACTTCCCGTAGACCTATTCAAAATTTACACAATTTTAATCTTTAAAATTTTATAGAAAAATTCTCAAATACAATTGAGAAATCGGACTTACATAGTCTATAAGTATGGATCCTTGGCTTTAATTTCCCATTGGTCCAAATGAGTGACAAACAAATGTTATAGAAAAATTCTCAAATACAATTGAGAAATCGGACTTACATAGCCTATAAGTATGGATCCTTGGCTTTAATTTCCCATTGGGCCAAATGATTGACAAACATAAATGTGCCCACAAATAGCCAAATTCCCGTAGAGCTGAACAAAATTTACACAATTTTAATCTTTAAAATTTTATAGAAAAATTCTCAAATACAATTGAGAAATCGGACTTACATAGTCTATAAGTATGGATCCTTGGCTTTAGTTTCCCATTGGTCCAAATGAGTGACAAACAAGTGTTAAAGAAAAATTCTCAAATACAATTGAGAAATCGGACTTACATAGCCTATAAGTATGGATCCTTGGCTTTAGTTTCCCATTGGTCCAAATGAGTGACAAACAAGTGTTATAGAAAAATTCTCAAATACAATTGAGAAATCGGACTTACATAGCCTATAAGTATGGATCCTTGGCTTTAGTTTCCCATTGGTCCAAATGAGTGACAAACAAATGTTATAGAAAAATTCTCAAATACAATAGAGAAATCGGACTTACATAGTCTATAAGTATGGATCCTTTGCTTTAATTTCCCATTGGTCCAAATGAGTGACAAACAAGTTTTATAGAAAAATTCTCAAACACAATTGAAAAATTGGACTTACATAGTCTATAAGTATGGATCCTTGGCTTTAATTTCCCATTGGTCCAAATGAGTGACAAAGAAATTTTATAGAAAAATTCTCAAATACAATAGAGAAATCGGACTTACATAGTCTATAAGTATGGATCCTTTGCTTTAATTTCCCATTGGTCCAAATGAGTGACAAACAAGTTTTATAGAAAAATTCTCAAACACAAATGAGAAATCGGACTTACATAGCCTATAAGTATGGATCCTCGGCTTTAGTTTCCCATTGGTCCAAATGAGTGACAAACAAATGTTATAGAAAAATTCTCAAATACAATTGAAAAATTGGACTTACATAGTCTATAAGTATGGATCCTTGGCTTTAATTTCCCATTGGTCCAAATGAGTGACAAACAAATTTTATAGAAAAATTCTCAAATACAATAGAGAAATCGGACTTACATAGTCTATAAGTATGGATCCTTTGCTTTAATTTCCCATTGGTCCAAATGAGTGACAAACAAGTTTTATAGAAAAATTCTCAAACACAATTGAGAAATCGGACTTACATAGCCTATAAGTATGGATCCTTGGCTTTAGTTTCCCATTGGTCCAAATGAGTGACAAACAAGTGTTATAGAAAAATTCTCAAATACAATTGAGAAATCGGACTTACATAGCCTATAAGTATGGATCCTTGGCTTTAGTTTCCCATTGGTCCAAATGAGTGACAAACAAGTGTTATAGAAAAATTCTCAAATACAATTGAGAAATCGGACTTACATAGCCTATATATAAAAGAGGATGTGTGTATGTATGTAAGAAATGGACTCGAAAACGGCTGGGCCGATTTTGATGAAATTTTCAGGTAATCTTCAGAATATTCAGGCGGGTGACATAGGCTATATGAAGTTTTGATTGGACAAAGAGGCGTGGCACCGCCCATATAACCCAAAAATTTAAATCGCCATATTTTGGGCATTGTTTTACCTACGTCGATGATATTTGGTACATATGGTATTGACATAATTTGGAATACGTACCAAAAGAAAAGTGGGTGGGACCACGCCCCTTTTTAGGAAAATAAAAAATCGTAATGTAGTCTTAACTACTGGAGCGATCGTCATTAAATTTTCACAATAGGAATTTTATTTTATAACGAGGGGGTAGCGAAGCGCACCGGGTATATCTAGTAGCCTATAAGTATGGATCCTTGGCTTTAGTTTCCCATTGGTCCAAATGAGTGACAAACAAATGTTATAGAAAAATTCTCAAATACAATTGAAAAATTGGACTTACATAGTCTATAAGTATGGATCCTTGGCTTTAATTTCCCATTGGTCCAAATGAGTGACAAACAAATTTTATAGAAAAATTCTCAAATACAATAGAGAAATCGGACTTACATAGTCTATAAGTATGGATCCTTTGCTTTAATTTCCCATTGGTCCAAATGAGTGACAAACAAGTTTTATAGAAAAATTCTCAAACACAATTGAGAAATCGGACTTACATAGCCTATAAGTATGGATCCTTGGCTTTAGTTTCCCATTGGTCCAAATGAGTGACAAACAAATGTTATAGAAAAATTCTCAAATACAATTGAAAAATTGGACTTACATAGTCTATAAGTATGGATCCTTGGCTTTAATTTCCCATTGGTCCAAATGAGTGACAAACAAATTTTATAGAAAAATTCTCAAATACAATAGAGAAATCGGACTTACATAGTCTATAAGTATGGATCCTTTGCTTTAATTTCCCATTGGTCCAAATGAGTGACAAACAAGTTTTATAGAAAAATTCTCAAACACAATTGAGAAATCGGACTTACATAGCCTATAAGTATGGATCCTTGGCTTTAGTTTCCCATTGGTCCAAATGAGTGACAAACAAGTGTTATAGAAAAATTCTCAAATACAATTGAGAAATCGGACTTACATAGCCTATAAGTATGGATCCTTGGCTTTAGTTTCCCATTGGTCCAAATGAGTGACAAACAAGTGTTATAGAAAAATTCTCAAATACAATTGAGAAATCGGACTTACATAGCCTATATATAAAAGAGGATGTGTGTATGTATGTAAGAAATGGACTCGAAAACGGCTGGGCCGATTTTGATGAAATTTTCAGGTAATCTTCAGAATATTCAGGCGGGTGACATAGGCTATATGAAGTTTTGATTGGACAAAGAGGCGTGGCACCGCCCATATAACCCAAAAATTTAAATCGCCATATTTTGGGCATTGTTTTACCTACGTCGATGATATTTGGTACATATGGTATTGACATAATTTGGAATACGTACCAAAAGAAAAGTGGGTGGGACCACGCCCCTTTTTAGGAAAATAAAAAATCGTAATGTAGTCTTAACTACTGGAGCGATCGTCATTAAATTTTCACAATAGGAATTTTATTTTATAACGAGGGGGTAGCGAAGCGCACCGGGTATATCTAGTAGCCTATAAGTATGGATCCTTGGCTTTAGTTTCCCATTGGTCCAAATGAGTGACAAACAAGTGTTATAGAAAAATTCTCAAATACAATTGAGAAATCTGACTTACATAGCCTATAAGTATGGATCCTTGGCTTTAATTTCCCATTGGTCCAAATGAGTGACAAACATAAACGTGCCCACAAATAGCCAAATTCCCGTAGAGCTATTCAAAATTTACACAATTGTAATCTTTAAAATTTTATAGAAAAATTCTCAAATACAATTGAGAAATCGGACTTACATAGTCTATAAGTATGGATCCTTGGCTTTAATTTCCCATTGGTCCAAATGAGTGACAAACAAATTTTATATTAAAATTCTCAAATACAATTGAGAAATCGGACTTACATAGTCTATAAGTATTGATCCTTGGCTTTAATTTCCCATTGGTCCAAATGAGTGACAAACAAATTTTATATTAAAATTCTCAAATACAATTGAGAAATCGGACTTACATAGTCTATAAGTATGGATCCTTGGCTTTAATTTCCCATTGGTCCAAATGAGTGACAAACAAATGTTATAGAAAAATTCTGAAATACAATAGAGAAATCGGACTTACATAGTCTATAAGTATGGATCCTTGGCTTTAATTTCCCATTGGTCCAAATGAGTGACAAACATAAATGTGCCCACAAATAGCCAAATTCCCGTAGAGCTGATCAAAATTTACACAATTGTAATCTTTAAAATTTTATAGAAAAATTCTCAAATACAATTGAGAAATCGGACTTACATAGTCTATAAGTATGGATCCTTGGCTTTAATTTCCCATTGGTCCAAATGAGTGACAAACATAAATGTGCCCACAAATAGCCAAATTCCCGTAGAGCTGATCAAAATTTACACAATTTTAATCTTTAAAATTTTATAGAAAAATTCTCAAATACAATTGAGAAATCGGACTTACATAGTCTATAAGTATGGATCCTTGGCTTTAATTTCCCATTGGTCCAAATGAGTGACAAACAAATGTTATAGAAAAATTCTGAAATACAATAGAGAAATCGGACTTACATAGTCTATAAGTATGGATCCGTGGCTTTAATTTCCCATTGGTCCAAATGAGTGACAAACAAGTGTTATAGAAAAATTCTCAAATACAATTGAGTAATCGGACTTACATAGCCTATAAGTATGGATCCTTGGCTTTAGTTTCCCATTGGTCCAAATGAGTGACAAACAAGTGTTATAAAAAATTCTCAAATACAATTGAGAAATCGGACTTACATAGCCTATAAGTATGGATCCTTGGCTTTAATTTCCCATTGGTCCAAATGAGTGACAAACAAATGTTATAGAAAAATTCTCAAATACAAAATAGAAATCGGACTTACATAGTCTATAAGTATGGATCCTTGGCTTTAATTTCCCATTGGTCCAAATGAGTGACAAACATAAATGTGCCCACAAATAGCCAAATTCCCGTAGAGCTGATCAAAATTTACACAATTTTAATCTTTAAAATTTTATAGAAAAATTCTCAAATACAATTGAGAAATCGGACTTACATAGCCTATAAGTATGGATCCTTGGCTTTAATTTCCCATTGGTCCAAATGAGTGACAAACAAATGTTATAGAAAAATTCTCAAATACAATAGAGAAATCGGACTTACATAGTCTATAAGTATGGATCCTTGGCTTTAATTTCCCATTGGTCCAAATGAGTGACAAACAAGTGTTATAGAAAAATTCTCAAATACAATTGAGTAATCGGACTTACATAGCCTATAAGTATGGATCCTTGGCTTTAATTTCCCATTGGTCCAAATGAGTGACAAACAAGTGTTATAAAAAAATTCTCAAATACAATTGAGAAATCGGACTTACATAGCCTATAAGTATGGATCCTTGGCTTTACTTTCCCATTGGTCCCAATGAGTGACAAACAAGTGTTTTAGAAAAATTCTCAAATACAATTGAGAAATCGGACTTACATAGCCTATAAGTATGGATCCTTGGCTTTAGTTTCCCATTGGTCCAAATGAGTGACAAACAAGTGTTATAGAAAAATTCTCAAATACAATTGAGAAATCGGACTTACATAGCCTATAAGTATGGATCCTTGGCTTTAATTTCCCATTGGTCCAAATGAGTGACAAACAAGTGTTATAGAAAAATTCTCAAATACAATTGAGAAATCGGACTTACATAGCCTATAAGTATGGATCCTTGGCTTTAATTTCCCATTGGTCCAAATGAGTGACAAACAAGTGTTATAGAAAAATTCTCAAATACAATTGAGAAATCGGACTTACATAGCCTATAAGTATGGATCCTTGGCTTTAATTTCCCATTGGTCCAAATGAGTGACAAACAAGTGTTATAGAAAAATTCTCAAATACAATTGAGAAATCTGACTTACATAGCCTATAAGTATGGATCCTTGGCTTTAATTTCCCATTGGTCCAAATGAGTGACAAACAAATGTTATAGAAAAATTCTCAAATACAATTGAGAAATCGGACTTACATAGTCTATAAGTATGGATCCTTGGCTTTAATTTCTCATTGGTCCAAATGAGTGACAAACAAATGTTATAGAAAAATTCTCAAATACAATTGAGAAATCGGACTTACATAGCCTATAAGTATGGATCCTTGGCTTTAATTTCCCATTGGTCCAAATGAGTGACAAACAAGTGTTATAAAAAAATTCTCAAATACAATTGAGAAATCGGACTTACATAGCCTATATGTATGGATCCTTGGCTTTAATTTCCCATTGGTCCAAATAAGTGACAAACAAGTGTTATAGAAAAATTCTCAAATACAATTGAGAAATCTGACTTACATAGCCTATAAGTATGGATCCTTGGCTTTAATTTCCCATTGGTCCAAATGAGTGACAAACATAAACGTGCCCACAAATAGCCAAATTCCCGTAGAGCTATTCAAAATTTACACAATTGTAATCTTTAAAATTTTATAGAAAAATTCTCAAATACAATTGAGAAATCGGACTTACATAGTCTATAAGTATGGATCCTTGGCTTTAATTTCCCATTGGTCCAAATGAGTGACAAACAAATGTTATAGAAAAATTCTCAAATACAATTGAGAAATCGGACTTACATAGCCTATAAGTATGGATCCTTGGCTTTAATTTCCCATTGGTCCAAATGAGTGACAAACAAATGTTATAGAAAAATTCTCAAATACAATTGAGAAATCGGACTTACATAGCCTATAAGTATGGATCCTTGGCTTTAATTTCCCATTGGTCCAAATGAGTGACAAACATAAATGTGCCCACAAATAGCCAAATTCCCGTAGAGCTGAACAAAATTTACACAATTTTAATCTTTAAAATTTTATAGAAAAATTCTCAAATACAATTGAGAAATCGGACTTACATAGTCTATAAGTATGGATCCTTGGCTTTAGTTTCCCATTGGTCCAAATGAGTGACAAACAAGTGTTAAAGAAAAATTCTCAAATACAATTGAGAAATCGGACTTACATAGCCTATAAGTACGGATCCTTGGCTTTAATTTCCCATTGGTCTAAATGAGTGACAAACATAAATGTGCCCACAAGTAGCCAAATTCCCGTAGAGCTCTACAAAATTTACACAATTTTAATCTTTAAAATTTTATAGAAAAATTCTCAAATACAATTGAGAAATCGGACTTACATAGTCTATAAGTATGGATCCTTTGCTTTAATTTCCCATTGGTCCAAATGAGTGACAAACAAGTTTTATAGAAAAATTCTCAAACACAATTGAGAAATCGGACTTACATAGTCTATAAGTATGGATCCTTGGCTTTAATTTCCCATTGGTCCAAATGAGTGACAAACAAATGTTATAGAAAAATTCTCAAATACAATTGAGAAATCGGACTTACATAGCCTATAAGTATGGATCCTTGGCTTTAATTTCCCATTGGTCCAAATGAGTGACAAACATAAACGTGCCCACAAATAGCCAAATTCCCGTAGAGCTATTCAAAATTTACACAATTTTAATCTTTAAAATTTTATAGAAAAATTCTCAAATACAATTGAGAAATCGGACTTACATAGTCTATAAGTATGGATCCTTGGCTTTAATTTCCCATTGGTCCAAATGAGTGACAAACAAATGTTATAGAAAAATTCTCAAATACAATTGAGAAATCGGACTTACATAGCCTATAAGTATGGATCCTTGGCTTTAATTTCCCATTGGTCCAAATGAGTGACAAACAAATGTTATAGAAAAATTCTCAAATACAATTGAGAAATCGGACTTACATAGCCTATAAGTATGGATCCTTGGCTTTAATTTCCCATTGGTCCAAATGAGTGACAAACATAAATGTGCCCACAAATAGCCAAATTCCCGTAGAGCTGAACAAAATTTACACAATTTTAATCTTTAAAATTTTATAGAAAAATTCTCAAATACAATTGAGAAATCGGACTTACATAGTCTATAAGTATGGATCCTTGGCTTTAGTTTCCCATTGGTCCAAATGAGTGACAAACAAGTGTTAAAGAAAAATTCTCAAATACAATTGAGAAATCGGACTTACATAGCCTATAAGTACGGATCCTTGGCTTTAATTTCCCATTGGTCTAAATGAGTGACAAACATAAATGTGCCCACAAGTAGCCAAATTCCCGTAGAGCTCTACAAAATTTACACAATTTTAATCTTTAAAATTTTATAGAAAAATTCTCAAATACAATTGAGAAATCGGACTTACATAGTCTATAAGTATGGATCCTTTGCTTTAATTTCCCATTGGTCCAAATGAGTGACAAACAAGTTTTATAGAAAAATTCTCAAACACAATTGAGAAATCGGACTTACATAGTCTATAAGTATGGATCCTTGGCTTTAATTTCCCATTGGTCCAAATGAGTGACAAACAAATGTTATAGAAAAATTCTCAAATACAATTGAGAAATCGGACTTACATAGCCTATAAGTATGGATCCTTGGCTTTAATTTCCCATTGGTCCAAATGAGTGACAAACATAAACGTGCCCACAAATAGCCAAATTCCCGTAGAGCTATTCAAAATTTACACAATTTTAATCTTTAAAATTTTATAGAAAAATTCTCAAATACAATTGAGAAATCGGACTTACATAGTCTATAAGTATGGATCCTTTGCTTTAATTTCCCATTGGTCCAAATGAGTGACAAACAAGTTTTATAGAAAAATTCTCAAACACAATTGAGAAATCGGACTTACATAGTCTATAAGTATGGATCCTTGGCTTTAATTTCCCATTGGTCCAAATGAGTGACAAACAAATGTTATAGAAAAATTCTCAAATACAATTGAGAAATCGGACTTACATAGCCTATAAGTATGGATCCTTGGCTGTAATTTCCCATTGGTCCAAATGAGTGACAAACATAAACGTGCCCACAAATAGCCAAATTCCCGTAGAGCTGATCAAAATTTACACAATTTTAATCTTTAAAATTTTATAGAAAAATTCTCAAATACAATTGAGAAATCGGACTTACATAGTCTATAAGTATGGATTCTTGGCTTTAATTTCTTATTGGTCCAAATGAGTGACAAACAAATGTTATAGAAAAATTCTCAAATACAATTGAGAAATCGGACTTACATAGCCTATAAGTATGGATCCTTGGCTTTAGTTTCCCATTGGTCCAAATGAGTGACAAACAAGTGTTATAGAAAAATTCTCAAATACAATTGAGAAATCGGACTTACATAGCCTTTAAGTATGGATCCTTGGCTTTAGTTTCCCATTGGTCCAAATGAGTGACAAACAAGTGTTATAGAAAAATTCTCAAATACAATTGATAAATCGGACTTACATAGCCTATAAGTATGGATCCTTGGCTTTAATTTCCCATTGGTCCAAATGAGTGACAAACATAAACGTGCCCACAAATAGCCAAATTCCCGTAGAGCTATTCAAAATTTACACAATTTTAATCTTTAAAATTTTATAGAAAAATTCTCAAATACAATTGAGAAATCGGACTTACATAGTCTATAAGTATGGATCCTTTGCTTTAATTTCCCATTGGTCCAAATGAGTGACAAACAAGTTTTATAGAAAAATTCTCAAACACAATTGAGAAATCGGACTTACATAGTCTATAAGTATGGATCCTTGGCTTTAATTTCCCATTGGTCCAAATGAGTGACAAACAAATGTTATAGACAAATTCTCAAATACAATTGAGAAATCGGACTTACATAGCCTATAAGTATGGATCCTTGGCTGTTATTTCCCATTGGTCCAAATGAGTGACAAACATAAATGTGCCCACAAATAGCCAAATTCCCGTAGAGCTCTACAAAATTTACACAATTTTAATCTTTACAATTTTATAGATAAATTCTCAAATAAAATTGAGAAATCAGACTTACATAGTCTATAAGTATGGATTCTTGGCTTTAATTTCTTATTGGTCCAAATGAGTGACAAACAAATGTTATAGAAAAATTCTCAAATACAATTGAGAAATCGGACTTACATAGTCTATAAGTATGGATCCTTGGCTTTAATTTCCCATTGGTCCAAATGAGTGACAAACATAAATGTGCCCACAAATAGCCAAATTCCCGTAGAGCTGATCAAAATTTACACAATTTTAATCTTTAAAATTTTATAGAAAAATTCTCAAATACAATTGAGAAATCGGACTTACGTAGTCTATAAGTATGGATTCTTGGCTTTAATTTCTTATTGGTCCAAATGAGTGACAAACAAATGTTATAGAAAAATTCTCAAATACAATTGAGAAATCGGACTTACATAGCCTATAAGTATGGATCCTTGGCTTTAGTTTCCCATTGGTCCAAATGAGTGACAAACAAGTGTTATAGAAAAATTCTCAAATACAATTGAGAAATCGGACTTACATAGCCTATAAGTATGGATCCTTGGCTTTAATTTCCCATTGGTCCAAATGAGTGACAAACAAGTGTTATAGAAAAATTCTCAAATACAATTGAGAAATCGGACTTACATAGCCTATAAGTATGGATCCTTGGCTTTAATTTCCCATTGGTCCAAATGAGTGACAAACAAGTGTTATAGAAAAATTCTCAAATACAATTGAGAAATCGGACTTACATAGCCTATAAGTATGGATCCTTGGCTTTAATTTCCCATTGGTCCAAATGAGTGACAAACAAGTGTTATAGAAAAATTCTCAAATACAATTGAGAAATCTGACTTACATAGCCTATAAGTATGGATCCTTGGCTTTAATTTCCCATTGGTCCAAATGAGTGACAAACAAGTGTTATAGAAAAATTCTCAAATACAATTGAGAAATCGGACTTACATAGTCTATAAGTATGGATCCTTGGCTTTAATTTCCCATTGGTCCAAATGAGTGACAAACAAATGTTATAGAAAAATTCTCAAATACAATTGAGAAATCGGACTTAAATAGTCTATAAGTATGGATCCTTGGCTTTAATTTCTCATTGGTCCAAATGAGTGACAAACAAATGTTATAGAAAAATTCTCAAATACAATTGAGAAATCGGACTTACATAGCCTATAAGTATGGATCCTTGGCTTTAATTTCCCATTGGTCCAAATGAGTGACAAACAAGTGTTATAGAAAAATTCTCAAATACAATTGAGAAATCGGACTTACATAGCCTATATGTATGGATCCTTGGCTTTAATTTCCCATTGGTGCAAATAAGTGACAAACAAGTGTTATAGAAAAATTCTCAAATACAATTGAGAAATCTGACTTACATAGCGTATAAGTATGGATCCTTGGCTTTAATTTCCCATTGGTCCAAATGAGTGACAAACATAAACGTGCCCACAAATAGCCAAATTCCCGTAGAGCTATTCAAAATTTACACAATTGTAATCTTTAAAATTTTATAGAAAAATTCTCAAATACAATTGAGAAATCGGACTTACATAGTCTATAAGTATGGATCCTTGGCTTTAATTTCCCATTGGTCCAAATGAGTGACAAACAAATGTTATAGAAAAATTCTCAAATACAATTGAGAAATCGGACTTACATAGCCTATAAGTATGGATCCTTGGCTTTAATTTCCCATTGGTCCAAATGAGTGACAAACAAATGTTATAGAAAAATTCTCAAATACAATTGAGAAATCGGACTTACATAGCCTATAAGTATGGATCCTTGGCTTTAATTTCCCATTGGTCCAAATGAGTGACAAACATAAATGTGCCCACAAATAGCCAAATTCCCGTAGAGCTGAACAAAATTTACACAATTTTAATCTTTAAAATTTTATAGAAAAATTCTCAAATACAATTGAGAAAT
The DNA here is from genome assembly GCA_947311025.1 of Lypha dubia. Classification (NCBI taxonomy): domain Eukaryota; kingdom Metazoa; phylum Arthropoda; class Insecta; order Diptera; family Tachinidae; genus Lypha; species Lypha dubia. The sequence continues at coordinate 198,323 of OX371263.1, forward strand.
CGGACTTACATAGTCTATAAGTATGGATCCTTGGCTTTAGTTTCCCATTGGTCCAAATGAGTGACAAACAAGTGTTAAAGAAAAATTCTCAAATACAATTGAGAAATCGGACTTACATAGCCTATAAGTATGGATCCTTGGCTTTAATTTCCCATTGGTCCAAATGAGTGACAAACATAAATGTGCCCACAAGTAGCCAAATTCCCGTAGTGCTCTACAAAATTTACACAATTTTAATCTTTAAAATTTTATAGAAAAATTCTCAAATACAATTGAGAAATCGGACTTACATAGTCTATAAGTATGGATCCTTTGCTTTAATTTCCCATTGGTCCAAATGAGTGACAAACAAGTTTTATAGAAAAATTTTCAAACACAATTGAGAAATCGGACTTACATAGTCTATAAGTATGGATCCTTGGCTTTAATTTCCCATTGGTCCAAATGAGTGACAAACAAATGTTATAGAAAAATTCTCAAATACAATTGAGAAATCGGACTTACATAGCCTATAAGTATGGATCCTTGGCTTTAATTTCCCATTGGTCCAAATGAGTGACAAACATAAACGTGCCCACAAATAGCCAAATTCCCGTAGAGCTATTCAAAATTTACACAATTTTAATCTTTAAAATTTTATAGAAAAATTCTCAAATACAATTGAGAAATCGGACTTACATAGTCTATAAGTATGGATCCTTTGCTTTAATTTCCCATTGGTCCAAATGAGTGACAAACAAGTTTTATAGAAAAATTCTCAAACACAATTGAGAAATCGGACTTACATAGTCTATAAGTATGGATCCTTGGCTTTAATTTCCCATTGGTCCAAATGAGTGACAAACAAATGTTATAGAAAAATTCTCAAATACAATTGAGAAATCGGACTTACATAGCCTATAAGTATGGATCCTTGGCTGTAATTTCCCATTGGTCCAAATGAGTGACAAACATAAACGTGCCCACAAATAGCCAAATTCCCGTAGAGCTGATCAAAATTTACACAATTTTAATCTTTAAAATTTTATAGAAAAATTCTCAAATACAATTGAGAAATCGGACTTACATAGTCTATAAGTATGGATTCTTGGCTTTAATTTCTTATTGGTCCAAATGAGTGACAAACAAATATTATAGAAAAATTCTCAAATACAATTGAGAAATCGGACTTACATAGCCTATAAGTATGGATCCTTGGCTTTAGTTTCCCATTGGTCCAAATGAGTGACAAACAAGTGTTATAGAAAAATTCTCAAATACAATTGAGAAATCGGACTTACATAGCCTATAAGTATGGATCCTTGGCTTTAGTTTCCCATTGGTCCAAATGAGTGACAAACAAGTGTTATATAAAAATTCTCAAATACAATTGAGAAATCGGACTTACATAGCCTATAAGTATGGATCCTTGGCTTTAATTTCCCATTGGTCCAAATGAGTGACAAACATAAACGTGCCCACAAATAGCCAAATTCCCGTAGAGCTATTCAAAATTTACACAATTTTAATCTTTAAAATTTTATAGAAAAATTCTCAAATACAATTGAGAAATCGGACTTACATAGTCTATAAGTATGGATCCTTTGCTTTAATTTCCCATTGGTCCAAATGAGTGACAAACAAGTTTTATAGAAAAATTCTCAAACACAATTGAGAAATCGGACTTACATAGTCTATAAGTATGGATCCTTGGCTTTAATTTCCCATTGGTCCAAATGAGTGACAAACAAATGTTATAGACAAATTCTCAAATACAATTGAGAAATCGGACTTACATAGCCTATAAGTATGGATCCTTGGCTGTTATTTCCCATTGGTCCAAATGAGTGACAAACATAAATGTGCCCACAAATAGCCAAATTCCCGTAGAGCTCTACAAAATTTACACAATTTTAATCTTTACAATTTTATAGATAAATTCTCAAATACAATTGAGAAATCGGACTTACATAGCCTATAAGTATGGATCCTTGGCTTTAATTTCCCATTGGTCCAAATGAGTGACAAACAAATGTTATAGAAAAATTCTCAAATACAATTGAGAAATCGGACTTACATAGCCTATAAGTATGGATCCTTGGCTTTAATTTCCCATTGGTCCAAATGAGTGACAAACATAAATGTGCCCACAAATAGCCAAATTCCCGTAGAGCTGAACAAAATTTACACAATTTTAATCTTTAAAATTTTATAGAAAAATTCTCAAATACAATTGAGAAATCGGACTTACATAGTCTATAAGTATGGATCCTTGGCTTTAGTTTCCCATTGGTCCAAATGAGTGACAAACAAATTTTATAGAAAAATTCTCAAATACAATAGAGAAATCGGACTTACATAGTCTATAAGTATGGATCCTTGGCTTTAATTTCCCATTGGTCTAAATGAGTGACAAACAAGTGTTATAGAAAAATTCTCAAATACAATTGAGTAATCGGACTTACATAGCCTATAAGTATGGATCCTTGGCTTTAATTTCCCATTGGTCCAAATGAGTGACAAACAAGTGTTATAAAAAATTCTCAAATACAATTGAGAAATCGGACTTACATAGCCTATAAGTATGGATCCTTGGCTTTAGTTTCCCATTGGTCCAAATGAGTGACAAACAAGTGTTTTAGAAAAATTCTCAAATACAATTGAGAAATCGGACTTACATAGCCTATAAGTATGGATCCTTGGCTTTAGTTTCCCATTGGTCCAAATGAGTGACAAACAAGTGTTATAGAAAAATTCTCAAATACAATTGAGAAATCGGACTTACATAGCCTATAAGTATGGATCCTTGGCTTTAATTTCCCATTGGTCCAAATGAGTGACAAACAAGTGTTATAGAAAAATTCTCAAATTCAATTGAGAAATCGGACTTACATAGCCTATAAGTATGGATCCTTGGCTTTAATTTCGCATTGGTCCAAATGAGTGACAAACAAGTGTTATAGAAAAATTCTTAAATACAATTGAGAAATCTGACTTACATAGCCTATAAGTATGGATCCTTGGCTTTAATTTCCCATTGGTCCAAATGAGTGACAAACAAGTGTTATAGAAAAATTCTTAAATACAATTGAGAAATCTGACTTACATAGCCTATAAGTATGGATCCTTGGCTTTAATTTCCCATTGGTCCAAATTAATGACAAACAAGTGTTATAGAAAAATTCTCAAATACAATTGAGAAATCGGACTTACATAGTCTATAAGTATGGATCCTTTGCTTTAATTTCCCATTGGTCCAAATGAGTGACAAACAAATGTTATAGAAAAATTCTCAAATACAATTGAGAAATCATACTTACATAGTCTATAAGTATGGATCCTTGGCTTTAATTTCCCATTGGTCCAAATGAGTGACAAACAAATGTTATAGAAAAATTCTCAAATACAATTGAGAAATCGGACTAACATAGCCTATAAGTATGGATCCTTGGCTTTAATTTCCCATTGGTCCAAATGAGTGACAAACAAGTGTTATAGAAAAATTCTCAAATACAATTGAGAAATCGGACTTACATAGCCTATAAGTATGGATCCTTGGCTTTAATTTCCCATTGGTCCAAATGAGTGACAAACAAGTGTTATAGAAAAATTCTCAAATACAATTGAGAAATCTGACTTACATAGCCTATAAGTATGGATCCTTGGCTTTAATTTCCCATTGGTCCAAATGAGTGACAAACATAAATGTGCCCACAAATAGCCAAATTCCCGTAGAGCTGATCAAAATTTACACAATTTTAATCTTTAAAATTTTATAGAAAAATTCTCAAATACAATTGAGAAATCGGACTTACATAGTCTATAAGTATGGATCCTTGGCTTTAATTTCCCATTAGTCCAAATGAGTGACAAACAAATGTTATAGAAAAATTCTCAAATACAATAGAGAAATCGGACTTACATAGTCTATAAGTATGGATCCTTGGCTTTAATTTCCCATTGGTCCAAATGAGTGACAAACAAGTGTTATAGAAAAATTCTCAAATACAATTGAGTAATCGGACTTACATAGCCTAAAGTATGGATCCTTGGCTTTAATTTCCCATTGGTCCAAATGAGTGACAAACATAAATGTGCCCACAAATAGCCAAATTCACGTAGAGCTGAACAAAATTTACACAATTTTAATCTTTAAAATTTTATAGAAAAATTCTCAAATACAATTGAGAAATCGGACTTACATAGTCTATAAGTATGGATCCTTGGCTTTAATTTTCCATTGGTCCAAATGAGTGACAAACAAATGTTATAGAAAAATTCTCAAATACAATTGAGAAATCGGACTTAGATAGTCTATAAGTATGGATCCTTGGCTTTAATTTTTTAGGGCCAAATTTACAGTAATTAGTTAGCTATTAGTAAACTAAAATGATAACTATTGTTTAACTAATACTTCATATTCACAGTGTATTATTAAACCAACACTCTTAATATGAACAAAAAATGGTAACCCTATCAAACTATTAACTTTCAGCACTGGCAATTCTGTTATAGCATATAACTTTTGTTTACATTTGATATATTATTTCTTAAAAAATGGGGTATACATTCAAGAACTTGCCACGCCACCTACTTGCTAAGACGGAATCTATCCATAAAAACTTTTTAGATTACGTTGGCGACGCTCAGCAACAATATTCTGCGTATTATCAGTATCAGTGCCACTTTCAATATCGGACTCCGCGTTTTCAATTTCACATGCCATATCAAAAATTTTTCACAAAACAAAAATACTAATAATAAATTCCAACGAATCAGCTGTTGTCTAACTATTAGTTAACCAATGACGTTTGATGGTTTAACTTATGTTAAACTAGAAGCTGTGAATCAAATATTATTAGTTAAACTCTTGCTATTAGCTAACTAATGACTGTGAATTTGGGCCTTATTGGTCCAAATGAGTGACAAACATAAATGTGCCAACAAATAGCCAAATTCCCGTAGAGCTGATCAAAATTTACACAATTTTAATCTTTAAAATTTTATAGAAAAATTCTCAAATACAATTGAGAAATCGGTCTTAGATAGTCTATAAGTATGGATCCTTGGCTTTAATTTCTTATTGGTCCAAATGAGTGACAAACATAAATGTGCCCACAAATAGCCAAATTCCCGTAGAGCTGATAAAAATTTACACAATTTTAATCTTTAAAATTTTATAGAAAAATTCTCAAATACAATTGAGAAATCGGACTTACATAGTCTATAAGTATGGATCCTTGGCTTTAATTTCCCATTGGTCCAAATGAGTGACAAACAAATGTTATAGAAAAATTCTCAAATACAATAGAGAAATCGGACTTACATAGTCTATAAGTATGGATCCTTGGCTTTAATTTCCCATTGGTCCAAATGAGAGGCAAACAAGTGTTATAGAAAAATTCTCAAATACAATTGAGTAATCGGACTTACATAGCCTATAAGTATGGATCCTTGGCTTTAATTTCCCATTGGTCCAAATGAGTGACAAACATAAATGTGCCCACAAATAGCCAAATTCACGTAGAGCTGAACAAAATTTACACAATTTTAATCTTTAAAATTTTATAGAAAAATTCTCAAATACAATTGAGAAATCGGACTTACATAGTCTATAAGTATGGATCCTTGGCTTTAATTTTCCATTGGTCCAAATGAGTGACAAACAAATGTTATAGAAAAATTCTCAAATACAATTGAGAAATCGGACTTAGATAGTCTATAAGTATGGATCCTTGGCTTTAATTTTTTAGGGCCAAATTTACAGTAATTAGTTAGCTATTTGTAAACTAAAATGATAACTATTGTTTAACTAATACTTCATATTCACAGTGTATTATTTAACCAACACTCTTAATATGAACAAAAAATGGTAACCCTATCAAACTATTAACTTTCAGCACTGGCAATTCTGTTATAGCATATAACTTTTGTTTACATTTGATATATTATTTCTTAAAAAATGGGGTATACATTCAAGAACTTGCCACGCCACCTACTTGCTAAGACGGAATCTATCCATAAAAACTTTTTAGATTACGTTGGCGACGCTCAGCAACAATATTCTGCGTATTATCAGTATCAGTGCCACTTTCAATATCGGACTCCGCGTTTTCAATTTCACATGCCATATCAAAAATTTTTCACAAAACAAAAATACTAATAATAAATTCCAACGAATCAGCTGTTGTCTAACTATTAGTTAACCAATGACGTTTGATGGTTTAACTTATGTTAAACTAGAAGCTGTGAATCAAATATTATTAGTTAAACTCTTGCTATTAGCTAACTAATGACTGTGAATTTGGGCCTTATTGGTCCAAATGAGTGACAAACATAAATGTGCCAACAAATAGCCAAATTCCCGTAGAGCTGATCAAAATTTACACAATTTTAATCTTTAAAATTTTATAGAAAAATTCTCAAATACAATTGAGAAATCGGACTTACATAGTCTATAAGTATGGATCCTTGGCTTTAATTTTCCATTGGTCCAAATGAGTGACAAACAAATGTTATAGAAAAATTCTCAAATACAATTGAGAAATCGGACTTAGATAGTCTATAAGTATGGATCCTTGGCTTTAATTTTTTAGGGCCAAATTTACAGTAATTAGTTAGCTATTTGTAAACTAAAATGATAACTATTGTTTAACTAATACTTCATATTCACAGTGTATTATTTAACCAACACTCTTAATATGAACAAAAAATGGTAACCCTATCAAACTATTAACTTTCAGCACTGGCAATTCTGTTATAGCATATAACTTTTGTTTACATTTGATATATTATTTCTTAAAAAATGGGGTATACATTCAAGAACTTGCCACGCCACCTACTTGCTAAGACGGAATCTATCCATAAAAACTTTTTAGATTACGTTGGCGACGCTCAGCAACAATATTCTGCGTATTATCAGTATCAGTGCCACTTTCAATATCGGACTCCGCGTTTTCAATTTCACATGCCATATCAAAAATTTTTCACAAAACAAAAATACTAATAATAAATTCCAACGAATCAGCTGTTGTCTAACTATTAGTTAACCAATGACGTTTGATGGTTTAACTTATGTTAAACTAGAAGCTGTGAATCAAATATTATTAGTTAAACTCTTGCTATTAGCTAACTAATGACTGTGAATTTGGGCCTTATTGGTCCAAATGAGTGACAAACATAAATGTGCCAACAAATAGCCAAATTCCCGTAGAGCTGATCAAAATTTACACAATTTTAATCTTTAAAATTTTACAGAAAAATTCTCAAATACAATTGAGAAATCGGACTTAGATAGTCTATAAGTATGGATCCTTGGCTTTAATTTCTTATTGGTCCAAATGAGTGACAAACATAAATGTGCCCACAAATAGCCAAATTCCCGTAGAGCTGATAAAAATTTACACAATTTTAATCTTTAAAATTTTATAGAAAAATTCTCAAATACAATTGAGAAATCGGACTTACATAGTCTATAAGTATGGATCCTTGGCTTTAATTTCCCATTGGTCCAAATGAGTGACAAACATAAATGTGCCCACAAATAGCCAAATTCCCGTAGAGCTCAACAAAATTTACACAATTTTAATCTTTAAAATTTTATAGAAAAATTCTCAAATACAATTGAGAAATCGGACCTACATAGTCTATAAGTATGGATCCTTGGCTTTAATTTCCCATTGGTCCAAATGAGTGACAAACAAATGTTATAGAAAAATTCTCAAATACAATTGAGAAATCGGACTTACATAGCCTATAAGTATGGATCCTTGGCTTTAATTTCCCATTGGTCCAAATGAGTGACAAACAAGTGTTATAGAAAAATTCTCAAATACAATTGAGAAATCTGACTTACATAGCCTATAAGTATGGATCCTTGGCTTTAATTTCCCATTGGTCCAAATGAGTGACAAACATAAACGTGCCTACAAATAGCCAAATTCCCGTAGAGCTATTCAAAATTTACACAATTTTAATCTTTAAAATTTTATAGAAAAATTCTCAAATACAATTGAGAAATCGGACTTACATAGTCTATAAGTATGGATCCTTTGCTTTAATTTTCCATTGGTCCAAATGAGTGACAAACAAGTTTTATAGAAAAATTCTCAAACACAATTGAGAAATCGGACTTACATAGCCTATAAGTATGGATCCTTGGCTTTAGTTTCCCATTGGTCCAAATGAGTGACAAACAAATGTTATAGAAAAATTCTCAAATACAATTGAAAAATTGGACTTACATAGTCTATAAGTATGGATCCTTGGCTTTAGTTTCCCATTGGTCCAAATGAGTGACAAACAAGTGTTAAAGAAAAATTCTCAAATACAATTGAGAAATCGGACTTACATAGCCTATAAGTATGGATCCTTGGCTTTAGTTTCCCATTGGTCCAAATGAGTGACAAACAAATGTTATAGAAAAATTCTCAAACACAATTGAGAAATCGGACTTACATAGCCTATAAGTATGGATCCTTGGCTTTAATTTCCCATTGGTCCAAATGAGTGACAAACAAATTTTATAGAAAAATTCTCAAATACAATAGAGAAATCGGACTTACATAGCCTATAAGTATGGATCCTTGGCTTTAATTTCCCATTGGTCCAAATGAGTGACAAACAAATTTTATAGAAAAATTCTCAAATACAATTGAAAAATTGGACTTACATAGCCTATAAGTATGGATCCTTGGCTTTAGTTTCCCATTGGTCCAAATGAGTGACAAACAAATGTTATAGAAAAATTCTCAAACACAATTGAAAAATTGGACTTACATAGTCTATAAGTATGGATCCTTGGCTTTAATTTTCCATTGGTCCAAATGAGTGACAAACAAGTTTTATAGAAAAATTCTCAAACACAATTGAGAAATCGGACTTACATAGCCTATAAGTATGGATCCTTGGCTTTAGTTTCCCATTGGTCCAAATGAGTGACAAACAAATGTTATAGAAAAATTCTCAAATACAATTGAAAAATTGGACTTACATAGTCTATAAGTATGGATCCTTGGCTTTAGTTTCCCATTGGTCCAAATGAGTGACAAACAAGTGTTAAAGAAAAATTCTCAAATACAATTGAGAAATAGGACTTACATAGCCTATAAGTATGGATCCTTGGCTTTAGTTTCCCATTGGTCCAAATGAGTGACAAACAAATGTTATAGAAAAATTCTCAAACACAATTGAAAAATTGGACTTACATAGTCTATAAGTATGGATCCTTGGCTTTAATTTCCCATTGGTCCAAATGAGTGACAAACAAATTTTATAGAAAAATTCTCAAATACAATAGAGAAATCGGACTTACATAGTCTATAAGTATGGATCCTTGGCTTTAGTTTCCCATTGGTCCAAATGAGTGACAAACAAATTTTATAGAAAAATTCTCAAATACAATAGAGAAATCGGACTTACATAGTCTATAAGTATGGATCCTTTGCTTTAATTTCCCATTGGTCCAAATGAGTGACAAACAAGTGTTAAAGAAAAATTCTCAAATACAATTGAGAAATCGGACTTACATAGCCTATAAGTATGGATCCTTGGCTTTAATTTCCCATTGGTCCAAATGAGTGACAAACAAATTTTATAGAAAAATTCTCAAATACAATAGAGAAATCGGACTTACATAGTCTATAAGTATGGATCCTTTGCTTTAATTTCCCATTGGTCCAAATGAGTGACAAACAAGTTTTATAGACAAATTCTCAAACACAATTGAGAAATCGGACTTACATAGTCTATAAGTATGGATCCTTGGCTTTAGTTTCCCATTGGTCCAAATGAGTGACAAACAAGTGTTAAAGAAAAATTCTCAAATACAATTGAGAAATCGGACTTACATAGCCTATAAGTATGGATCCTTGGCTTTAATTTCCCATTGGTCCAAATGAGTGACAAACAAGTGTTATAGAAAAATTCTCAAATACAATAGAGAAATCGGACTTACATAGTCTATAAGTATGGATCCTTTGCTTTAATTTCCCATTGGTCCAAATGAGTGAAAAACAAGTTTTATAGACAAATTCTCAAATACAATTGAGAAATCGGACTTACATAGCCTATAAGTATGGATCCTTGGCTTTAATTTCCCATTGGTCCAAATGAGTGACAAACAAGTGTTATAGAAAAATTCTCAAATACAATTGAGAAATCTGACTTACATAGCCTATAAGTATGGATCCTTGGCTTTAATTTCCCATAAATGTGCCCACAAATAGCCAAATTCCCGTAGAGCTGAACAAAATTTACACAATTTTAATCTTTAAAATTTTACAGAAAAATTCTCAAATACAATTGAGAAATCGGACTTACATAGTCTATAAGTATGGATCCTTGGCTTTAATTTCCCATTGGTCCAAATGAGTGACAAACAAATGTTATAGAAAAATTCTCAAATACAATTGAGAAATCGGACTTACATAGCCTATAAGTATGGATCCTTGGCTTTAATTTCCCATTGGTCCAAATGAGTGACAAACAAGTGTTATAGAAAAATTCTCAAATACAATTGAGAAATCTGACTTACATAGCCTATAAGTATGGATCCTTGGCTTTAATTTCCCATTGGTCCAAATGAGTGACAAACATAAACGTGCCCACAAATAGCCAAATTCCCGTAGAGCTATTCAAAATTTACACAATTTTAATCTTTAAAATTTTATAGAAAAATTCTCAAATACAATTGAGAAATCGGACTTACATAGTCTATAAGTATGGATCCTTGGCTTTAATTTCCCATTGGTCCAAATGAGTGACAAACAAATGTTATAGAAAAATTCTCAAATACAATTGAGAAATCGGACTTACATAGCCTATAAGTATGGATCCTTGGCTTCAATTTCCCATTGGTCCAAATGAGTGACAAACAAATGTTATAGAAAAATTCTCAAATACAATTGAGAAATCGGACTTACATAGCCTATATGTATGGATCCTTGGCTTTAATTTCCCATTGGTCCAAATGAGTGACAAACATAAATGTGCCCACAAATAGCCAAATTCCCGTAGAGCTGAACAAAATTTACACAATTTTAATCTTTAAAATTTTATAGAAAAATTCTCAAATACAATTGAGAAATCGGACTTACATAGTCTATAAGTATGGATCCTTGGCTTAAGTTTCCCATTGGTCCAAATGAGTGACAAACAAGTGTTAAAGAAAAATTCTCAAATACAATTGAGAAATCGGACTTACATAGCCTATAAGTATGGATCCTTGGCTCTAGTTTCCCATTGGTCCAAATGAGTGACAAACATGTGTTATAGAAAAATTCTCAAATACAATTGAGAAATCGGACTTACATAGCCTATAAGTATGGATCCTTGGCTTCAGTTTCCCATTGGTCCAAATGAGTGACAAACAAATGTTATAGAAAAATTCTCAAATACAATAGAGAAATCGGACTTACATAGTCTATAAGTATGGATCCTTTGCTTTAATTTCCCATTGGTCCAAATGAGTGACAAACAAGTTTTATAGAAAAATTCTCAAACACAATTGAAAAATTGGACTTACATAGTCTATAAGTATGGATCCTTGGCTTTAATTTCCCATTGGTCCAAATGAGTGACAAACAAATTTTATAGAAAAATTCTCAAATACAATAGAGAAATCGGACTTACATAGTCTATAAGTATGGATCCCTTGCTTTAATTTTCCATTGGTCCAAATGAGTGACAAACAAGTTTTATAGAAAAATTCTCAAACACAATTGAGAAATCGGACTTACATAGCCTATAAGTATGGATCCTTGGCTTTAGTTTCCCATTGGTCCAAATGAGTGACAAACAAATGTTATAGAAAAATTCTCAAATACAATTGAAAAATTGGACTTACATAGTCTATAAGTATGGATCCTTGGCTTTAGTTTCCCATTGGTCCAAATGAGTGACAAACAAGTGTTAAAGAAAAATTCTCAAATACAATTGAGAAATCTGACTTACATAGCCTATAAGTATGGATCCTTGGCTTTAGTTTCCCATTGGTCCAAATGAGTGACAAACAAATGTTATAGAAAAATTCTCAAACACAATTGAGAAATCGGACTTACATAGCCTATAAGTATGGATCCTTGGCTTTAATTTCCCATTGGTCCAAATGAGTGACAAACAAATTTTATAGAAAAATTCTCAAATACAATAGAGAAATCGGACTTACATAGCCTATAAGTATGGATCCTTGGCTTTAATTTCCCATTGGTCCAAATGAGTGACAAACAAATTTTATAGAAAAATTCTCAAATACAATTGAAAAATTGGACTTACATAGCCTATAAGTATGGATCCTTGGCTTTAGTTTCCCATTGGTCCAAATGAGTGACAAACAAATGTTATAGAAAAATTCTCAAACACAATTGAAAAATTGGACTTACATAGTCTATAAGTATGGATCCTTGGCTTTAATTTTCCATTGGTCCAAATGAGTGACAAACAAGTTTTATAGAAAAATTCTCAAACACAATTGAGAAATCGGACTTACATAGCCTATAAGTATGGATCCTTGGCTTTAGTTTCCCATTGGTCCAAATGAGTGACAAACAAATTTTATAGAAAAATTCTCAAATACAATTGAAAAATTGGACTTACATAGCCTATAAGTATGGATCCTTGGCTTTAGTTTCCCATTGGTCCAAATGAGTGACAAACAAGTGTTAAAGAAAAATTCTCAAATACAATTGAAAAATTGGACTTACATAGTCTATAAGTATGGATCCTTGGCTTTAATTTCCCATTGGTCCAAATGAGTGACAAACAAATTTTATAGAAAAATTCTCAAATACAATAGAGAAATCGGACTTACATAGTCTATAAGTATGGATCCTTGGCTTTAGTTTCCCATTGGTCCAAATGAGTGACAAACAAATTTTATAGAAAAATTCTCAAATACAATAGAGAAATCGGACTTACATAGTCTATAAGTATGGATCCTTTGCTTTAATTTTCCATTGGTCCAAATGAGTGACAAACAAGTTTTATAGAAAAATTCTCAAACACAATTGAGAAATCGGACTTACATAGCCTATAAGTATGGATCCTTGGCTTCAATTTCCCATTGGTCCAAATGAGTGACAAACAAATGTTATAGAAAAATTCTCAAATACAATTGAAAAATTGGACTTACATAGTCTATAAGTATGGATCCTTGGCTTTAGTTTCCCATTGGTCCAAATGAGTGACAAACAAGTGTTAAAGAAAAATTCTCAAATACAATTGAAAAATTGGACTTACATAGTCTATAAGTATGGATCCTTGGCTTTAATTTCCCATTGGTCCAAATGAGTGACAAACAAATTTTATAGAAAAATTCTCAAATACAATAGAGAAATCGGACTTACATAGTCTATAAGTATGGATCCTTGGCTTTAGTTTCCCATTGGTCCAAATGAGTGACAAACAAATGTTATAGAAAAATTCTCAAATACAATTGAAAAATTGGACTTACATAGTCTATAAGTATGGATCCTTGGCTTTAGTTTCCCATTGGTCCAAATGAGTGACAAACAAGTGTTAAAGAAAAATTCTCAAATACAATTGAAAAATTGGACTTACATAGTCTATAAGTATGGATCCTTGGCTTTAATTTCCCATTGGTCCAAATGAGTGACAAACAAATTTTATAGAAAAATTCTCAAATACAATAGAGAAATCGGACTTACATAGCCTATAAGTATGGATCCTTGGCTTTAATTTCCCATTGGTCCAAATGAGTGACAAACAAATTTTATAGAAAAATTCTCAAATACAATTGAAAAATTGGACTTACATAGCCTATAAGTATGGATCCTTGGCTTTAGTTTCCCATTGGTCCAAATGAGTGACAAACAAATGTTATAGAAAAATTCTCAAATACAATTGAAAAATTGGACTTACATAGTCTATAAGTATGGATCCTTGGCTTTAGTTTCCCATTGGTCCAAATGAGTGACAAACAAGTGTTAAAGAAAAATTCTCAAATACAATTGAAAAATTGGACTTACATAGTCTATAAGTATGGATCCTTGGCTTTAATTTCCCATTGGTCCAAATGAGTGACAAACAAATTTTATAGAAAAATTCTCAAATACAATAGAGAAATCGGACTTACATAGTCTATAAGTATGGATCCTTGGCTTTAGTTTCCCATTGGTCCAAATGAGTGACAAACAAATTTTATAGAAAAATTCTCAAATACAATAGAGAAATCGGACTTACATAGTCTATAAGTATGGATCCTTTGCTTTAATTTTCCATTGGTCCAAATGAGTGACAAACAAGTTTTATAGAAAAATTCTCAAACACAATTGAGAAATCGGACTTACATAGCCTATAAGTATGGATCCTTGGCTTCAATTTCCCATTGGTCCAAATGAGTGACAAACAAATGTTATAGAAAAATTCTCAAATACAATTGAGAAATCGGACTTACATAGCCTATAAGTATGGATCCTTGGCTTCAATTTCCCATTGGTCCAAATGAGTGACAAACAAATGTTATAGAAAAATTCTCAAATACAATTGAGAAATCGGACTTACATAGCCTATAAGTATGGATCCTTGGCTTTAATTTCCCATTGGTCCAAATGAGTGACAAACAAATTTTATAGAAAAATTCTCAAATACAATAGAGAAATCGGACTTACATAGTCTATAAGTATGGATCCTTTGCTTTAGTTTCCCATTGGTCCAAATGAGTGACAAACAAATGTTATAGAAAAATTCTCAAATACAATTGAAAAATTGGACTTACATAGTCTATAAGTATGGATCCTTGGCTTTAGTTTCCCATTGGTCCAAATGAGTGACAAACAAGTGTTAAAGAAAAATTCTCAAATACAATTGAGAAATCGGACTTACATAGCCTATAAGTATGGATCCTTGGCTTTAGTTTCCCATTGGTCCAAATGAGTGACAAACAAATGTTATAGAAAAATTCTCAAACACAATTGAAAAATTGGACTTACATAGTCTATAAGTATGGATCCTTGGCTTTAATTTTCCATTGGTCCAAATGAGTGACAAACAAGTTTTATAGAAAAATTCTCAAACACAATTGAGAAATCGGACTTACATAGCCTATAAGTATGGATCCTTGGCTTTAGTTTCCCATTGGTCCAAATGAGTGACAAACAAATGTTATAGAAAAATTCTCAAATACAATTGAAAAATTGGACTTACATAGTCTATAAGTATGGATCCTTGGCTTTAGTTTCCCATTGGTCCAAATGAGTGACAAACAAGTGTTAAAGAAAAATTCTCAAATACAATTGAGAAATCGGACTTACATAGCCTATAAGTATGGATCCTTGGCTTTAGTTTCCCATTGGTCCAAATGAGTGACAAACAAATGTTATAGAAAAATTCTCAAACACAATTGAAAAATTGGACTTACATAGTCTATAAGTATGGATCCTTGGCTTTAATTTCCCATTGGTCCAAATGAGTGACAAACAAATTTTATAGAAAAATTCTCAAATACAATAGAGAAATCGGACTTACATAGTCTATAAGTATGGATCCTTGGCTTTAGTTTCCCATTGGTCCAAATGAGTGACAAACAAATTTTATAGAAAAATTCTCAAATACAATAGAGAAATCGGACTTACATAGTCTATAAGTATGGATCCTTGGCTTCAATTTCCCATTGGTCCAAATGAGTGACAAACAAATGTTATAGAAAAATTCTCAAATACAATTGAGAAATCGGACTTACATAGCCTATAAGTATGGATCCTTGGCTTTAATTTCCCATTGGTCCAAATGAGTGACAAACAAATTTTATAGAAAAATTCTCAAATACAATAGAGAAATCGGACTTACATAGTCTATAAGTATGGATCCTTTGCTTTAATTTCCCATTGGTCCAAATGAGTGACAAACATAAATGTGCCCACAAATAGCCAAATTCCCGTAGAGCTGAACAAAATTTACACAATTTTAATCTTTAAAATTTTATAGAAAAATTCTCAAATACAATTGAGAAATCGGACTTACATAGTCTATAAGTATGGATCCTTGGCTTAAGTTTCCCATTGGTCCAAATGAGTGACAAACAAGTGTTAAAGAAAAATTCTCAAATACAATTGAGAAATCGGACTTACATAGCCTATAAGTATGGATCCTTGGCTCTAGTTTCCCATTGGTCCAAATGAGTGACAAACATGTGTTATAGAAAAATTCTCAAATACAATTGAGAAATCGGACTTACATAGCCTATAAGTATGGATCCTTGGCTTCAGTTTCCCATTGGTCCAAATGAGTGACAAACAAATGTTATAGAAAAATTCTCAAATACAATAGAGAAATCGGACTTACATAGTCTATAAGTATGGATCCTTTGCTTTAATTTCCCATTGGTCCAAATGAGTGACAAACAAGTTTTATAGAAAAATTCTCAAACACAATTGAAAAATTGGACTTACATAGTCTATAAGTATGGATCCTTGGCTTTAATTTCCCATTGGTCCAAATGAGTGACAAACAAATTTTATAGAAAAATTCTCAAATACAATAGAGAAATCGGACTTACATAGTCTATAAGTATGGATCCTTTGCTTTAATTTTCCATTGGTCCAAATGAGTGACAAACAAGTTTTATAGAAAAATTCTCAAACACAATTGAGAAATCGGACTTACATAGCCTATAAGTATGGATCCTTGGCTTTAGTTTCCCATTGGTCCAAATGAGTGACAAACAAATGTTATAGAAAAATTCTCAAATACAATTGAAAAATTGGACTTACATAGTCTATAAGTATGGATCCTTGGCTTTAGTTTCCCATTGGTCCAAATGAGTGACAAACAAGTGTTAAAGAAAAATTCTCAAATACAATTGAGAAATCTGACTTACATAGCCTATAAGTATGGATCCTTGGCTTTAGTTTCCCATTGGTCCAAATGAGTGACAAACAAATGTTATAGAAAAATTCTCAAACACAATTGAGAAATCGGACTTACATAGCCTATAAGTATGGATCCTTGGCTTTAATTTCCCATTGGTCCAAATGAGTGACAAACAAATTTTATAGAAAAATTCTCAAATACAATAGAGAAATCGGACTTACATAGCCTATAAGTATGGATCCTTGGCTTTAATTTCCCATTGGTCCAAATGAGTGACAAACAAATTTTATAGAAAAATTCTCAAATACAATTGAAAAATTGGACTTACATAGCCTATAAGTATGGATCCTTGGCTTTAGTTTCCCATTGGTCCAAATGAGTGACAAACAAATGTTATAGAAAAATTCTCAAACACAATTGAAAAATTGGACTTACATAGTCTATAAGTATGGATCCTTGGCTTTAATTTTCCATTGGTCCAAATGAGTGACAAACAAGTTTTATAGAAAAATTCTCAAACACAATTGAGAAATCGGACTTACATAGCCTATAAGTATGGATCCTTGGCTTTAGTTTCCCATTGGTCCAAATGAGTGACAAACAAATGTTATAGAAAAATTCTCAAATACAATTGAAAAATTGGACTTACATAGTCTATAAGTATGGATCCTTGGCTTTAGTTTCCCATTGGTCCAAATGAGTGACAAACAAGTGTTAAAGAAAAATTCTCAAATACAATTGAGAAATCGGACTTACATAGCCTATAAGTATGGATCCTTGGCTTTAGTTTCCCATTGGTCCAAATGAGTGACAAACAAATGTTATAGAAAAATTCTCAAATACAATTGAAAAATTGGACTTACATAGTCTATAAGTATGGATCCTTGGCTTTAATTTCCCATTGGTCCAAATGAGTGACAAACAAATTTTATAGAAAAATTCTCAAATACAATAGAGAAATCGGACTTACATAGTCTATAAGTATGGATCCTTGGCTTTAGTTTCCCATTGGTCCAAATGAGTGACAAACAAATTTTATAGAAAAATTCTCAAATACAATAGAGAAATCGGACTTACATAGTCTATAAGTATGGATCCTTTGCTTTAATTTTCCATTGGTCCAAATGAGTGACAAACAAGTTTTATAGAAAAATTCTCAAACACAATTGAGAAATCGGACTTACATAGCCTATAAGTATGGATCCTTGGCTTTAGTTTCCCATTGGTCCAAATGAGTGACAAACAAATGTTATAGAAAAATTCTCAAATACAATTGAAAAATTGGACTTACATAGTCTATAAGTATGGATCCTTGGCTTTAGTTTCCCATTGGTCCAAATGAGTGACAAACAAGTGTTAAAGAAAAATTCTCAAATACAATTGAGAAATCGGACTAACATAGCCTATAAGTATGGATCCTTGGCTTTAGTTTCCCATTGGTCCAAATGAGTGACAAACAAGTGTTAAAGAAAAATTCTCAAACACAATTGAGAAATCGGACTTACATAGCCTATAAGTATGGATCCTTGGCTTTAGTTTCCCATTGGTCCAAATGAATGACAAACAAATGTTATAGAAAAATTCTCAAATACAATTGAAAAATTGGACTTGCATAGTCTATAAGTATGGATCCTTGGCTTTAGTTTCCCATTGGTCCAAATGAGTGACAAACAAGTGTTAAAGAAAAATTCTCAAATACAATTGAGAAATCGGACTTACATAGCCTATAAGTATGGATCCTTGGCTTTAATTTCCCATTGGTCCAAATGAGTGACAAACAAATTTTATAGAAAAATTCTCAAATACAATAGAGAAATCGGACTTACATAGTCTATAAGTATGGATCCTTTGCTTTAATTTCCCATTGGTCCAAATGAGTGACAAACAAGTTTTATAGACAAATTCTCAAACACAATTGAGAAATCGGACTTACATAGTCTATAAGTATGGATCCTTGGCTTTAGTTTCCCATTGGTCCAAATGAGTGACAAACAAGTGTTAAAGAAAAATTCTCAAATACAATTGAGAAATCGGACTTACATAGCCTATAAGTATGGATCCTTGGCTTTAATTTCCCATTGGTCCAAATGAGTGACAAACAAGTGTTATAGAAAAATTCTCAAATACAATAGAGAAATCGGACTTACATAGTCTATAAGTATGGATCCTTTGCTTTAATTTCCCATTGGTCCAAATGAGTGAAAAACAAGTTTTATAGACAAATTCTCAAATACAATTGAGAAATCGGACTTACATAGCCTATAAGTATGGATCCTTGGCTTTAATTTCCCATTGGTCCAAATGAGTGACAAACAAGTGTTATAGAAAAATTCTCAAATACAATTGAGAAATCTGACTTACATAGCCTATAAGTATGGATCCTTGGCTTTAATTTCCCATAAATGTGCCCACAAATAGCCAAATTCCCGTAGAGCTGAACAAAATTTACACAATTTTAATCTTTAAAATTTTACAGAAAAATTCTCAAATACAATTGAGAAATCGGACTTACATAGTCTATAAGTATGGATCCTTGGCTTTAATTTCCCATTGGTCCAAATGAGTGACAAACAAATGTTATAGAAAAATTCTCAAATACAATTGAGAAATCGGACTTACATAGCCTATAAGTATGGATCCTTGGCTTTAATTTCCCATTGGTCCAAATGAGTGACAAACAAGTGTTATAGAAAAATTCTCAAATACAATTGAGAAATCTGACTTACATAGCCTATAAGTATGGATCCTTGGCTTTAATTTCCCATTGGTCCAAATGAGTGACAAACATAAACGTGCCCACAAATAGCCAAATTCCCGTAGAGCTATTCAAAATTTACACAATTTTAATCTTTAAAATTTTATAGAAAAATTCTCAAATACAATTGAGAAATCGGACTTACATAGTCTATAAGTATGGATCCTTGGCTTTAATTTCCCATTGGTCCAAATGAGTGACAAACAAATGTTATAGAAAAATTCTCAAATACAATTGAGAAATCGGACTTACATAGCCTATAAGTATGGATCCTTGGCTTTAATTTCCCATTGGTCCAAATGAGTGACAAACATAAATGTGCCCACAAATAGCCAAATTCCCGTAGAGCTGAACAAAATTTACACAATTTTAATCTTTAAAATTTTATAGAAAAATTCTCAAATACAATTGAGAAATCGGACTTACATAGTCTATAAGTATGGATCCTTGGCTTAAGTTTCCCATTGGTCCAAATGAGTGACAAACAAGTGTTAAAGAAAAATTCTCAAATACAATTGAGAAATCGGACTTACATAGCCTATAAGTATGGATCCTTGGCTCTAGTTTCCCATTGGTCCAAATGAGTGACAAACATGTGTTATAGAAAAATTCTCAAATACAATTGAGAAATCGGACTTACATAGCCTATAAGTATGGATCCTTGGCTTCAGTTTCCCATTGGTCCAAATGAGTGACAAACAAATGTTATAGAAAAATTCTCAAATACAATAGAGAAATCGGACTTACATAGTCTATAAGTATGGATCCTTTGCTTTAATTTCCCATTGGTCCAAATGAGTGACAAACAAGTTTTATAGAAAAATTCTCAAACACAATTGAAAAATTGGACTTACATAGTCTATAAGTATGGATCCTTGGCTTTAATTTCCCATTGGTCCAAATGAGTGACAAACAAATTTTATAGAAAAATTCTCAAATACAATAGAGAAATCGGACTTACATAGTCTATAAGTATGGATCCTTTGCTTTAATTTTCCATTGGTCCAAATGAGTGACAAACAAGTTTTATAGAAAAATTCTCAAACACAATTGAGAAATCGGACTTACATAGCCTATAAGTATGGATCCTTGGCTTTAGTTTCCCATTGGTCCAAATGAGTGACAAACAAATGTTATAGAAAAATTCTCAAATACAATTGAAAAATTGGACTTACATAGTCTATAAGTATGGATCCTTGGCTTTAGTTTCCCATTGGTCCAAATGAGTGACAAACAAGTGTTAAAGAAAAATTCTCAAATACAATTGAGAAATCGGACTTACATAGCCTATAAGTATGGATCCTTGGCTTTAGTTTCCCATTGGTCCAAATGAGTGACAAACAAATTTTATAGAAAAATTCTCAAACTCAATTGAAAAATTGGACTTACATAGTCTATAAGTATGGATCCTTGGCTTTAATTTCCCATTTGTCCAAATGAGTGACAAACAAATTTTATAGAAAAATTCTCAAATACAATAGAGAAATCGGACTTACATAGTCTATAAGTATGGATCCTTGGCTTTAGTTTCCTATTGGTCCAAATGAGTGACAAACAAGTGTTAAAGAAAAATTCTCAAATACAATTGAGAAATCGGACTTACATAGCCTATAAGTATGGATCCTTGGCTTTAGTTTCCCATTGGTCCAAATGAGTGACAAACAAATGTTATAGAAAAATTCTCAAACACAATTGAAAAATTGGACTTACATAGTCTATAAGTATGGATCCTTGGCTTTAATTTCCCATTGGTCCAAATGAGTGACAAACAAATTTTATAGAAAAATTCTCAAATACAATTGAAAAATTGGACTTACATAGTCTATAAGTATGGATCCTTTGCTTTAATTTCCCATTGGTCCAAATGAGTGACAAACAAGTTTTATAGACAAATTCTCAAACACAATTGAGAAATCGGACTTACATAGCCTATAAGTATGGATCCTTGGCTTTAGTTTCCCATTGGTCAAAATGAGTGACAAACAAGTGTTATAGAAAAATTCTCAAATACAATTGAGAAATCGGACTTACATAGCCTATAAGTATGGATCCTTGGCTTTAGTTTCCCATTGGTCCAAATGAGTGACAAACAAATGTTATAGAAAAATTCTCAAATACAATTGAAAAATTGGACTTACATAGTCTATAAGTATGGATCCTTGGCTTTAGTTTCCCATTGGTCCAAATGAGTGACAAACAAGTGTTAAAGAAAAATTCTCAAATACAATTGAGAAATCGGACTTACATAGCCTATAAGTATGGATCCTTGGCTTTAGTTTCCCATTGGTCCAAATGAATGACAAACAAATGTTATAGAAAAATTCTCAAATACAATTGAAAAATTGGACTTGCATAGTCTATAAGTATGGATCCTTGGCTTTAGTTTCCCATTGGTCCAAATGAGTGACAAACAAGTGTTAAAGAAAAATTCTCAAATACAATTGAGAAATCGGACTTACATAGCCTATAAGTATGGATCCTTGGCTTTAATTTCCCATTGGTCCAAATGAGTGACAAACAAATTTTATAGAAAAATTCTCAAATACAATAGAGAAATCGGACTTACATAGTCTATAAGTATGGATCCTTTGCTTTAATTTCCCATTGGTCCAAATGAGTGACAAACAAGTTTTATAGACAAATTCTCAAACACAATTGAGAAATCGGACTTACATAGTCTATAAGTATGGATCCTTGGCTTTAGTTTCCCATTGGTCCAAATGAGTGACAAACAAGTGTTAAAGAAAAATTCTCAAATACAATTGAGAAATCGGACTTACATAGCCTATAAGTATGGATCCTTGGCTTTAATTTCCCATTGGTCCAAATGAGTGACAAACAAGTGTTATAGAAAAATTCTCAAATACAATAGAGAAATCGGACTTACATAGTCTATAAGTATGGATCCTTTGCTTTAATTTCCCATTGGTCCAAATGAGTGAAAAACAAGTTTTATAGACAAATTCTCAAATACAATTGAGAAATCGGACTTACATAGCCTATAAGTATGGATCCTTGGCTTTAATTTCCCATTGGTCCAAATGAGTGACAAACAAGTGTTATAGAAAAATTCTCAAATACAATTGAGAAATCTGACTTACATAGCCTATAAGTATGGATCCTTGGCTTTAATTTCCCATAAATGTGCCCACAAATAGCCAAATTCCCGTAGAGCTGAACAAAATTTACACAATTTTAATCTTTAAAATTTTACAGAAAAATTCTCAAATACAATTGAGAAATCGGACTTACATAGTCTATAAGTATGGATCCTTGGCTTTAATTTCCCATTGGTCCAAATGAGTGACAAACAAATGTTATAGAAAAATTCTCAAATACAATTGAGAAATCGGACTTACATAGCCTATAAGTATGGATCCTTGGCTTTAATTTCCCATTGGTCCAAATGAGTGACAAACAAGTGTTATAGAAAAATTCTCAAATACAATTGAGAAATCTGACTTACATAGCCTATAAGTATGGATCCTTGGCTTTAATTTCCCATTGGTCCAAATGAGTGACAAACATAAACGTGCCCACAAATAGCCAAATTCCCGTAGAGCTATTCAAAATTTACACAATTTTAATCTTTAAAATTTTATAGAAAAATTCTCAAATACAATTGAGAAATCGGACTTACATAGTCTATAAGTATGGATCCTTGGCTTTAATTTCCCATTGGTCCAAATGAGTGCCAAACAAATGTTATAGAAATATTCTCAAATACAATTGAGAAATCGGACTTACATAGCCTATAAGTATGGATCCTTGGCTTTAATTTCCCATTGGTCCAAATGAGTGACAAACATAAATGTGCCCACAAATAGCCAAATTCCCGTAGAGCTGAACAAAATTTACACAATTTTAATCTTTAAAATTTTATAGAAAAATTCTCAAATACAATTGAGAAATCGGACTTACATAGTCTATAAGTATGGATCCTTGGCTTAAGTTTCCCATTGGTCCAAATGAGTGACAAACAAGTGTTAAAGAAAAATTCTCAAATACAATTGAGAAATCGGACTTACATAGCCTATAAGTATGGATCCTTGGCTCTAGTTTCCCATTGGTCCAAATGAGTGACAAACATGTGTTATAGAAAAATTCTCAAATACAATTGAGAAATCGGACTTACATAGCCTATAAGTATGGATCCTTGGCTTCAGTTTCCCATTGGTCCAAATGAGTGACAAACAAATGTTATAGAAAAATTCTCAAATACAATAGAGAAATCGGACTTACATAGTCTATAAGTATGGATCCTTTGCTTTAATTTCCCATTGGTCCAAATGAGTGACAAACAAGTTTTATAGAAAAATTCTCAAACACAATTGAAAAATTGGACTTACATAGTCTATAAGTATGGATCCTTGGCTTTAATTTCCCATTGGTCCAAATGAGTGACAAACAAATTTTATAGAAAAATTCTCAAATACAATAGAGAAATCGGACTTACATAGTCTATAAGTATGGATCCTTTGCTTTAATTTCCCATTGGTCCAAATGAGTGACAAACAAGTTTTATAGACAAATTCTCAAACACAATTGAGAAATCGGACTTACATAGTCTATAAGTATGGATCCTTGGCTTTAGTTTCCCATTGGTCCAAATGAGTGACAAACAAGTGTTAAAGAAAAATTCTCAAATACAATTGAGAAATCGGACTTACATAGCCTATAAGTATGGATCCTTGGCTTTAATTTCCCATTGGTCCAAATGAGTGACAAACAAGTGTTATAGAAAAATTCTCAAATACAATAGAGAAATCGGACTTACATAGTCTATAAGTATGGATCCTTTGCTTTAATTTCCCATTGGTCCAAATGAGTGAAAAACAAGTTTTATAGACAAATTCTCAAATACAATTGAGAAATCGGACTTACATAGCCTATAAGTATGGATCCTTGGCTTTAATTTCCCATTGGTCCAAATGAGTGACAAACAAGTGTTATAGAAAAATTCTCAAATACAATTGAGAAATCTGACTTACATAGCCTATAAGTATGGATCCTTGGCTTTAATTTCCCATAAATGTGCCCACAAATAGCCAAATTCCCGTAGAGCTGAACAAAATTTACACAATTTTAATCTTTAAAATTTTACAGAAAAATTCTCAAATACAATTGAGAAATCGGACTTACATAGTCTATAAGTATGGATCCTTGGCTTTAATTTCCCATTGGTCCAAATGAGTGACAAACAAATGTTATAGAAAAATTCTCAAATACAATTGAGAAATCGGACTTACATAGCCTATAAGTATGGATCCTTGGCTTTAATTTCCCATTGGTCCAAATGAGTGACAAACAAGTGTTATAGAAAAATTCTCAAATACAATTGAGAAATCTGACTTACATAGCCTATAAGTATGGATCCTTGGCTTTAATTTCCCATTGGTCCAAATGAGTGACAAACATAAACGTGCCCACAAATAGCCAAATTCCCGTAGAGCTATTCAAAATTTACACAATTTTAATCTTTAAAATTTTATAGAAAAATTCTCAAATACAATTGAGAAATCGGACTTACATAGTCTATAAGTATGGATCCTTGGCTTTAATTTCCCATTGGTCCAAATGAGTGACAAACAAATGTTATAGAAAAATTCTCAAATACAATTGAGAAATCGGACTTACATAGCCTATAAGTATGGATCCTTGGCTTTAATTTCCCATTGGTCCAAATGAGTGACAAACATAAATGTGCCCACAAATAGCCAAATTCCCGTAGAGCTGAACAAAATTTACACAATTTTAATCTTTAAAATTTTATAGAAAAATTCTCAAATACAATTGAGAAATCGGACTTACATAGTCTATAAGTATGGATCCTTGGCTTAAGTTTCCCATTGGTCCAAATGAGTGACAAACAAGTGTTAAAGAAAAATTCTCAAATACAATTGAGAAATCGGACTTACATAGCCTATAAGTATGGATCCTTGGCTCTAGTTTCCCATTGGTCCAAATGAGTGACAAACATGTGTTATAGAAAAATTCTCAAATACAATTGAGAAATCGGACTTACATAGCCTATAAGTATGGATCCTTGGCTTCAGTTTCCCATTGGTCCAAATGAGTGACAAACAAATGTTATAGAAAAATTCTCAAATACAATAGAGAAATCGGACTTACATAGTCTATAAGTATGGATCCTTTGCTTTAATTTCCCATTGGTCCAAATGAGTGACAAACAAGTTTTATAGAAAAATTCTCAAACACAATTGAAAAATTGGACTTACATAGTCTATAAGTATGGATCCTTGGCTTTAATTTCCCATTGGTCCAAATGAGTGACAAACAAATTTTATAGAAAAATTCTCAAATACAATAGAGAAATCGGACTTACATAGTCTATAAGTATGGATCCTTTGCTTTAATTTTCCATTGGTCCAAATGAGTGACAAACAAGTTTTATAGAAAAATTCTCAAACACAATTGAGAAATCGGACTTACATAGCCTATAAGTATGGATCCTTGGCTTTAGTTTCCCATTGGTCCAAATGAGTGACAAACAAATGTTATAGAAAAATTCTCAAATACAATTGAAAAATTGGACTTACATAGTCTATAAGTATGGATCCTTGGCTTTAGTTTCCCATTGGTCCAAATGAGTGACAAACAAGTGTTAAAGAAAAATTCTCAAACACAATTGAAAAATTGGACTTACATAGTCTATAAGTATGGATCCTTGGCTTTAATTTCCCATTGGTCCAAATGAGTGACAAACAAATTTTATAGAAAAATTCTCAAATACAATAGAGAAATCGGACTTACATAGTCTATAAGTATGGATCCTTTGCTTTAATTTTCCATTGGTCCAAATGAGTGACAAACAAGTTTTATAGAAAAATTCTCAAACACAATTGAGAAATCGGACTTACATAGCCTATAAGTATGGATCCTTGGCTTTAGTTTCCCATTGGTCCAAATGAGTGAAAAACAAGTTTTATAGACAAATTCTCAAATACAATTGAGAAATCGGACTTACATAGCCTATAAGTATGGATCCTTGGCTTTAATTTCCCATTGGTCCAAATGAGTGACAAACAAGTGTTATAGAAAAATTCTCAAATACAATTGAGAAATCTGACTTACATAGCCTATAAGTATGGATCCTTGGCTTTAATTTCCCATAAATGTGCCCACAAATAGCCAAATTCCCGTAGAGCTGAACAAAATTTACACAATTTTAATCTTTAAAATTTTACAGAAAAATTCTCAAATACAATTGAGAAATCGGACTTACATAGTCTATAAGTATGGATCCTTGGCTTTAATTTCCCATTGGTCCAAATGAGTGACAAACAAATGTTATAGAAAAATTCTCAAATACAATTGAGAAATCGGACTTACATAGCCTATAAGTATGGATCCTTGGCTTTAATTTCCCATTGGTCCAAATGAGTGACAAACAAGTGTTATAGAAAAATTCTCAAATACAATTGAGAAATCTGACTTACATAGCCTATAAGTATGGATCCTTGGCTTTAATTTCCCATTGGTCCAAATGAGTGACAAACATAAACGTGCCCACAAATAGCCAAATTCCCGTAGAGCTATTCAAAATTTACACAATTTTAATCTTTAAAATTTTATAGAAAAATTCTCAAATACAATTGAGAAATCGGACTTACATAGTCTATAAGTATGGATCCTTGGCTTTAATTTCCCATTGGTCCAAATGAGTGACAAACAAATGTTATAGAAAAATTCTCAAATACAATTGAGAAATCGGACTTACATAGCCTATAAGTATGGATCCTTGGCTTTAATTTCCCATTGGTCCAAATGAGTGACAAACATAAATGTGCCCACAAATAGCCAAATTCCCGTAGAGCTGAACAAAATTTACACAATTTTAATCTTTAAAATTTTATAGAAAAATTCTCAAATACAATTGAGAAATCGGACTTACATAGTCTATAAGTATGGATCCTTGGCTTAAGTTTCCCATTGGTCCAAATGAGTGACAAACAAGTGTTAAAGAAAAATTCTCAAATACAATTGAGAAATCGGACTTACATAGCCTATAAGTATGGATCCTTGGCTCTAGTTTCCCATTGGTCCAAATGAGTGACAAACATGTGTTATAGAAAAATTCTCAAATACAATTGAGAAATCGGACTTACATAGCCTATAAGTATGGATCCTTGGCTTCAGTTTCCCATTGGTCCAAATGAGTGACAAACAAATGTTATAGAAAAATTCTCAAATACAATAGAGAAATCGGACTTACATAGTCTATAAGTATGGATCCTTTGCTTTAATTTCCCATTGGTCCAAATGAGTGACAAACAAGTTTTATAGAAAAATTCTCAAACACAATTGAAAAATTGGACTTACATAGTCTATAAGTATGGATCCTTGGCTTTAATTTCCCATTGGTCCAAATGAGTGACAAACAAATTTTATAGAAAAATTCTCAAATACAATAGAGAAATCGGACTTACATAGTCTATAAGTATGGATCCTTTGCTTTAATTTTCCATTGGTCCAAATGAGTGACAAACAAGTTTTATAGAAAAATTCTCAAACACAATTGAGAAATCGGACTTACATAGCCTATAAGTATGGATCCTTGGCTTTAGTTTCCCATTGGTCCAAATGAGTGACAAACAAATGTTATAGAAAAATTCTCAAATACAATTGAAAAATTGGACTTACATAGTCTATAAGTATGGATCCTTGGCTTTAGTTTCCCATTGGTCCAAATGAGTGACAAACAAGTGTTAAAGAAAAATTCTCAAATACAATTGAGAAATCGGACTTACATAGCCTATAAGTATGGATCCTTGGCTTTAGTTTCCCATTGGTCCAAATGAGTGACAAACAAATTTTATAGAAAAATTCTCAAACTCAATTGAAAAATTGGACTTACATAGTCTATAAGTATGGATCCTTGGCTTTAATTTCCCATTTGTCCAAATGAGTGACAAACAAATTTTATAGAAAAATTCTCAAATACAATAGAGAAATCGGACTTACATAGTCTATAAGTATGGATCCTTGGCTTTAGTTTCCTATTGGTCCAAATGAGTGACAAACAAGTGTTAAAGAAAAATTCTCAAATACAATTGAGAAATCGGACTTACATAGCCTATAAGTATGGATCCTTGGCTTTAGTTTCCCATTGGTCCAAATGAGTGACAAACAAATGTTATAGAAAAATTCTCAAACACAATTGAAAAATTGGACTTACATAGTCTATAAGTATGGATCCTTGGCTTTAATTTCCCATTGGTCCAAATGAGTGACAAACAAATTTTATAGAAAAATTCTCAAATACAATTGAAAAATTGGACTTACATAGTCTATAAGTATGGATCCTTTGCTTTAATTTCCCATTGGTCCAAATGAGTGACAAACAAGTTTTATAGACAAATTCTCAAACACAATTGAGAAATCGGACTTACATAGCCTATAAGTATGGATCCTTGGCTTTAGTTTCCCATTGGTCAAAATGAGTGACAAACAAGTGTTATAGAAAAATTCTCAAATACAATTGAGAAATCGGACTTACATAGCCTATAAGTATGGATCCTTGGCTTTAGTTTCCCATTGGTCCAAATGAGTGACAAACAAATGTTATAGAAAAATTCTCAAATACAATTGAAAAATTGGACTTACATAGTCTATAAGTATGGATCCTTGGCTTTAGTTTCCCATTGGTCCAAATGAGTGACAAACAAGTGTTAAAGAAAAATTCTCAAATACAATTGAGAAATCGGACTTACATAGCCTATAAGTATGGATCCTTGGCTTTAGTTTCCCATTGGTCCAAATGAATGACAAACAAATGTTATAGAAAAATTCTCAAATACAATTGAAAAATTGGACTTGCATAGTCTATAAGTATGGATCCTTGGCTTTAGTTTCCCATTGGTCCAAATGAGTGACAAACAAGTGTTAAAGAAAAATTCTCAAATACAATTGAGAAATCGGACTTACATAGCCTATAAGTATGGATCCTTGGCTTTAATTTCCCATTGGTCCAAATGAGTGACAAACAAATTTTATAGAAAAATTCTCAAATACAATAGAGAAATCGGACTTACATAGTCTATAAGTATGGATCCTTTGCTTTAATTTCCCATTGGTCCAAATGAGTGACAAACAAGTTTTATAGACAAATTCTCAAACACAATTGAGAAATCGGACTTACATAGTCTATAAGTATGGATCCTTGGCTTTAGTTTCCCATTGGTCCAAATGAGTGACAAACAAGTGTTAAAGAAAAATTCTCAAATACAATTGAGAAATCGGACTTACATAGCCTATAAGTATGGATCCTTGGCTTTAATTTCCCATTGGTCCAAATGAGTGACAAACAAGTGTTATAGAAAAATTCTCAAATACAATAGAGAAATCGGACTTACATAGTCTATAAGTATGGATCCTTTGCTTTAATTTCCCATTGGTCCAAATGAGTGAAAAACAAGTTTTATAGACAAATTCTCAAATACAATTGAGAAATCGGACTTACATAGCCTATAAGTATGGATCCTTGGCTTTAATTTCCCATTGGTCCAAATGAGTGACAAACAAGTGTTATAGAAAAATTCTCAAATACAATTGAGAAATCTGACTTACATAGCCTATAAGTATGGATCCTTGGCTTTAATTTCCCATAAATGTGCCCACAAATAGCCAAATTCCCGTAGAGCTGAACAAAATTTACACAATTTTAATCTTTAAAATTTTACAGAAAAATTCTCAAATACAATTGAGAAATCGGACTTACATAGTCTATAAGTATGGATCCTTGGCTTTAATTTCCCATTGGTCCAAATGAGTGACAAACAAATGTTATAGAAAAATTCTCAAATACAATTGAGAAATCGGACTTACATAGCCTATAAGTATGGATCCTTGGCTTTAATTTCCCATTGGTCCAAATGAGTGACAAACAAGTGTTATAGAAAAATTCTCAAATACAATTGAGAAATCTGACTTACATAGCCTATAAGTATGGATCCTTGGCTTTAATTTCCCATTGGTCCAAATGAGTGACAAACATAAACGTGCCCACAAATAGCCAAATTCCCGTAGAGCTATTCAAAATTTACACAATTTTAATCTTTAAAATTTTATAGAAAAATTCTCAAATACAATTGAGAAATCGGACTTACATAGTCTATAAGTATGGATCCTTGGCTTTAATTTCCCATTGGTCCAAATGAGTGACAAACAAATGTTATAGAAAAATTCTCAAATACAATTGAGAAATCGGACTTACATAGCCTATAAGTATGGATCCTTGGCTTTAATTTCCCATTGGTCCAAATGAGTGACAAACATAAATGTGCCCACAAATAGCCAAATTCCCGTAGAGCTGAACAAAATTTACACAATTTTAATCTTTAAAATTTTATAGAAAAATTCTCAAATACAATTGAGAAATCGGACTTACATAGTCTATAAGTATGGATCCTTGGCTTAAGTTTCCCATTGGTCCAAATGAGTGACAAACAAGTGTTAAAGAAAAATTCTCAAATACAATTGAGAAATCGGACTTACATAGCCTATAAGTATGGATCCTTGGCTCTAGTTTCCCATTGGTCCAAATGAGTGACAAACATGTGTTATAGAAAAATTCTCAAATACAATTGAGAAATCGGACTTACATAGCCTATAAGTATGGATCCTTGGCTTCAGTTTCCCATTGGTCCAAATGAGTGACAAACAAATGTTATAGAAAAATTCTCAAATACAATAGAGAAATCGGACTTACATAGTCTATAAGTATGGATCCTTTGCTTTAATTTCCCATTGGTCCAAATGAGTGACAAACAAGTTTTATAGAAAAATTCTCAAACACAATTGAAAAATTGGACTTACATAGTCTATAAGTATGGATCCTTGGCTTTAATTTCCCATTGGTCCAAATGAGTGACAAACAAATTTTATAGAAAAATTCTCAAATACAATAGAGAAATCGGACTTACATAGTCTATAAGTATGGATCCTTTGCTTTAATTTTCCATTGGTCCAAATGAGTGACAAACAAGTTTTATAGAAAAATTCTCAAACACAATTGAGAAATCGGACTTACATAGCCTATAAGTATGGATCCTTGGCTTTAGTTTCCCATTGGTCCAAATGAGTGACAAACAAATGTTATAGAAAAATTCTCAAATACAATTGAAAAATTGGACTTACATAGTCTATAAGTATGGATCCTTGGCTTTAGTTTCCCATTGGTCCAAATGAGTGACAAACAAGTGTTAAAGAAAAATTCTCAAATACAATTGAGAAATCGGACTTACATAGCCTATAAGTATGGATCCTTGGCTTTAGTTTCCCATTGGTCCAAATGAGTGACAAACAAATTTTATAGAAAAATTCTCAAACTCAATTGAAAAATTGGACTTACATAGTCTATAAGTATGGATCCTTGGCTTTAATTTCCCATTTGTCCAAATGAGTGACAAACAAATTTTATAGAAAAATTCTCAAATACAATAGAGAAATCGGACTTACATAGTCTATAAGTATGGATCCTTGGCTTTAGTTTCCTATTGGTCCAAATGAGTGACAAACAAGTGTTAAAGAAAAATTCTCAAATACAATTGAGAAATCGGACTTACATAGCCTATAAGTATGGATCCTTGGCTTTAGTTTCCCATTGGTCCAAATGAGTGACAAACAAATGTTATAGAAAAATTCTCAAACACAATTGAAAAATTGGACTTACATAGTCTATAAGTATGGATCCTTGGCTTTAATTTCCCATTGGTCCAAATGAGTGACAAACAAATTTTATAGAAAAATTCTCAAATACAATTGAAAAATTGGACTTACATAGTCTATAAGTATGGATCCTTTGCTTTAATTTCCCATTGGTCCAAATGAGTGACAAACAAGTTTTATAGACAAATTCTCAAACACAATTGAGAAATCGGACTTACATAGCCTATAAGTATGGATCCTTGGCTTTAGTTTCCCATTGGTCAAAATGAGTGACAAACAAGTGTTATAGAAAAATTCTCAAATACAATTGAGAAATCGGACTTACATAGCCTATAAGTATGGATCCTTGGCTTTAGTTTCCCATTGGTCCAAATGAGTGACAAACAAATGTTATAGAAAAATTCTCAAATACAATTGAAAAATTGGACTTACATAGTCTATAAGTATGGATCCTTGGCTTTAGTTTCCCATTGGTCCAAATGAGTGACAAACAAGTGTTAAAGAAAAATTCTCAAATACAATTGAGAAATCGGACTTACATAGCCTATAAGTATGGATCCTTGGCTTTAGTTTCCCATTGGTCCAAATGAGTGACAAACAAATGTTATAGAAAAATTCTCAAACACAATTGAAAAATTGGACTTACATAGTCTATAAGTATGGATCCTTGGCTTTAATTTCCCATTGGTCCAAATGAGTGACAAACAAATTTTATAGAAAAATTCTCAAATACAATAGAGAAATCGGACTTACATAGTCTATAAGTATGGATCCTTGGCTTTAGTTTCCCATTGGTCCAAATGAGTGACAAACAAATTTTATAGAAAAATTCTCAAATACAATAGAGAAATCGGACTTACATAGTCTATAAGTATGGATCCTTTGCTTTAATTTTCCATTGGTCCAAATGAGTGACAAACAAGTTTTATAGAAAAATTCTCAAACACAATTGAGAAATCGGACTTACATAGCCTATAAGTATGGATCCTTGGCTTTAGTTTCCCATTGGTCCAAATGAGTGACAAACAAATGTTATAGAAAAATTCTCAAATACAATTGAAAAATTGGACTTACATAGTCTATAAGTATGGATCCTTGGCTTTAGTTTCCCATTGGTCCAAATGAGTGACAAACAAGTGTTAAAGAAAAATTCTCAAATACAATTGAGAAATCGGACTTACATAGCTTATAAGTATGGATCCTTGGCTTTAGTTTCCCATTGGTCCAAATGAGTGACAAACAAATGTTATAGAAAAATTCTCAAACACAATTGAAAAATTGGACTTACATAGTCTATAAGTATGGATCCTTGGCTTTAATTTCCCATTGGTCCAAATGAGTGACAAACAAATTTTATAGAAAAATTCTCAAATACAATAGAGAAATCGGACTTACATAGTCTATAAGTATGGATCCTTGGCTTTAGTTTCCCATTGGTCCAAATGAGTGATAAACAAGTGTTAAAGAAAAAGTCTCAAATACAATTGAGAAATCGGACTTACATAGCCTATAAGTATGGATCCTTGGCTTTAATTTCCCATTGGTCCAAATGAGTGACAAACAAATTTTATAGAAAAATTCTCAAATACAATAGAGAAATCGGACTTACATAGTCTATAAGTATGGATCCTTGGCTTTAGTTTCCCATTGGTCCAAATGAGTGACAAACAAATGTTATAGAAAAATTCTCAAATACAATTGAGAAATCGGACTTACATAGCCTATAAGTATGGATCCTTGGCTTTAATTTCCCATTGGTCCAAATGAGTGACAAACAAGTGTTATAGAAAAATTCTCAAATACAATTGAGAAATCTGACTTACATAGCCTATAAGTATGGATCCTTGGCTTTAATTTCCCATAAATGTGCCCACAAATAGCCAAATTCCCGTAGAGCTGAACAAAATTTACACAATTTTAATCTTTAAAATTTTACAGAAAAATTCTCAAATACAATTGAGAAATCGGACTTACATAGTCTATAAGTATGGATCCTTGGCTTTAATTTCCCATTGGTCCAAATGAGTGACAAACAAATGTTATAGAAAAATTCTCAAATACAATTGAGAAATCGGACTTACATAGCCTATAAGTATGGATCCTTGGCTTTAATTTCCCATTGGTCCAAATGAGTGACAAACAAGTGTTATAGAAAAATTCTCAAATACAATTGAGAAATCTGACTTACATAGCCTATAAGTATGGATCCTTGGCTTTAATTTCCCATTGGTCCAAATGAGTGACAAACATAAACGTGCCCACAAATAGCCAAATTCCCGTAGAGCTATTCAAAATTTACACAATTTTAATCTTTAAAATTTTATAGAAAAATTCTCAAATACAATTGAGAAATCGGACTTACATAGTCTATAAGTATGGATCCTTGGCTTTAATTTCCCATTGGTCCAAATGAGTGACAAACAAATGTTATAGAAAAATTCTCAAATACAATTGAGAAATCGGACTTACATAGCCTATAAGTATGGATCCTTGGCTTTAATTTCCCATTGGTCCAAATGAGTGACAAACATAAATGTGCCCACAAATAGCCAAATTCCCGTAGAGCTGAACAAAATTTACACAATTTTAATCTTTAAAATTTTATAGAAAAATTCTCAAATACAATTGAGAAATCGGACTTACATAGTCTATAAGTATGGATCCTTGGCTTAAGTTTCCCATTGGTCCAAATGAGTGACAAACAAGTGTTAAAGAAAAATTCTCAAATACAATTGAGAAATCGGACTTACATAGCCTATAAGTATGGATCCTTGGCTCTAGTTTCCCATTGGTCCAAATGAGTGACAAACATGTGTTATAGAAAAATTCTCAAATACAATTGAGAAATCGGACTTACATAGCCTATAAGTATGGATCCTTGGCTTCAGTTTCCCATTGGTCCAAATGAGTGACAAACAAATGTTATAGAAAAATTCTCAAATACAATAGAGAAATCGGACTTACATAGTCTATAAGTATGGATCCTTTGCTTTAATTTCCCATTGGTCCAAATGAGTGACAAACAAGTTTTATAGAAAAATTCTCAAACACAATTGAAAAATTGGACTTACATAGTCTATAAGTATGGATCCTTGGCTTTAATTTCCCATTGGTCCAAATGAGTGACAAACAAATTTTATAGAAAAATTCTCAAATACAATAGAGAAATCGGACTTACATAGTCTATAAGTATGGATCCTTTGCTTTAATTTTCCATTGGTCCAAATGAGTGACAAACAAGTTTTATAGAAAAATTCTCAAACACAATTGAGAAATCGGACTTACATAGCCTATAAGTATGGATCCTTGGCTTTAGTTTCCCATTGGTCCAAATGAGTGACAAACAAATGTTATAGAAAAATTCTCAAATACAATTGAAAAATTGGACTTACATAGTCTATAAGTATGGATCCTTGGCTTTAGTTTCCCATTGGTCCAAATGAGTGACAAACAAGTGTTAAAGAAAAATTCTCAAATACAATTGAGAAATCGGACTTACATAGCCTATAAGTATGGATCCTTGGCTTTAGTTTCCCATTGGTCCAAATGAGTGACAAACAAATTTTATAGAAAAATTCTCAAACTCAATTGAAAAATTGGACTTACATAGTCTATAAGTATGGATCCTTGGCTTTAATTTCCCATTTGTCCAAATGAGTGACAAACAAATTTTATAGAAATATTCTCAAATACAATAGAGAAATCGGACTTACATAGTCTATAAGTATGGATCCTTGGCTTTAGTTTCCTATTGGTCCAAATGAGTGACAAACAAGTGTTAAAGAAAAATTCTCAAATACAATTGAGAAATCGGACTTACATAGCCTATAAGTATGGATCCTTGGCTTTAGTTTCCCATTGGTCCAAATGAGTGACAAACAAATGTTATAGAAAAATTCTCAAACACAATTGAAAAATTGGACTTACATAGTCTATAAGTATGGATCCTTGGCTTTAATTTCCCATTGGTCCAAATGAGTGACAAACAAATTTTATAGAAAAATTCTCAAATACAATTGAAAAATTGGACTTACATAGTCTATAAGTATGGATCCTTTGCTTTAATTTCCCATTGGTCCAAATGAGTGACAAACAAGTTTTATAGACAAATTCTCAAACACAATTGAGAAATCGGACTTACATAGCCTATAAGTATGGATCCTTGGCTTTAGTTTCCCATTGGTCCAAATGAGTGACAAACAAATTTTATAGAAAAATTCTCAAACACAATTGAAAAATTGGACTTACATAGTCTATAAGTATGGATCCTTGGCTTTAATTTCCCATTGGTCCAAATGAGTGACAAACAAATTTTATAGAAAAATTCTCAAATACAATAGAGAAATCGGACTTACATAGTCTATAAGTATGGATCCTTGGCTTTAGTTTCCCATTGGTCCAAATGAGTGACAAACAAATTTTATAGAAAAATTCTCAAATACAATAGAGAAATCGGACTTACATAGTCTATAAGTATGGATCCTTTGCTTTAATTTTCCATTGGTCCAAATGAGTGACAAACAAGTTTTATAGAAAAATTCTCAAACACAATTGAGAAATCGGACTTACATAGCCTATAAGTATGGATCCTTGGCTTTAGTTTCCCATTGGTCCAAATGAGTGACAAACAAATGTTATAGAAAAATTCTCAAATACAATTGAAAAATTGGACTTACATAGTCTATAAGTATGGATCCTTGGCTTTAGTTTCCCATTGGTCCAAATGAGTGACAAACAAGTGTTAAAGAAAAATTCTCAAATACAATTGAGAAATCGGACTTACATAGCTTATAAGTATGGATCCTTGGCTTTAGTTTCCCATTGGTCCAAATGAGTGACAAACAAATGTTATAGAAAAATTCTCAAACACAATTGAAAAATTGGACTTACATAGTCTATAAGTATGGATCCTTGGCTTTAATTTCCCATTGGTCCAAATGAGTGACAAACAAATTTTATAGAAAAATTCTCAAATACAATAGAGAAATCGGACTTACATAGTCTATAAGTATGGATCCTTGGCTTTAGTTTCCCATTGGTCCAAATGAGTGATAAACAAGTGTTAAAGAAAAAGTCTCAAATACAATTGAGAAATCGGACTTACATAGCCTATAAGTATGGATCCTTGGCTTTAGTTTCCCATTGGTCCAAATGAGTGACAAACAAATGTTATAGAAAAATTCTCAAACACAATTGAAAAATTGGACTTACATAGTCTATAAGTATGGATCCTTGGCTTTAATTTCCCATTGGTCCAAATGAGTGACAAACAAATTTTATAGAAAAATTCTCAAATACAATAGAGAAATCGGACTTACATAGTCTATAAGTATGGATCCTTGGCTTTAGTTTCCCATTGGTCCAAATGAGTGACAAACAAATGTTATAGAAAAATTCTCAAATACAATTGAAAAATTGGACTTACATAGTCTATAAGTATGGATCCTTTGCTTTAATTTTCCATTGGTCCAAATGAGTGACAAACAAGTTTTATAGAAAAATTCTCAAACACAATTGAGAAATCGGACTTACATAGCCTATAAGTATGGATCCTTGGCTTTAGTTTCCCATTGGTCCAAATGAGTGACAAACAAATGTTATAGAAAAATTCTCAAATACAATTGAAAAATTGGACTTACATAGTCTATAAGTATGGATCCTTGGCTTTAGTTTCCCATTGGTCCAAATGAGTGACAAACAAGTGTTAAAGAAAAATTCTCAAATACAATTGAGAAATCGGACTTACATAGCCTATAAGTATGGATCCTTGGCTTTAGTTTCCCATTGGTCCAAATGAGTGACAAACAAGTGTTATAGAAAAATTCTCAAATACAATTGAGAAATCGGACTTACATAGCCTATAAGTATGGATCCTTGGCTTCAGTTTCCCATTGGTCCAAATGAGTGACAAACAAATGTTATAGAAAAATTCTCAAATACAATTGAAAAATTGGACTTACATAGTCTATAAGTATGGATCCTTGGCTTTAGTTTCCCATTGGTCCAAATGAGTGACAAACAAGTGTTAAAGAAAAATTCTCAAATACAATTGAGAAATCGGACTTACATAGCCTATAAGTATGGATCCTTGGCTTTAGTTTCCCATTGGTCCAAATGAGTGACAAACAAGTGTTATAGAAAAATTCTCAAATACAATTGAGAAATCGGACTTACATAGCCTATAAGTATGGATCCTTGGCTTCAGTTTCCCATTGGTCCAAATGAGTGACAAACAAATGTTATAGAAAAATTCTCAAATACAATAGAGAAATCGGACTTACATAGTCTATAAGTATGGATCCTTTGCTTTAATTTCCCATTGGTCCAAATGAGTGACAAACAAGTTTTATAGAAAAATTCTCAAACACAATTGAAAAATTGGACTTACATAGTCTATAAGTATGGATCCTTGGCTTTAATTTCCCATTGGTCCAAATGAGTGACAAACAAATTTTATAGAAAAATTCTCAAATACAATAGAGAAATCGGACTTACATAGTCTATAAGTATGGATCCTTTGCTTTAATTTCCCATTGGTCCAAATGAGTGACAAACAAGTTTTGTAGAAAAATTCTCAAACACAATTGAGAAATCGGACTTACATAGCCTATAAGTATGGATCCTTGGCTTTAGTTTCCCATTGGTCCAAATGAGTGACAAACAAGTGTTATAGAAAAATTCTCAAATACAATTGAGAAATCGGACTTACATAGCCTATAAGTATGGATCCTTGGCTTTAGTTTCCCATTGGTCCAAATGAGTGACAAACAAGTGTTATAGAAAAATTCTCAAATACAATTGAGAAATCGGACTTACATAGCCTATATATAAAAGAGGATATGTGTATGTATGTAAGAAATGGACTCGAAAACGGCTGGGCCGATTTTGATGAAATTTTTAGGTAATCTTCAGAATATTCAGGCGGGTGACATAGGCTATATGAAGTTTTGATTGGAAAAAGAGGCGTGGCACCGCCCATATAACCCAAAAATTTAAATCTCCATATTTTGGGCATTGTTTTACCTACGTCGATGATATTTGGTACATATGGTATTGACATAATTTGGAATACGTACCAAAAGAAAAGTGGGTGGGACCACGCCCCTTTTTAGGAAAATAAAAAATCGTAATGTAGTCTTAACTACTGGAGCGATCGTCATTAAATTTTCACAATAGGAATTTTATTTTATAACGAGGGGGGTAGCGAAGCGCACCGGGTATATCTAGTAGCCTATAAGTATGGATCCTTGGCTTTAGTTTCCCATTGGTCCAAATGAGTGACAAACAAGTGTTATAGAAAAATTCTCAAATACAATTGAGAAATCTGACTTACATAGCCTATAAGTATGGATCCTTGGCTTTAATTTCCCATTGGTCCAAATGAGTGACAAACATAAACGTGCCCACAAATAGCCAAATTCCCGTAGAGCTATTCAAAATTTACACAATTTTAATCTTTAAAATTTTATAGAAAAATTCTCAAATACAATTGAGAAATCGGACTTACATAGTCTATAAGTATGGATCCTTGGCTTTAATTTCCCATTGGTCCAAATGAGTGACAAACAAATGTTATAGAAAAATTCTCAAATACAATTGAGAAATCGGACTTACATAGCCTATAAGTATGGATCCTTGGCTTTAATTTCCCATTGGTCCAAATGAGTGACAAACAAATGTTATAGAAAAATTCTCAAATACAATTGAGAAATCGGACTTACATAGCCTATAAGTATGGATCCTTGGCTTTAATTTCCCATTGGTCCAAATGAGTGACAAACATAAATGTGCCCACAAATAGCCAAATTCCCGTAGAGCTGATCAAAATTTACACAATTTTAATCTTTAAAATTTTATAGAAAAATTCTCAAATACAATTGAGAAATCGGACTTACATAGTCTATAAGTATGGATCCTTGGCTTTAATTTCCCATTGGTCCAAATGAGTGACAAACAAATGTTATAGAAAAATTCTCAAATACAATAGAGAAATCGGACTTACATAGTCTATAAGTATGGATCCTTGGCTTTAATTTCCCATTGGTCCAAATGAGTGACAAACAAGTGTTATAGAAAAATTCTCAAATACAATTGAGTAATCGGACTTACATAGCCTATAAGTATGGATCCTTGGCTTTAATTTCCCATTGGTCCAAATGAGTGACAAACAAGTGTTATAAAAAAATTCTCAAATACAATTGAGAAATCGGACTTACATAGCCTATAAGTATGGATCCTTGGCTTTAATTTCCCATTGGTCCAAATGAGTGACAAACAAATGTTATAGAAAAATTCTCAAATACAATAGAGAAATCGGACTTACATAGTCTATAAGTATGGATCCTTGGCTTTAATTTCCCATTGGTCCAAATGAGTGACAAACATAAATGTGCCCACAAATAGCCAAATTCCCGTAGAGCTGATCAAAATTTACACAATTTTAATCTTTAAAATTTTATAGAAAAATTCTCAAATACAATTGAGAAATCGGACTTACATAGTCTATAAGTATGGATCCTTGGCTTTAATTTCCCATTGGTCCAAATGAGTGACAAACAAATGTTATAGAAAAATTCTCAAATACAATAGAGAAATCGGACTTACATAGTCTATAAGTATGGATCCTTGGCTTTAATTTCCCATTGGTCCAAATGAGTGACAAACAAGTGCTATAGAAAAATTCTCAAATACAATTGAGTAATCGGACTTACATAGCCTATAAGTA
Source organism: Lypha dubia (assembly GCA_947311025.1). Classification (NCBI taxonomy): domain Eukaryota; kingdom Metazoa; phylum Arthropoda; class Insecta; order Diptera; family Tachinidae; genus Lypha; species Lypha dubia. The sequence continues at coordinate 239,299 of OX371263.1, forward strand.
TGGATCCTTGGCTTTAATTTTCCATTGGTCCAAATGAGTGACAAACATAAATGTGCCCACAAATAGCCAAATTCCCGTAGAGCTGAACAAAATTTACACAATTTTAATCTTTAAAATTTTATAGAAAAATTCTCAAACACAATTGAGAAATCGGACTTACATAGCCTATAAGTATGGATCCTTGGCTTTAATTTCCCATTGGTCCAAATGAGTGACAAACAAATGTTATAGAAAAATTCTCAAATACAATTGAGAAATCGGACTTACATAGCCTATAAGTATGGATCCTTGGCTTTAATTTCCCATTGGTCCAAATGAGTGACAAACAAATGTTATAGAAAAATTCTCAAATACAATTGAGAAATCGGACTTACATAGCCTATAAGTATGGATCCTTGGCTTTAATTTCCCATTGGTCCAAATGAGTGACAAACATAAATGTGCCCACAAATAGCCAAATTCCCGTAGAGCTGAACAAAATTTACACAATTTTAATCTTTAAAATTTTATAGAAAAATTCTCAAACACAATTGAGAAATCGGACTTACATAGTCTATAAGTATGGATCCTTGGCTTTAATTTCCCATTGGTCCAAATGAGTGACAAACAAATGTTATAGAAAAATTCTCAAATACAATTGAGAAATCGGACTTACATAGCCTATAAGTATGGATCCTTGGCTTTAATTTCCCATTGGTCCAAATGAGTGACAAACAAGTGTTATAGAAAAATTCTCAAATACTATTGAGAAATCGGACTTACATAGCCTATAAGTATGGATCCTTGGCTTTAATTTCCCATTGGTCCAAATGAGTGACAAACAAATGTTATAGAAAAATTCTCAAATACAATGGAGAAATCGGACTTACATAGCCTATAAGTATGGATCCTTGGCTTTAATTTCCCATTGGTCCAAATGAGTGACAAACATAAATGTGCCCACAAATAGCCAAATTCCCGTAGAGCTGATCAAAATTTACACAATTTTAATCTTTAAAATTTTATAGAAAAATTCTCAAATACAATTGAGAAATCAGACTTACATAGTCTATAAGTATGGATCCTTGGCTTTAATTTCCCATTGGTCCAAATGAGTGACAAACAAATGTTATAGAAAAATTCTCAAATACAATTGAGAAATCGGACTTACATAGCCTATAAGTATGGATCCTTGGCTTTAATTTCCCATTGGTCCAAATGAGTGACAAACAAATGTTATAGAAAAATTCTCAAATACAATTGAGAAATCGGACTTACATAGCCTATAAGTATGGATCCTTGGCTTTAATTTCCCATTGGTCCAAATGAGTGACAAACATAAATGTGACCACAAATAGCCAAATTCACGTAGAGCTGAACAAAATTTACACAATTTTAATCTTTAAAATTTTATAGAAAAATTCTCAAATACAATTGAGAAATCGGACTTACATAGTCTATAAGTATGGATCCTTGGCCTTAGTTTCCCATTGGTCCAAATGAGTGACAAACAAGTCTTATAGAAAAATTCTCAAATACAATTGTGAAATCGGACTTACATAGCCTATAAGTATGGATCCTTGGCTTTAATTTCCTATTGGTCCAAATGAGTGACAAACAAATGTTATAGAAAAATTCTCAAATACAATTGTGAAATCGGACTTACATAGCCTATAAGTATGGATCCTTGGCTTTAATTTTCCATTGGTCCAAATGAGTGACAAACATAAATGTGCCCACAAATAGCCAAATTCCCGTAGAGCTGAACAAAATTTACACAATTTTAATCTTTAAAATTTTATAGAAAAATTCTCAAACACAATTGAGAAATCGGACTTACATAGCCTATAAGTATGGATCCTTGGCTTTAATTTCCCATTGGTCCAAATGAGTGACAAACAAATGTTATAGAAAAATTCTGAAATACAATTGAGAAATCGGACTTACATAGCCTATAAGTATGGATCCTTGGCTTTAATTTCCCATTGGTCCAAATGAGTGACAAACATAAATGTGCCCACAAATAGCCAAATTCACGTAGAGCTGAACAAAATTTACACAATTTTAATCTTTAAAATTTTATAGAAAAATTCTCAAATACAATTGAGAAATCGGACTTACATAGTCTATAAGTATGGATCCTTGGCCTTAGTTTCCCATTGGTCCAAATGAGTGACAAACAAGTGTTATAGAAAAATTCTCAAATACAATTGTGAAATCGGACTTACATAGCCTATAAGTATGGATCCTTGGCTTTAATTTCCTATTGGTCCAAATGAGTGACAAACAAATGTTATAGAAAAATTCTCAAATACAATTGAGAAATCGGACTTACATAGCCTATAAGTATGGATCCTTGGCTTTAATTTCCCATTGGTCCAAATGAGTGACAAACATAAATGTGCCCACAAATAGCCAAATTCCCGTAGAGCTGAACAAAATTTACACAATTTTAATCTTTAAAATTTTATAGAAAAATTCTCAAATACAATTGAGAAATCGGACTTACATAGTCTATAAGTATGGATTCTTGGCCTTAGTTTCCCATTGGTCCAAATGAGTGACAAACAAGTGTTATAGAAAAATTCTCAAATACAATTGAGAAATCGGACTTACATAGTCTATAAGTATGGATCCTTGGCCTTAGTTTCCCATTGGTCCAAATGAGTGACAAACAAGTCTTATAGAAAAATTCTCAAATACAATTGTGAAATCGGACTTACATAGCCTATAAGTATGGATCCTTGGCTTTAATTTTCCATTGGTCCAAATGAGTGACAAACATAAATGTGCCCACAAATAGCCAAATTCCCGTAGAGCTGAACAAAATTTACACAATTTTAATCTTTAAAATTTTATAGAAAAATTCTCAAACACAATTGAGAAATCGGACTTACATAGCCTATAAGTATGGATCCTTGGCTTTAATTTCCCATTGGTCCAAATGAGTGACAAACAAATGTTATAGAAAAATTCTGAAATACAATTGAGAAATCGGACTTACATAGCCTATAAGTATGGATCCTTGGCTTTAATTTCCCATTGGTCCAAATGAGTGACAAACAAATGTTATAGAAAAATTCTCAAATACAATTGAGAAATCGGACTTACATAGCCTATAAGTATGGATCCTTGGCTTTAATTTCCCATTGGTCCAAATGAGTGACAAACATAAATGTGCCCACAAATAGCCAAATTCCCGTAGAGCTGAACAAAATTTACACAATTTTAATCTTTAAAATTTTATAGAAAAATTCTCAAACACAATTGAGAAATCGGACTTACATAGTCTATAAGTATGGATCCTTGGCTTTAATTTCCCATTGGTCCAAATGAGTGACAAACAAATGTTATAGAAAAATTCTCAAATACAATTGAGAAATCGGACTTACATAGCCTATAAGTATGGATCCTTGGCTTTAATTTCCCATTGGTCCAAATGAGTGACAAACAAGTGTTATAGAAAAATTCTCAAATACTATTGAGAAATCGGACTTACATAGCCTATAAGTATGGATCCTTGGCTTTAATTTCCCATTGGTCCAAATGAGTGACAAACATAAATGTGCCCACAAATAGCCAAATTCCCGTAGAGCTGATCAAAATTTACACAATTTTAATCTTTAAAATTTTATAGAAAAATTCTCAAATACAATTGAGAAATCAGACTTACATAGTCTATAAGTATGGATCCTTGGCTTTAATTTCCCATTGGTCCAAATGAGTGACAAACAAATGTTATAGAAAAATTCTCAAATACAATTGAGAAATCGGACTTACATAGCCTATAAGTATGGATCCTTGGCTTTAATTTCCCATTGGTCCAAATGAGTGACAAACATAAATGTGCCCACAAATAGCCAAATTCACGTAGAGCTGAACAAAATTTACACAATTTTAATCTTTAAAATTTTATAGAAAAATTCTCAAATACAATTGAGAAATCGGACTTACATAGTCTATAAGTATGGATCCTTGGCCTTAGTTTCCCATTGGTCCAAATGAGTGACAAACAAGTGTTATAGAAAAATTCTCAAATACAATTGTGAAATCGGACTTACATAGCCTATAAGTATGGATCCTTGGCTTTAATTTCCTATTGGTCCAAATGAGTGACAAACAAATGTTATAGAAAAATTCTCAAATACAATTGAGAAATCGGACTTACATAGCCTATAAGTATGGATCCTTGGCTTTAATTTCCCATTGGTCCAAATGAGTGACAAACATAAATGTGCCCACAAATAGCCAAATTCCCGTAGAGCTGAACAAAATTTACACCATTTTAATCTTTAAAATTTTATAGAAAAATTCTCAAATACAATTGAGAAATCGGACTTACATAGTCTATAAGTATGGATTCTTGGCCTTAGTTTCCCATTGGTCCAAATGAGTGACAAACAAGTGTTATAGAAAAATTCTCAAATACAATTGAGAAATCGGACTTACATAGTCTATAAGTATGGATCCTTGGCCTTAGTTTCCCATTGGTCCAAATGAGTGACAAACAAGTGTTATCGAAAAATTCTCAAATACAATTGTGAAATCGGACTTACATAGCCTATAAGTATGGATCCTTGGCTTTAATTTCCCATTGGTCCAAATGAGTGACAAACAAATGTTATAGAAAAATTCTCAAATACAATTGAGAAATCGGACTTACATAGTCTATAAGTATGGATCCTTGGCTTTAATTTCCCATTGGTCCAAATGAGTGACAAACAAGTGTTATAGAAAAATTCTCAAATACAATTGTGAAATCGGACTTACATAGCCTATAAGTATGGATCCTTGGCTTTAATTTCCCATTGGTCCAAATGAGTAACAAACAAATGTTATAGAAAAATTCTCAAATACAATTGAGAAATCGGACTTACATAGTCTATAAGTATGGATCCTTGGCTTTAATTTCCCATTGGTCCAAATGAGTGACAAACAAGTGCTATAGAAAAATTCTCAAATACAATTGAGTAATCGGACTTACATAGCCTATAAGTATGGATCCTTGGCTTTAATTTTCCATTGGTCCAAATGAGTGACAAACATAAATGTGCCCACAAATAGCCAAATTCCCGTAGAGCTGAACAAAATTTACACAATTTTAATCTTTAAAATTTTATAGAAAAATTCTCAAACACAATTGAGAAATCGGACTTACATAGCCTATAAGTATGGATCCTTGGCTTTAATTTCCCATTGGTCCAAATGAGTGACAAACAAATGTTATAGAAAAATTCTCAAATACAATTGAGAAATCGGACTTACATAGCCTATAAGTATGGATCCTTGGCTTTAATTTCCCATTGGTCCAAATGAGTGACAAACAAATGTTATAGAAAAATTCTCAAATACAATTGAGAAATCGGACTTACATAGCCTATAAGTATGGATCCTTGGCTTTAATTTCCCATTGGTCCAAATGAGTGACAAACATAAATGTGCCCACAAATAGCCAAATTCCCGTAGAGCTGAACAAAATTTACACAATTTTAATCTTTAAAATTTTATAGAAAAATTCTCAAACACAATTGAGAAATCGGACTTACATAGTCTATAAGTATGGATCCTTGGCTTTAATTTCCCATTGGTCCAAATGAGTGACAAACAAATGTTATAGAAAAATTCTCAAATACAATTGAGAAATCGGACTTACATAGCCTATAAGTATGGATCCTTGGCTTTAATTTCCCATTGGTCCAAATGAGTGACAAACAAGTGTTATAGAAAAATTCTCAAATACTATTGAGAAATCGGACTTACATAGCCTATAAGTATGGATCCTTGGCTTTAATTTCCCATTGGTCCAAATGAGTGACAAACAAATGTTATAGAAAAATTCTCAAATACAATGGAGAAATCGGACTTACATAGCCTATAAGTATGGATCCTTGGCTTTAATTTCCCATTGGTCCAAATGAGTGACAAACATAAATGTGCCCACAAATAGCCAAATTCCCGTAGAGCTGATCAAAATTTACACAATTTTAATCTTTAAAATTTTATAGAAAAATTCTCAAATACAATTGAGAAATCGGACTTACATAGTCTATAAGTATGGATCCTTGGCCTTAGTTTCCCATTGGTCCAAATGAGTGACAAACAAGTGTTATAGAAAAATTCTCAAATACAATTGTGAAATCGGACTTACATAGCCTATAAGTATGGATCCTTGGCTTTAATTTCCTATTGGTCCAAATGAGTGACAAACAAATGTTATAGAAAAATTCTCAAATACAATTGAGAAATCGGACTTACATAGCCTATAAGTATGGATCCTTGGCTTTAATTTCCCATTGGTCCAAATGAGTGACAAACATAAATGTGCCCACAAATAGCCAAATTCACGTAGAGCTGAACAAAATTTACACAATTTTAATCTTTAAAATTTTATAGAAAAATTCTCAAATACAATTGAGAAATCGGACTTACATAGTCTATAAGTATGGATCCTTGGCCTTAGTTTCCCATTGGTCCAAATGAGTGACAAACAAGTGTTATAGAAAAATTCTCAAATACAATTGTGAAATCGGACTTACATAGCCTATAAGTATGGATCCTTGGCTTTAATTTCCCATTGGTCCAAATGAGTGACAAACAAATGTTATAGAAAAATTCTCAAATACAATTGAGAAATCGGACTTACATAGCCTATAAGTATGGATCCTTGGCTTTAATTTCCCATTGGTCCAAATGAGTGACAAACATAAATGTGCCCACAAATAGAGAAATTCCCGTAGAGCTGAACAAAATTTACACAATTTTAATCTTTAAAATTTTATAGAAAAATTCTCAACTACAATTGAGAAATCGGACTTACATAGTCTATAAGTATGGATTCTTGGCCTTAGTTTCCCATTGGTCCAAATGAGTGACAAACAAGTGTTATAGAAAAATTCTCAAATACAATTGAGAAATCGGACTTACATAGTCTATAAGTATGGATCCTTGGCCTTAGTTTCCCATTGGTCCAAATGAGTGACAAACAAGTGTTATCGAAAAATTCTCAAATACAATTGTGAAATCGGACTTACATAGCCTATAAGTATGGATCCTTGGCTTTAATTTCCCATTGGTCCAAATGAGTGACAAACAAATGTTATAGAAAAATTCTCAAATACAATTGAGAAATCGGACTTACATAGTCTATAAGTATGGATCCTTGGCTTTAATTTCCCATTGGTCCAAATGAGTGACAAACAAGTGTTATAGAAAAATTCTCAAATACAATTGTGAAATCGGACTTACATAGCCTATAAGTATGGATCCTTGGCTTTAATTTCCCATTGGTCCAAATGAGTGACAAACAAATGTTATAGAAAAATTCTCAAATACAATTGAGAAATCGGACTTACATAGTCTATAAGTATGGATCCTTGGCTTTAATTTCCCATTGGTCCAAATGAGTGACAAACAAGTGCTATAGAAAAATTCTCAAATACAATTGAGTAATCGGACTTACATAGTCTATAAGTATGGATCCTTGGCCTTAGTTTCCCATTGGTCCAAATGAGTGACAAACAAGTGTTATAGAAAAATTCTCAAATACAATTGTGAAATCGGACTTACATAGTCTATAAGTATGGATCCTTGGCCTTAGTTTCCCATTGGTCCAAATGAGTGACAAACAAGTGTTATAGAAAAATTCTCAAATACAATTGTGAAATCGGACTTACATAGCCTATAAGTATGGATCCTTGGCTTTAGTTTCCCATTGGTCCAAATGAGTGACAAACAAGTGTTATAGAAAAATTCTCAAATACAATTGTGAAATCGGACTTACATAGCCTATAAGTATGGATCCTTGGCTTTAATTTCCCATTGGTCCAAATGAGTGACAAACAAATGTTATAGAAAAATTCTCAAATACAATTGAGAAATCGAACTTACATAGCCTATAAGTATGGATCTTTGGCTTTAATTTCCCATTGGTCCAAATGAGTGACAAACATAAATGTGCCCACAAATAGCCAAATTCCCGTAGAGCTGAACAAAATTTACACAATTTTAATCTTTAAAATTTTATAGAAAAATTCTCAAACACAATTGAGAAATCGGACTTACATAGCCTATAAGTATGGATCCTTGGCTTTAGTTTCCCATTGGTCCAAATGAGTGACAAACAAGTGTTATAGAAAAATTCTCAAATACAATTGAGAAATCGGACTTACATAGCCTATAAGTATGGATCCTTGGCTTTAGTTTCCCATTGGTCCAAATGAGTGACAAACAAGTGTTATAGAAAAATTCTCAAATACAATTGAGAAATCGGACTTACATAGCCTATAAGTATGGATCCTTGGCTTTAATTTCTCATTGGTCCAAATGAGTGACAAACAAATGTTATAGAAAAATTCTCAAATACAATTGAGAAATCGGACTTACATAGCCTATAAGTATGGATCCTTGGCTTTAATTTCCCATTGGTCCAAATGAGTGACAAACAAGTGTTACAGAAAAATTCTCAAATACAATTGAGAAATCGGACGTACATAGTCTATAAGTATGGATCCTTGGCTTTAATTTCCCATTGGTCCAAATGAGTGAAAAACATAAATGTGCCCACAAATAGCCAAATTCCCGTAGAGCTGATCAAAATTTACACAATTTTAATCTTTAAAATTTTATAGAAAAATTCTCAAATACAATTGAGAAATCGGACTTACATAGCCTATAAGTATGGATCCTTGGCTTTAATTTCCCATTGGTCCAAATGAGTGACAAACAAGTGTTATAGAAAAATTCTCAAATACAATTGAGAAATCGGACTTACATAGCCTATAAGTATGGATCCTTGGCTTTAGTTTCCCATTGGACCAAATGAGTGACAAACATAAATGTGCCCACAAATAGCCAAATTCACGTAAAGCTGAACAAAATTTACACAATTTTAATCTTTAAAATTTTATAGAAAAATTCTCAAATACAATTGAGAAATCAGACTTACATAGTCTATAAGTATGGATCCTTGGCTTTAATTTCCCATTGGTCCAAATGAGTGACAAACAAATGTTATAGAAAAATTCTCAAATACAATTGAGAAATCGGACTTACATAGCCTATAAGTATGGATCCTTGGCTTTAATTTCCCATTGGTCCAAATGAGTGACAAACATAAATGTGCCCACAAATAGCCAAATTCACGTAGAGCTGAACAAAATTTACACAATTTTAATCTTTAAAATTTTATAGAAAAATTCTCAAATACAATTGAGAAATCGGACTTACATAGTCTATAAGTATGGATCCTTGGCCTTAGTTTCCCATTGGTCCAAATGAGTGACAAACAAGTGTTATAGAAAAATTCTCAAATACAATTGTGAAATCGGACTTACATAGCCTATAAGTATGGATCCTTGGCTTTAATTTCCTATTGGTCCAAATGAGTGACAAACAAATGTTATAGAAAAATTCTCAAATACAATTGAGAAATCGGACTTACATAGCCTATAAGTATGGATCCTTGGCTTTAATTTCCCATTGGTCCAAATGAGTGACAAACATAAATGTGCCCACAAATAGCCAAATTCCCGTAGAGCTGAACAAAATTTACACAATTTTAATCTTTAAAATTTTATAGAAAAATTCTCAACTACAATTGAGAAATCGGACTTACATAGTCTATAAGTATGGATTCTTGGCCTTAGTTTCCCATTGGTCCAAATGAGTGACAAACAAGTGTTATAGAAAAATTCTCAAATACAATTGAGAAATCGGACTTACATAGTCTATAAGTATGGATCCTTGGCCTTAGTTTCCCATTGGTCCAAATGAGTGACAAACAAGTGTTATCGAAAAATTCTCAAATACAATTGTGAAATCGGACTTACATAGCCTATAAGTATGGATCCTTGGCTTTAATTTCCCATTGGTCCAAATGAGTGACAAACAAATGTTATAGAAAAATTCTCAAATACAATTGAGAAATCGGACTTACATAGTCTATAAGTATGGATCCTTGGCTTTAATTTCCCATTGGTCCAAATGAGTGACAAACAAGTGTTATAGAAAAATTCTCAAATACAATTGTGAAATCGGACTTACATAGCCTATAAGTATGGTTCCTTGGCTTTAATTTCCCATTGGTCCAAATGAGTGACAAACAAATGTTATAGAAAAATTCTCAAATACAATTGAGAAATCGGACTTACATAGTCTATAAGTATGGATCCTTGGCTTTAATTTCCCATTGGTCCAAATGAGTGACAAACAAGTGCTATAGAAAAATTCTCAAATACAATTGAGTAATCGGACTTACATAGTCTATAAGTATGGATCCTTGGCCTTAGTTTCCCATTGGTCCAAATGAGTGACAAACAAGTGTTATAGAAAAATTCTCAAATACAATTGTGAAATCGGACTTACATAGTCTATAAGTATGGATCCTTGGCCTTAGTTTCCCATTGGTCCAAATGAGTGACAAACAAGTGTTATAGAAAAATTCTCAAATACAATTGTGAAATCGGACTTACATAGCCTATAAGTATGGATCCTTGGCTTTAGTTTCCCATTGGTCCAAATGAGTGACAAACAAGTGTTATAGAAAAATTCTCAAATACAATTGTGAAATCGGACTTACATAGCCTATAAGTATGGATCCTTGGCTTTAATTTCCCATTGGTCCAAATGAGTGACAAACAAATGTTATAGAAAAATTCTCAAATACAATTGAGAAATCGAACTTACATAGCCTATAAGTATGGATCTTTGGCTTTAATTTCCCATTGGTCCAAATGAGTGACAAACATAAATGTGCCCACAAATAGCCAAATTCCCGTAGAGCTGAACAAAATTTACACAATTTTAATCTTTAAAATTTTATAGAAAAATTCTCAAACACAATTGAGAAATCGGACTTACATAGCCTATAAGTATGGATCCTTGGCTTTAGTTTCCCATTGGTCCAAATGAGTGACAAACAAGTGTTATAGAAAAATTCTCAAATACAATTGAGAAATCGGACTTACATAGCCTATAAGTATGGATCCTTGGCTTTAGTTTCCCATTGGTCCAAATGAGTGACAAACAAGTGTTATAGAAAAATTCTCAAATACAATTGAGAAATCGGACTTACATAGCCTATAAGTATGGATCCTTGGCTTTAATTTCTCATTGGTCCAAATGAGTGACAAACAAATGTTATAGAAAAATTCTCAAATACAATTGAGAAATCGGACTTACATAGCCTATAAGTATGGATCCTTGGCTTTAATTTCCCATTGGTCCAAATGAGTGACAAACAAGTGTTACAGAAAAATTCTCAAATACAATTGAGAAATCGGACGTACATAGTCTATAAGTATGGATCCTTGGCTTTAATTTCCCATTGGTCCAAATGAGTGAAAAACATAAATGTGCCCACAAATAGCCAAATTCCCGTAGAGCTGATCAAAATTTACACAATTTTAATCTTTAAAATTTTATAGAAAAATTCTCAAATACAATTGAGAAATCAGACTTACATAGTCTATAAGTATGGATCCTTGGCTTTAATTTCCCATTGGTCCAAATGAGTGACAAACAAATGTTATAGAAAAATTCTCAAATACAATTGAGAAATCGGACTTACATAGCCTATAAGTATGGATCCTTGGCTTTAATTTCCCATTGGTCCAAATGAGTGACAAACAAGTGTTATAGAAAAATTCTCAAATACAATTGAGAAATCGGACTTACATAGCCTATAAGTATGGATCCTTGGCTTTAGTTTCCCATTGGACCAAATGAGTGACAAACATAAATGTGCCCACAAATAGCCAAATTCACGTAGAGCTGAACAAAATTTACACAATTTTAATCTTTAAAATTTTATAGAAAAATTCTCAAATACAATTGAGAAATCAGACTTACATAGTCTATAAGTATGGATCCTTGGCTTTAATTTCCCATTGGTCCAAATGAGTGACAAACAAATGTTATAGAAAAATTCTCAAATACAATTGAGAAATCGGACTTACATAGCCTATAAGTATGGATCCTTGGCTTTAATTTCCCATTGGTCCAAATGAGTGACAAACATAAATGTGCCCACAAATAGCCAAATTCACGTAGAGCTGAACAAAATTTACACAATTTTAATCTTTAAAATTTTATAGAAAAATTCTCAAATACAATTGAGAAATCGGACTTACATAGTCTATAAGTATGGATCCTTGGCCTTAGTTTCCCATTGGTCCAAATGAGTGACAAACAAGTGTTATAGAAAAATTCTCAAATACAATTGTGAAATCGGACTTACATAGCCTATAAGTATGGATCCTTGGCTTTAATTTCCTATTGGTCCAAATGAGTGACAAACAAATGTTATAGAAAAATTCTCAAATACAATTGAGAAATCGGACTTACATAGCCTATAAGTATGGATCCTTGGCTTTAATTTCCCATTGGTCCAAATGAGTGACAAACATAAATGTGCCCACAAATAGCCAAATTCCCGTAGAGCTGAACAAAATTTACACAATTTTAATCTTTAAAATTTTATAGAAAAATTCTCAACTACAATTGAGAAATCGGACTTACATAGTCTATAAGTATGGATTCTTGGCCTTAGTTTCCCATTGGTCCAAATGAGTGACAAACAAGTGTTATAGAAAAATTCTCAAATACAATTGAGAAATCGGACTTACATAGTCTATAAGTATGGATCCTTGGCCTTAGTTTCCCATTGGTCCAAATGAGTGACAAACAAGTGTTATCGAAAAATTCTCAAATACAATTGTGAAATCGGACTTACATAGCCTATAAGTATGGATCCTTGGCTTTAATTTCCCATTGGTCCAAATGAGTGACAAACAAATGTTATAGAAAAATTCTCAAATACAATTGAGAAATCGGACTTACATAGTCTATAAGTATGGATCCTTGGCTTTAATTTCCCATTGGTCCAAATGAGTGACAAACAAGTGTTATAGAAAAATTCTCAAATACAATTGTGAAATCGGACTTACATAGCCTATAAGTATGGATCCTTGGCTTTAATTTCCCATTGGTCCAAATGAGTGACAAACAAATGTTATAGAAAAATTCTCAAATACAATTGAGAAATCGGACTTACATAGTCTATAAGTATGGATCCTTGGCTTTAATTTCCCATTGGTCCAAATGAGTGACAAACAAGTGCTATAGAAAAATTCTCAAATACAATTGAGTAATCGGACTTACATAGTCTATAAGTATGGATCCTTGGCCTTAGTTTCCCATTGGTCCAAATGAGTGACAAACAAGTGTTATAGAAAAATTCTCAAATACAATTGTGAAATCGGACTTACATAGTCTATAAGTATGGATCCTTGGCCTTAGTTTCCCATTGGTCCAAATGAGTGACAAACAAGTGTTATAGAAAAATTCTCAAATACAATTGTGAAATCGGACTTACATAGCCTATAAGTATGGATCCTTGGCTTTAGTTTCCCATTGGTCCAAATGAGTGACAAACAAGTGTTATAGAAAAATTCTCAAATACAATTGTGAAATCGGACTTACATAGCCTATAAGTATGGATCCTTGGCTTTAATTTCCCATTGGTCCAAATGAGTGACAAACAAATGTTATAGAAAAATTCTCAAATACAATTGAGAAATCGAACTTACATAGCCTATAAGTATGGATCTTTGGCTTTAATTTCCCATTGGTCCAAATGAGTGACAAACATAAATGTGCCCACAAATAGCCAAATTCCCGTAGAGCTGAACAAAATTTACACAATTTTAATCTTTAAAATTTTATAGAAAAATTCTCAAACACAATTGAGAAATCGGACTTACATAGCCTATAAGTATGGATCCTTGGCTTTAGTTTCCCATTGGTCCAAATGAGTGACAAACAAGTGTTATAGAAAAATTCTCAAATACAATTGAGAAATCGGACTTACATAGCCTATAAGTATGGATCCTTGGCTTTAGTTTCCCATTGGTCCAAATGAGTGACAAACAAGTGTTATAGAAAAATTCTCAAACACAATTGAGAAATCGGACTTACATAGCCTATAAGTATGGATCCTTGGCTTTAGTTTCATATTGGTCCAAATGAGTGACAAACAAGTGTTATAGAAAAATTCTCAAATACAATTGTGAAATCGGACTTACATAGCCTATAAGTATGGATCCTTGGCTTTAGTTTCCCATTGGTCCAAATGAGTGACAAACAAGTGTTATAGAAAAATTCTCAAATACAATTGTGAAATCGGACTTACATAGCCTATAAGTATGGATCCTTGGCTTTAATTTCCCATTGGTCCAAATGAGTGACAAACAAATGTTATAGAAAAATTCTCAAATACAATTGAGAAATCGAACTTACATAGCCTATAAGTATGGATCTTTGGCTTTAATTTCCCATTGGTCCAAATGAGTGACAAACATAAATGTGCCCACAAATAGCCAAATTCCCGTAGAGCTGAACAAAATTTACACAATTTTAATCTTTAAAATTTTATAGAAAAATTCTCAAACACAATTGAGAAATCGGACTTACATAGCCTATAAGTATGGATCCTTGGCTTTAGTTTCCCATTGGTCCAAATGAGTGACAAACAAGTGTTATAGAAAAATTCTCAAATACAATTGAGAAATCGGACTTACATAGTCTATAAGTATGGATCCTTGGCTTTAATTTCCCATTGGTCCAAATGAGTGACAAACAAGTGCTATAGAAAAATTCTCAAATACAATTGAGTAATCGGACTTACATAGTCTATAAGTATGGATCCTTGGCCTTAGTTTCCCATTGGTCCAAATGAGTGACAAACAAGTGTTATAGAAAAATTCTCAAATACAATTGTGAAATCGGACTTACATAGTCTATAAGTATGGATCCTTGGCCTTAGTTTCCCATTGGTCCAAATGAGTGACAAACAAGTGTTATAGAAAAATTCTCAAATACAATTGTGAAATCGGACTTACATAGCCTATAAGTATGGATCCTTGGCTTTAGTTTCCCATTGGTCCAAATGAGTGACAAACAAGTGTTATAGAAAAATTCTCAAATACAATTGTGAAATCGGACTTACATAGCCTATAAGTATGGATCCTTGGCCTTAATTTCCCATTGGTCCAAATGAGTGACAAACAAATGTTATAGAAAAATTCTCAAATACAATTGAGAAATCGAACTTACATAGCCTATAAGTATGGATCTTTGGCTTTAATTTCCCATTGGTCCAAATGAGTGACAAACATAAATGTGCCCACAAATAGCCAAATTCCCGTAGAGCTGAACAAAATTTACACAATTTTAATCTTTAAAATTTTATAGAAAAATTCTCAAACACAATTGAGAAATCGGACTTACATAGCCTATAAGTATGGATCCTTGGCTTTAGTTTCCCATTGGTCCAAATGAGTGACAAACAAGTGTTATAGAAAAATTCTCAAATACAATTGAGAAATCGGACTTACATAGCCTATAAGTATGGATCCTTGGCTTTAGTTTCCCATTGGTCCAAATGAGTGACAAACAAGTGTTATAGAAAAATTCTCAAATACAATTGAGAAATCGGACTTACATAGCCTATAAGTATGGATCCTTGGCTTTAATTTCTCATTGGTCCAAATGAGTGACAAACAAATGTTATAGAAAAATTCTCAAATACAATTGAGAAATCGGACTTACATAGCCTATAAGTATGGATCCTTGGCTTTAATTTCCCATTGGTCCAAATGAGTGACAAACAAGTGTTACAGAAAAATTCTCAAATACAATTGAGAAATCGGACGTACATAGTCTATAAGTATGGATCCTTGGCTTTAATTTCCCATTGGTCCAAATGAGTGAAAAACATAAATGTGCCCACAAATAGCCAAATTCCCGTAGAGCTGATCAAAATTTACACAATTTTAATCTTTAAAATTTTATAGAAAAATTCTCAAATACAATTGAGAAATCAGACTTACATAGTCTATAAGTATGGATCCTTGGCTTTAATTTCCCATTGGTCCAAATGAGTGACAAACAAATGTTATAGAAAAATTCTCAAATACAATTGAGAAATCGGACTTACATAGCCTATAAGTATGGATCCTTGGCTTTAATTTCCCATTGGTCCAAATGAGTGACAAACAAGTGTTATAGAAAAATTCTCAAATACAATTGAGAAATCGGACTTACATAGCCTATAAGTATGGATCCTTGGCTTTAGTTTCCCATTGGACCAAATGAGTGACAAACATAAATGTGCCCACAAATAGCCAAATTCACGTAGAGCTGAACAAAATTTACACAATTTTAATCTTTAAAATTTTATAGAAAAATTCTCAAATACAATTGAGAAATCAGACTTACATAGTCTATAAGTATGGATCCTTGGCTTTAATTTCCCATTGGTCCAAATGAGTGACAAACAAATGTTATAGAAAAATTCTCAAATACAATTGAGAAATCGGACTTACATAGCCTATAAGTATGGATCCTTGGCTTTAATTTCCCATTGGTCCAAATGAGTGACAAACATAAATGTGCCCACAAATAGCCAAATTCACGTAGAGCTGAACAAAATTTACACAATTTTAATCTTTAAAATTTTATAGAAAAATTCTCAAATACAATTGAGAAATCGGACTTACATAGTCTATAAGTATGGATCCTTGGCCTTAGTTTCCCATTGGTCCAAATGAGTGACAAACAAGTGTTATAGAAAAATTCTCAAATACAATTGTGAAATCGGACTTACATAGCCTATAAGTATGGATCCTTGGCTTTAATTTCCTATTGGTCCAAATGAGTGACAAACAAATGTTATAGAAAAATTCTCAAATACAATTGAGAAATCGGACTTACATAGCCTATAAGTATGGATCCTTGGCTTTAATTTCCCATTGGTCCAAATGAGTGACAAACATAAATGTGCCCACAAATAGCCAAATTCCCGTAGAGCTGAACAAAATTTACACAATTTTAATCTTTAAAATTTTATAGAAAAATTCTCAACTACAATTGAGAAATCGGACTTACATAGTCTATAAGTATGGATTCTTGGCCTTAGTTTCCCATTGGTCCAAATGAGTGACAAACAAGTGTTATAGAAAAATTCTCAAATACAATTGAGAAATCGGACTTACATAGTCTATAAGTATGGATCCTTGGCCTTAGTTTCCCATTGGTCCAAATGAGTGACAAACAAGTGTTATCGAAAAATTCTCAAATACAATTGTGAAATCGGACTTACATAGCCTATAAGTATGGATCCTTGGCTTTAATTTCCCATTGGTCCAAATGAGTGACAAACAAATGTTATAGAAAAATTCTCAAATACAATTGAGAAATCGGACTTACATAGTCTATAAGTATGGATCCTTGGCTTTAATTTCCCATTGGTCCAAATGAGTGACAAACAAGTGTTATAGAAAAATTCTCAAATACAATTGTGAAATCGGACTTACATAGCCTATAAGTATGGATCCTTGGCTTTAATTTCCCATTGGTCCAAATGAGTGACAAACAAATGTTATAGAAAAATTCTCAAATACAATTGAGAAATCGGACTTACATAGTCTATAAGTATGGATCCTTGGCTTTAATTTCCCATTGGTCCAAATGAGTGACAAACAAGTGCTATAGAAAAATTCTCAAATACAATTGAGTAATCGGACTTACATAGTCTATAAGTATGGATCCTTGGCCTTAGTTTCCCATTGGTCCAAATGAGTGACAAACAAGTGTTATAGAAAAATTCTCAAATACAATTGTGAAATCGGACTTACATAGTCTATAAGTATGGATCCTTGGCCTTAGTTTCCCATTGGTCCAAATGAGTGACAAACAAGTGTTATAGAAAAATTCTCAAATACAATTGTGAAATCGGACTTACATAGCCTATAAGTATGGATCCTTGGCTTTAGTTTCCCATTGGTCCAAATGAGTGACAAACAAGTGTTATAGAAAAATTCTCAAATACAATTGTGAAATCGGACTTACATAGCCTATAAGTATGGATCCTTGGCTTTAATTTCCCATTGGTCCAAATGAGTGACAAACAAATGTTATAGAAAAATTCTCAAATACAATTGAGAAATCGAACTTACATAGCCTATAAGTATGGATCTTTGGCTTTAATTTCCCATTGGTCCAAATGAGTGACAAACATAAATGTGCCCACAAATAGCCAAATTCCCGTAGAGCTGAACAAAATTTACACAATTTTAATCTTTAAAATTTTATAGAAAAATTCTCAAACACAATTGAGAAATCGGACTTACATAGCCTATAAGTATGGATCCTTGGCTTTAGTTTCCCATTGGTCCAAATGAGTGACAAACAAGTGTTATAGAAAAATTCTCAAATACAATTGAGAAATCGGACTTACATAGCCTATAAGTATGGATCCTTGGCTTTAGTTTCCCATTGGTCCAAATGAGTGACAAACAAGTGTTATAGAAAAATTCTCAAACACAATTGAGAAATCGGACTTACATAGCCTATAAGTATGGATCCTTGGCTTTAGTTTCCCATTGGTCCAAATGAGTGACAAACAAGTGTTATAGAAAAATTCTCAAATACAATTGTGAAATCGGACTTACATAGCCTATAAGTATGGATCCTTGGCTTTAGTTTCCCATTGGTCCAAATGAGTGACAAACAAGTGTTATAGAAAAATTCTCAAATACAATTGTGAAATCGGACTTACATAGCCTATAAGTATGGATCCTTGGCTTTAATTTCCCATTGGTCCAAATGAGTGACAAACAAATGTTATAGAAAAATTCTCAAATACAATTGAGAAATCGAACTTACATAGCCTATAAGTATGGATCTTTGGCTTTAATTTCCCATTGGTCCAAATGAGTGACAAACATAAATGTGCCCACAAATAGCCAAATTCCCGTAGAGCTGAACAAAATTTACACAATTTTAATCTTTAAAATTTTATAGAAAAATTCTCAAACACAATTGAGAAATCGGACTTACATAGCCTATAAGTATGGATCCTTGGCTTTAGTTTCCCATTGGTCCAAATGAGTGACAAACAAGTGTTATAGAAAAATTCTCAAATACAATTGAGAAATCGGACTTACATAGCCTATAAGTATGGATCCTTGGCTTTAGTTTCCCATTGGTCCAAATGAGTGACAAACAAGTGTTATAGAAAAATTCTCAAATACAATTGAGAAATCGGACTTACATAGCCTATAAGTATGGATCCTTGGCTTTAATTTCTCATTGGTCCAAATGAGTGACAAACAAATGTTATAGAAAAATTCTCAAATACAATTGAGAAATCGGACTTACATAGCCTATAAGTATGGATCCTTGGCTTTAATTTCCCATTGGTCCAAATGAGTGACAAACAAGTGTTACAGAAAAATTCTCAAATACAATTGAGAAATCGGACGTACATAGTCTATAAGTATGGATCCTTGGCTTTAATTTCCCATTGGTCCAAATGAGTGAAAAACATAAATGTGCCCACAAATAGCCAAATTCCCGTAGAGCTGATCAAAATTTACACAATTTTAATCTTTAAAATTTTATAGAAAAATTCTCAAATACAATTGAGAAATCAGACTTACATAGTCTATAAGTATGGATCCTTGGCTTTAATTTCCCATTGGTCCAAATGAGTGACAAACAAATGTTATAGAAAAATTCTCAAATACAATTGAGAAATCGGACTTACATAGCCTATAAGTATGGATCCTTGGCTTTAATTTCCCATTGGTCCAAATGAGTGACAAACAAGTGTTATAGAAAAATTCTCAAATACAATTGAGAAATCGGACTTACATAGCCTATAAGTATGGATCCTTGGCTTTAGTTTCCCATTGGACCAAATGAGTGACAAACATAAATGTGCCCACAAATAGCCAAATTCACGTAGAGCTGAACAAAATTTACACAATTTTAATCTTTAAAATTTTATAGAAAAATTCTCAAATACAATTGAGAAATCAGACTTACATAGTCTATAAGTATGGATCCTTGGCTTTAATTTCCCATTGGTCCAAATGAGTGACAAACAAATGTTATAGAAAAATTCTCAAATACAATTGAGAAATCGGACTTACATAGCCTATAAGTATGGATCCTTGGCTTTAATTTCCCATTGGTCCAAATGAGTGACAAACATAAATGTGCCCACAAATAGCCAAATTCACGTAGAGCTGAACAAAATTTACACAATTTTAATCTTTAAAATTTTATAGAAAAATTCTCAAATACAATTGAGAAATCGGACTTACATAGTCTATAAGTATGGATCCTTGGCCTTAGTTTCCCATTGGTCCAAATGAGTGACAAACAAGTGTTATAGAAAAATTCTCAAATACAATTGTGAAATCGGACTTACATAGCCTATAAGTATGGATCCTTGGCTTTAATTTCCTATTGGTCCAAATGAGTGACAAACAAATGTTATAGAAAAATTCTCAAATACAATTGAGAAATCGGACTTACATAGCCTATAAGTATGGATCCTTGGCTTTAATTTCCCATTGGTCCAAATGAGTGACAAACATAAATGTGCCCACAAATAGCCAAATTCCCGTAGAGCTGAACAAAATTTACACAATTTTAATCTTTAAAATTTTATAGAAAAATTCTCAACTATAATTGAGAAATCGGACTTACATAGTCTATAAGTATGGATTCTTGGCCTTAGTTTCCCATTGGTCCAAATGAGTGACAAACAAGTGTTATAGAAAAATTCTCAAATACAATTGAGAAATCGGACTTACATAGTCTATAAGTATGGATCCTTGGCCTTAGTTTCCCATTGGTCCAAATGAGTGACAAACAAGTGTTATCGAAAAATTCTCAAATACAATTGTGAAATCGGACTTACATAGCCTATAAGTATGGATCCTTGGCTTTAATTTCCCATTGGTCCAAATGAGTGACAAACAAATGTTATAGAAAAATTCTCAAATACAATTGAGAAATCGGACTTACATAGTCTATAAGTATGGATCCTTGGCTTTAATTTCCCATTGGTCCAAATGAGTGACAAACAAGTGTTATAGAAAAATTCTCAAATACAATTGTGAAATCGGACTTACATAGCCTATAAGTATGGATCCTTGGCTTTAATTTCCCATTGGTCCAAATGAGTGACAAACAAATGTTATAGAAAAATTCTCAAATACAATTGAGAAATCGGACTTACATAGTCTATAAGTATGGATCCTTGGCTTTAATTTCCCATTGGTCCAAATGAGTGACAAACAAGTGCTATAGAAAAATTCTCAAATACAATTGAGTAATCGGACTTACATAGTCTATAAGTATGGATCCTTGGCCTTAGTTTCCCATTGGTCCAAATGAGTGACAAACAAGTGTTATAGAAAAATTCTCAAATACAATTGTGAAATCGGACTTACATAGTCTATAAGTATGGATCCTTGGCCTTAGTTTCCCATTGGTCCAAATGAGTGACAAACAAGTGTTATAGAAAAATTCTCAAATACAATTGTGAAATCGGACTTACATAGCCTATAAGTATGGATCCTTGGCTTTAGTTTCCCATTGGTCCAAATGAGTGACAAACAAGTGTTATAGAAAAATTCTCAAATACAATTGTGAAATCGGACTTACATAGCCTATAAGTATGGATCCTTGGCTTTAATTTCCCATTGGTCCAAATGAGTGACAAACAAATGTTATAGAAAAATTCTCAAACACAATTGAGAAATCGAACTTACATAGCCTATAAGTATGGATCTTTGGCTTTAATTTCCCATTGGTCCAAATGAGTGACAAACATAAATGTGCCCACAAATAGCCAAATTCCCGTAGAGCTGAACAAAATTTACACAATTTTAATCTTTAAAATTTTATAGAAAAATTCTCAAACACAATTGAGAAATCGGACTTACATAGCCTATAAGTATGGATCCTTGGCTTTAGTTTCCCATTGGTCCAAATGAGTGACAAACAAGTGTTATAGAAAAATTCTCAAATACAATTGAGAAATCGGACTTACATAGCCTATAAGTATGGATCCTTGGCTTTAGTTTCCCATTGGTCCAAATGAGTGACAAACAAGTGTTATAGAAAAATTCTCAAATACAATTGAGAAATCGGACTTACATAGCCTATAAGTATGGATCCTTGGCTTTAATTTCTCATTGGTCCAAATGAGTGACAAACAAATGTTATAGAAAAATTCTCAAATACAATTGAGAAATCGGACTTACATAGCCTATAAGTATGGATCCTTGGCTTTAATTTCCCATTGGTCCAAATGAGTGACAAACAAGTGTTACAGAAAAATTCTCAAATACAATTGAGAAATCGGACGTACATAGTCTATAAGTATGGATCCTTGGCTTTAATTTCCCATTGGTCCAAATGAGTGAAAAACATAAATGTGCCCACAAATAGCCAAATTCCCGTAGAGCTGATCAAAATTTACACAATTTTAATCTTTAAAATTTTATAGAAAAATTCTCAAATACAATTGAGAAATCAGACTTACATAGTCTATAAGTATGGATCCTTGGCTTTAATTTCCCATTGGTCCAAATGAGTGACAAACAAATGTTATAGAAAAATTCTCAAATACAATTGAGAAATCGGACTTACATAGCCTATAAGTATGGATCCTTGGCTTTAATTTCCCATTGGTCCAAATGAGTGACAAACAAGTGTTATAGAAAAATTCTCAAATACAATTGAGAAATCGGACTTACATAGCCTATAAGTATGGATCCTTGGCTTTAGTTTCCCATTGGACCAAATGAGTGACAAACATAAATGTGCCCACAAATAGCCAAATTCACGTAGAGCTGAACAAAATTTACACAATTTTAATCTTTAAAATTTTATAGAAAAATTCTCAAATACAATTGAGAAATCAGACTTACATAGTCTATAAGTATGGATCCTTGGCTTTAATTTCCCATTGGTCCAAATGAGTGACAAACAAATGTTATAGAAAAATTCTCAAATACAATTGAGAAATCGGACTTACATAGCCTATAAGTATGGATCCTTGGCTTTAATTTCCCATTGGTCCAAATGAGTGACAAACATAAATGTGCCCACAAATAGCCAAATTCACGTAGAGCTGAACAAAATTTACACAATTTTAATCTTTAAAATTTTATAGAAAAATTCTCAAATACAATTGTGAAATCGGACTTACATAGCCTATAAGTATGGATCCTTGGCTTTAGTTTCCCATTGGTCCAAATGAGTAACAAACAAGTGTTATAGAAAAATTCTCAAATACAATTTTGAAATCGGACTTACATAGCCTATAAGTATGGATCCTTGGCTTTAATTTCCCATTGGTCCAAATGAGTGACAAACAAATGTTATAGAAAAATTCTCAAATACAATTGAGAAATCGAACTTACATAGCCTATAAGTATGGATCTTTGGCTTTAATTTCCCATTGGTCCAAATGAGTGACAAACATAAATGTGCCCACAAATAGCCAAATTCCCGTAGAGCTGAACAAAATTTACACAATTTTAATCTTTAAAATTTTATAGAAAAATTCTCAAACACAATTGAGAAATCGGACTTACATAGCCTATAAGTATGGATCCTTGGCTTTAGTTTCCCATTGGTCCAAATGAGTGACAAACAAGTGTTATAGAAAAATTCTCAAATACAATTGAGAAATCGGACTTACATAGCCTATAAGTATGGATCCTTGGCTTTAGTTTCCCATTGGTCCAAATGAGTGACAAACAAGTGTTATAGAAAAATTCTCAAATACAATTGAGAAATCGGACTTACATAGCCTATAAGTATGGATCCTTGGCTTTAATTTCTCATTGGTCCAAATGAGTGACAAACAAATGTTATAGAAAAATTCTCAAATACAATTGAGAAATCGGACTTACATAGCCTATAAGTATGGATCCTTGGCTTTAATTTCCCATTGGTCCAAATGAGTGACAAACAAGTGTTACAGAAAAATTCTCAAATACAATTGAGAAATCGGACGTACATAGTCTATAAGTATGGATCCTTGGCTTTAATTTCCCATTGGTCCAAATGAGTGAAAAACATAAATGTGCCCACAAATAGCCAAATTCCCGTAGAGCTGATCAAAATTTACACAATTTTAATCTTTAAAATTTTATAGAAAAATTCTCAAATACAATTGAGAAATCAGACTTACATAGTCTATAAGTATGGATCCTTGGCTTTAATTTCCCATTGGTCCAAATGAGTGACAAACATAAATGTGCCCACAAATAGCCAAATTCACGTAGAGCTGAACAAAATTTACACAATTTTAATCTTTAAAATTTTATAGAAAAATTCTCAAATACAATTGAGAAATCGGACTTACATAGTCTATAAGTATGGATCCTTGGCTTTAATTTCCCATTGGTCCAAATGAGTGACAAACAAATGTTATAGAAAAATTCTCAAATACAATTGAGAAATCGGACTTACATAGCCTATAAGTATGGATCCTTGGCTTTAATTTCCCATTGGTCCAAATGAGTGACAAACAAATGTTATAGAAAAATTCTCAAATACAATTGAGAAATCGGACTTACATAGTCTATAAGTATGGATCCTTGGCTTTAATTTCCCATTGGTCCAAATGAGTGACAAACAAGTGTTACAGAAAAATTCTCAAATACAATTGAGAAATCGGACGTACATAGTCTATAAGTATGGATCCTTGGCTTTAATTTCCCATTGGTCCAAATGAGTGACAAACAAATGTTATAGAAAAATTCTCAAATACAATTGAGAAATCGGACTTACATAGCCTATAAGTACGGATCCTTGGCTTTAATTTCCCATTGGTCCAAATGAGTGACAAACAAGTGTTATAGAAAAATTCTCAAATACAATTGAGAAATCGGAGTTACATAGCCTATAAGTATGGATCCTTGGCTTTAATTTCCCATTGGTCCAAATGAGTGACAAACAAATGTTATAGAAAAATTCTCAAATACAATTGAGAAATCGGACTTACATAGTCTATAAGTATGGATCCTTGGCTTTAATTTCCCATTGGTCCAAATGAGTGACAAACATAAATGTGCCCACAAATAGCCAAATTCCCGTAGAGCTGTACAAAATTTACACAATTTTAATCTTTAAAATTTTATAGAAAAATTCTCAAATACAATTGAGAAATCAGACTTACATAGTCTATAAGTATGGATTCTTGGCTTTAATTTATTATTGGTCCAAATGTGTGACAAACAAATGTTATAGAAAAATTCTCAAATACAATTGAGAAATCGGACTTACATAGCCTATAAGTATGGATCCTTGGCTTTAATTTCCCATTGGTCCAAATGAGTGACAAACAAATGTAATAGAAAAATTCTCAAATACAATTGAGAAATCGGACTTACATAGTCTATAAGTAGGGATCCTTGGCTTTAATTTCCCATTGGTCCAAATGAGTGACAAACAAATGTTATAGAAAAATTCTCAAATACAATTGAGAAATCGGACTTACATAGTCTATAAGTATGGATTCTTGGCTTTAATTTCTTATTGGTCCAAATGAGTGACAAACAAATGTTATAGGAAAAATTCTCAAATACA
Source organism: Lypha dubia (assembly GCA_947311025.1). NCBI lineage: Eukaryota > Metazoa > Arthropoda > Insecta > Diptera > Tachinidae > Lypha > Lypha dubia. Next base: position 264,739 of record OX371263.1, read on the forward strand.
ATTGAGAAATCGGACTTACATAGTCTATAAGTATGGATCCTTGGCTTTAATTTCCCATTGGTCCAAATGAGTGACAAACATAAATGTGCCCACAAATAGCCAAATTCACGTAGAGCTGAACAAAATTTACACAATTTTAATCTTTAAAATTTTATAGAAAAATTCTCAAATACAATTGAGAAATCGGACTTACATAGTCTATAAGTATGGATCCTTGGCTTTAATTTCCCATTGGTCCAAATGAGTGACAAACAAATGTTATAGAAAAATTCTCAAATACAATTGAGAAATCGGACTTACATAGCCTATAATAATGGATCCTTGGCTTTAATTTCCCATTGGTCCAAATGAGTGACAAACAAATGTTATAGAAAAATTCTCAAATACAATTGAGAAATCGGACTTACATAGTCTATAAGTAGGGATCCTTGGCTTTAATTTCCCATTGGTCCAAATGAGTGACAAACAAATGTTATAGAAAAATTCTCAAATACAATTGAGAAATCGGACTTACATAGCCTATAAGTATGGATCCTTGGCTTTAATTTCCCATTGGTCCAAATGAGTGACAAACAAATGTTATAGAAAAATTCTCAAATACAATTGAGAAATCGGACTTACATAGCCTATAAGTATGGATCCTTGGCTTTAATTTCCCATTGGTCCAAATGAGTGACAAACAAATGTTATAGAAAAATTCTCAAATACAATTGAGAAATCGGACTTACATAGCCTATAAGTATGGATCCTTGGCTTTAATTTCCCATTGGTCCAAATGAGTGACAAACATAAATGTGCCCACAAATAGCCAAATTCCCGTAGAGCTGAACAAAATTTACACAATTTTAATCTTTAAAATTTTATAGAAAAATTCTCAAACACAATTGAGAAATCGGACTTACATAGCCTATAAGTATGGATCCTTGGCTTTAGTTTCCCATTGGTCCAAATGAGTGACAAACAAGTGTTATAGAAAAATTCTCAAATACAATTGTGAAATCGGACTTACATAGCCTATAAGTATGGATCCTTGGCTTTAATTTCCCATTGGTCCAAATGAGTGACAAACAAATGTTATAGAAAAATTCTCAAATACAATTGAGAAATCGGACTTACATAGTCTATAAGTATGGATCCTTGGCTTTAATTTCCCATTGGTCCAAATGAGTGACAAACAAGTGCTATAGAAAAATTCTCAAATACAATTGAGTAATCGGACTTACATAGTCTATAAGTATGGATCCTTGGCTTTAATTTCCTATTGGTCCAAATGAGTGACAAACAAATGTTATAGAAAAATTCTCAAATACAATTGAGAAATCGGACTTACATAGCCTATAAGTATGGATCCTTGGCTTTAATTTCCCATTGGTCCAAATGAGTGACAAACATAAATGTGCCCACAAATAGCCAAATTCCCGTAGAGCTGAACAAAATTTACACAATTTTAATCTTTAAAATTTTATAGAAAAATTCTCAACTACAATTGAGAAATCGGACTTACATAGTCTATAAGTATGGATTCTTGGCCTTAGTTTCCCATTGGTCCAAATGAGTGACAAACAAGTGTTATAGAAAAATTCTCAAATACAATTGAGAAATCGGACTTACATAGTCTATAAGTATGGATCCTTGGCCTTAGTTTCCCATTGGTCCAAATGAGTGACAAACAAATGTTATAGAAAAATTCTCAAATACAATTGAGAAATCGGACTTACATAGCCTATAAGTATGGATCCTTGGCTTTAATTTCCCATTGGTCCAAATGAGTAACAAACAAGTGTTATAGAAAAATTCTCAAATACAATTGAGAAATCGGACTTACATAGCCTATAAGTATGGATCCTTGGCTTTAGTTTCCCATTGGACCAAATGAGTGACAAACATAAATGTGCCCACAAATAGCCAAATTCACGTAGAGCTGAACAAAATTTACACAATTTTAATCTTTAAAATTTTATAGAAAAATTCTCAAATACAATTGAGAAATCAGACTTACATAGTCTATAAGTATGGATCCTTGGCTTTAATTTCCCATTGGTCCAAATGAGTGACAAACAAATGTTATAGAAAAATTCTCAAATACAATTGAGAAATCGGACTTACATAGCCTATAAGTATGGATCCTTGGCTTTAATTTCCCATTGGTCCAAATGAGTGACAAACATAAATGTGCCCACAAATAGCCAAATTCACGTAGAGCTGAACAAAATTTACACAATTTTAATCTTTAAAATTTTATAGAAAAATTCTCAAATACAATTGTGAAATCGGACTTACATAGCCTATAAGTATGGATCCTTGGCTTTAGTTTCCCATTGGTCCAAATGAGTAACAAACAAGTGTTATAGAAAAATTCTCAAATACAATTGTGAAATCGGACTTACATAGCCTATAAGTATGGATCCTTGGCTTTAATTTCCCATTGGTCCAAATGAGTGACAAACAAATGTTATAGAAAAATTCTCAAATACAATTGAGAAATCGAACTTACATAGCCTATAAGTATGGATCTTTGGCTTTAATTTCCCATTGGTCCAAATGAGTGACAAACATAAATGTGCCCACAAATAGCCAAATTCCCGTAGAGCTGAACAAAATTTACACAATTTTAATCTTTAAAATTTTATAGAAAAATTCTCAAACACAATTGAGAAATCGGACTTACATAGCCTATAAGTATGGATCCTTGGCTTTAGTTTCCCATTGGTCCAAATGAGTGACAAACAAGTGTTATAGAAAAATTCTCAAATACAATTGAGAAATCGGACTTACATAGCCTATAAGTATGGATCCTTGGCTTTAGTTTCCCATTGGTCCAAATGAGTGACAAACAAGTGTTATAGAAAAATTCTCAAATACAATTGAGAAATCGGACTTACATAGCCTATAAGTATGGATCCTTGGCTTTAATTTCTCATTGGTCCAAATGAGTGACAAACAAATGTTATAGAAAAATTCTCAAATACAATTGAGAAATCGGACTTACATAGCCTATAAGTATGGATCCTTGGCTTTAATTTCCCATTGGTCCAAATGAGTGACAAACAAGTGTTACAGAAAAATTCTCAAATACAATTGAGAAATCGGACGTACATAGTCTATAAGTATGGATCCTTGGCTTTAATTTCCCATTGGTCCAAATGAGTGAAAAACATAAATGTGCCCACAAATAGCCAAATTCCCGTAGAGCTGATCAAAATTTACACAATTTTAATCTTTAAAATTTTATAGAAAAATTCTCAAATACAATTGAGAAATCAGACTTACATAGTCTATAAGTATGGATCCTTGGCTTTAATTTCCCATTGGTCCAAATGAGTGACAAACATAAATGTGCCCACAAATAGCCAAATTCACGTAGAGCTGAACAAAATTTACACAATTTTAATCTTTAAAATTTTATAGAAAAATTCTCAAATACAATTGAGAAATCGGACTTACATAGTCTATAAGTATGGATCCTTGGCTTTAATTTCCCATTGGTCCAAATGAGTGACAAACAAATGTTATAGAAAAATTCTCAAATACAATTGAGAAATCGGACTTACATAGCCTATAAGTATGGATCCTTGGCTTTAATTTCCCATTGGTCCAAATGAGTGACAAACAAATGTTATAGAAAAATTCTCAAATACAATTGAGAAATCGGACTTACATAGTCTATAAGTATGGATCCTTGGCTTTAATTTCCCATTGGTCCAAATGAGTGACAAACAAGTGTTACAGAAAAATTCTCAAATACAATTGAGAAATCGGACGTACATAGTCTATAAGTATGGATCCTTGGCTTTAATTTCCCATTGGTCCAAATGAGTGACAAACAAATGTTATAGAAAAATTCTCAAATACAATTGAGAAATCGGACTTACATAGCCTATAAGTACGGATCCTTGGCTTTAATTTCCCATTGGTCCAAATGAGTGACAAACAAGTGTTATAGAAAAATTCTCAAATACAATTGAGAAATCGGAGTTACATAGCCTATAAGTATGGATCCTTGGCTTTAATTTCCCATTGGTCCAAATGAGTGACAAACAAATGTTATAGAAAAATTCTCAAATACAATTGAGAAATCGGACTTACATAGTCTATAAGTATGGATCCTTGGCTTTAATTTCCCATTGGTCCAAATGAGTGACAAACATAAATGTGCCCACAAATAGCCAAATTCCCGTAGAGCTGTACAAAATTTACACAATTTTAATCTTTAAAATTTTATAGAAAAATTCTCAAATACAATTGAGAAATCAGACTTACATAGTCTATAAGTATGGATTCTTGGCTTTAATTTATTATTGGTCCAAATGTGTGACAAACAAATGTTATAGAAAAATTCTCAAATACAATTGAGAAATCGGACTTACATAGCCTATAAGTATGGATCCTTGGCTTTAATTTCCCATTGGTCCAAATGAGTGACAAACAAATGTAATAGAAAAATTCTCAAATACAATTGAGAAATCGGACTTACATAGTCTATAAGTAGGGATCCTTGGCTTTAATTTCCCATTGGTCCAAATGAGTGACAAACAAATGTTATAGAAAAATTCTCAAATACAATTGAGAAATCGGACTTACATAGTCTATAAGTATGGATTCTTGGCTTTAATTTCTTATTGGTCCAAATGAGTGACAAACAAATGTTATAGGAAAAATTCTCAAATACAATTGAGAAATCGGACTTACATAGTCTATAAGTATGGATCCTTGGCTTTAATTTCCCATTGGTCCAAATGAGTGACAAACATAAATGTGCCCACAAATAGCCAAATTCACGTAGAGCTGAACAAAATTTACACAATTTTAATCTTTAAAATTTTATAGAAAAATTCTCAAATACAATTGAGAAATCGGACTTACATAGTCTATAAGTATGGATCCTTGGCTTTAATTTCCCATTGGTCCAAATGAGTGACAAACAAATGTTATAGAAAAATTCTCAAATACAATTGAGAAATCGGACTTACATAGCCTATAAGTATGGATCCTTGGCTTTAATTTCCCATTGGTCCAAATGAGTGACAAACAAATGTTATAGAAAAATTCTCAAATACAATTGAGAAATCGGACTTACATAGTCTATAAGTAGGGATCCTTGGCTTTAATTTCCCATTGGTCCAAATGAGTGACAAACAAATGTTATAGAAAAATTCTCAAATACAATTGAGAAATCGGACTTACATAGCCTATAAGTATGGATCCTTGGCTTTAATTTCCCATTGGTCCAAATGAGTGACAAACAAATGTTATAGAAAAATTCTCAAATACAATTGAGAAATCGGACTTACATAGCCTATAAGTATGGATCCTTGGCTTTAATTTCCCATTGGTCCAAATGAGTGACAAACAAATGTTATAGAAAAATTCTCAAATACAATTGAGAAATCGGACTTACATAGCCTATAAGTATGGATCCTTGGCTTTAATTTCCCATTGATCCAAATGAGTGACAAACAAGTGTTATAGAAAAATTCTCAAATACAATTGAGAAATCGGACTTACATAGCCTATAAGTATGGATCCTTGGCTTTAATTTCCCATTGGTCCAAATGAGTGACAAACAAATGTTATAGAAAAATTCTCAAATACAATTGAGAAATCGGACTTACATAGCCTATAAGTATGGATCCTTGGCTTTAATTTCCCATTGGTCCAAATGAGTGACAAACAAATGTTATAGAAAAATTCTCAAATACAATTGAGAAATCGGACTTACATAGCCTATAAGTATGGATCCTTGGCTTTAATTTCCCATTGGTCCAAATGAGTGACAAACATAAATGTGCCCACAAATAGCCAAATTCCCGTAGAGCTGAACAAAATTTACGCAATTTTAATCTTTAAAATTTTATAGAAAAATTCTCAAACACAATTGAGAAATCGGACTTACATAGCCTATAAGTATGGATCCTTGGCTTTAGTTTCCCATTGGTCCAAATGAGTGACAAACAAGTGTTATAGAAAAATTCTCAAATACAATTGTGAAATCGGACTTACATAGCCTATAAGTATGGATCCTTGGCTTTAATTTCCCATTGGTCCAAATGAGTGACAAACAAATGTTATAGAAAAATTCTCAAATACAATTGAGAAATCGGACTTACATAGCCTATAAGTATGGATCCTTGGCTTTAATTTCCCATTGGTCCAAATGAGTGACAAACATAAATGTGCCCACAAATAGCGAAATTCCCGTAGAGCTGATCAAAATTTACACAATTTTAATCTTTAAAATTTTATAGAAAAATTCTCAAATACAATTGAGAAATCAGACTTACATAGTCTATAAGTATGGATCCTTGGCTTTAATTTCCCATTGGTCCAAATGAGTGACAAACAAATGTTATAGAAAAATTTTCAAATACAATTGAGAAATCGGACTTACATAGCCTATAAGTATGGATCCTTGGCTTTAATTTCCCATTGGTCCAAATGAGTGACAAACATAAATGTGCCCACAAATAGCCAAATTCACGTAGAGCTGAACAAAATTTACACAATTTTAATCTTTAAAATTTTATAGAAAAATTCTCAAATACAATTGAGAAATCGGACTTACATAGTCTATAAGTATGGATTCTTGGCTTTAATTTCTTATTGGTCCAAATGAGTGACAAACAAATGTTATAGGAAAAATTCTCAAATACAATTGAGAAATCGGACTTACATAGTCTATAAGTATGGATCCTTGGCTTTAATTTCCCATTGGTCCAAATGAGTGACAAACATAAATGTGCCCACAAATAGCCAAATTCACGTAGAGCTGAACAAAATTTACACAATTTTAATCTTTAAAATTTTATAGAAAAATTCTCAAATACAATTGAGAAATCGGACTTACATAGTCTATAAGTATGGATCCTTGGCTTTAATTTCCCATTGGTCCAAATGAGTGACAAACAAATGTTATAGAAAAATTCTCAAATACAATTGAGAAATCGGACTTACATAGCCTATAAGTATGGATCCTTGGCTTTAATTTCCCATTGGTCCAAATGAGTGACAAACAAATGTTATAGAAAAATTCTCAAATACAATTGAGAAATCGGACTTACATAGTCTATAAGTAGGGATCCTTGGCTTTAATTTCCCATTGGTCCAAATGAGTGACAAACAAATGTTATAGAAAAATTCTCAAATACAATTGAGAAATCGGACTTACATAGCCTATAAGTATGGATCCTTGGCTTTAATTTCCCATTGATCCAAATGAGTGACAAACAAGTGTTATAGAAAAATTCTCAAATACAATTGAGAAATCGGACTTACATAGCCTATAAGTATGGATCCTTGGCTTTAATTTCCCATTGGTCCAAATGAGTGAAAAACAAATGTTATAGAAAAATTCTCAAATACAATTGAGAAATCGGACTTACATAGCCTATAAGTATGGATCCTTGGCTTTAATTTCCCATTGGTCCAAATGAGTGACAAACATAAATGTGCCCACAAATAGCCAAATTCCCGTAGAGCTGATCAAAATTTACACAATTTTAATCTTTAAAATTTTATAGAAAAATTCTCAAATACAATTGAGAAATCAGACTTACATAGTCTATGAGTATGGATCCTTGGCTTTAATTTCCCATTGGTCCAAATGAGTGACAAACAAATGTTATAGAAAAATTCTCAAATACAATTGAGAAATCGGACTTACATAGCCTATAAGTATGGATCCTTGGCTTTAATTTCCCATTGGTCCAAATGAGTGACAAACATAAATGTGCCCACAAATAGCCAAATTCCCGTAGAGCTGATCAAAATTTACACAATTTTAATCTTTAAAATTTTATAGAAAAATTCTCAAATACAATTGAGAAATCAGACTTACATAGTCTATAAGTATGGATCCTTGGCTTTAATTTCCCATTGGTCCAAATGAGTGACAAACAAATGTTATAGAAAAATTCTCAAATACAATTGAGAAATCGGACTTACATAGTCTATAAGTATGGATCCTTGGCTTTAATTTCCCATTGGTCCAAATGAGTGACAAACAAATGTTATAGAAAAATTCTCAAATACAATTGAGAAATCGGACTTACATAGCCTATAAGTATGGATCCTTGGCTTTAATTTCCCATTGGTCCAAATGAGTGACAAACATAAATGTGCCCACAAATAGCCAAATTCCCGTAGAGCTGATCAAAATTTACACAATTTTAATCTTTAAAATTTTATAGAAAAATTCTCAAATACAATTGAGAAATCAGACTTACATAGTCTATAAGTATGGATCCTTGGCTTTAATTTCCCATTGGTCCAAATGAGTGACAAACAAATGTTATAGAAAAATTCTCAAATACAATTGAGAAATCGGACTTACATAGCCTATAAGTATGGATCCTTGGCTTTAATTTCCCATTGGTCCAAATGAGTGACAAACAAGTGTTATAGAAAAATTCTCAAATACTATTGAGAAATCGGACTTACATAGCCTATAAGTATGGATCCTTGGCTTTAATTTCCCATTGGTCCAAATGAGTGACAAACATAAATGTGCCCACAAATAGCCAAATTCACGTAGAGCTGAACAAAATTTACGCAATTTTAATCTTTAAAATTTTATAGAAAAATTCTCAAATACAATTGAGAAATCAGACTTACATAGTCTATAAGTATGGATCCTTGGCTTTAATTTCCCATTGGTCCACATGAGTGACAAACATAAATGTGCCCACAATTTTAATCTTTAAAATTTTATAGAAAAATTCTCAAATACAATTGAGAAATCAGACTTACATAGTCTATAAGTATGGATCCTTGGCTTTAATTTCCCATTGGTCCAAATGAGTGACAAACAAATGTTATAGAAAAATTCTCAAATACAATTGAGAAATCGGACTTACATAGCCTATAAGTATGGATCCTTGGCTTTAATTTCCCATTGGTCCAAATGAGTGACAAACATAAATGTGCCCACAAATAGCCAAATTCACGTAGAGCTGAACAAAATTTACACAATTTTAATCTTTAAAATTTTATAGAAAAATTCTCAAATACAATTGAGAAATCAGACTTAAATAGTCTATAAGTATGGATCCTTGGCTTTAATTTCCCATTGGTCCAAATGAGTGACAAACATAAATGTGCCCACAAATAGCCAAATTCCCGTAGAGCTGATCAAAATTTACACAATTTTAATCTTTAAAATTTTATAGAAAAATTCTCAAATACAATTGAGAAATCAGACTTACATAGTCTATAAGTATGGATCCTTGGCTTTAATTTCCCATTGGTCCAAATGAGTGACAAACAAATGTTATAGAAAAATTCTCAAATACAATTGAGAAATCGGACTTACATAGCCTATAAGTATGGATCCTTGGCTTTAATTTCCCATTGATCCAAATGAGTGACAAACAAGTGTTATAGAAAAATTCTCAAATACAATTGAGAAATCGGACTTACATAGCCTATAAGTATGGATCCTTGGCTTTAATTTCCCATTGGTCCAAATGAGTGACAAACAAATGTTATAGAAAAATTCTCAAATACAATTGAGAAATCGGACTTACATAGCCTATAAGTATGGATCCTTGGCTTTAATTTCCCATTGATCCAAATGAGTGACAAACAAGTGTTATAGAAAAATTCTCAAATACAATTGAGAAATCGGACTTACATAGCCTATAAGTATGGATCCTTGGCTTTAATTTCCCATTGGTCCAAATGAGTGACAAACATAAATGTGCCCACAAATAGCCAAATTCACGTAGAGCTGAACAAAATTTACACAATTTTAATCTTTAAAATTTTATAGAAAAATTCTCAAATACAATTGAGAAATCGGACTTACATAGTCTATAAGTATGGATCCTTGGCTTTAATTTCCCATTGGTCCAAATGAGTGACAAACAAGTGTTATAGAAAAATTCTCAAATACTATTGAGAAATCGGACTTACATAGCCTATAAGTATGGATCCTTGGCTTTAATTTCCCATTGGTCCAAATGAGTGACAAACATAAATGTGCCCACAAATAGCCAAATTCCCGTAGAGCTGATCAAAATTTACACAATTTTAATCTTTAAAATTTTATAGAAAAATTCTCAAATACAATTGAGAAATCAGACTTACATAGTCTATAAGTATGGATCCTTGGCTTTAATTTCCCATTGGTCCAAATGAGTGACAAACATAAATGTGCCCACAAATAGCCAAATTCCCGTAGAGCTGATCAAAATTTACACAATTTTAATCTTTAAAATTTTATAGAAAAATTCTCAAATACAATTGAGAAATCAGACTTACATAGTCTATAAGTATGGATCCTTGGCTTTAATTTCCCATTGGTCCAAATGAGTGACAAACAAATGTTATAGAAAAATTCTCAAATACAATTGAGAAATCGGACTTACATAGCCTATAAGTATGGATCCTTGGCTTTAATTTCCCATTGGTCCAAATGAGTGACAAACATAAATGTGCCCACAAATAGCCAAATTCCCGTAGAGCTGATCAAAATTTACACAATTTTAATCTTTAAAATTTTATAGAAAAATTCTCAAATACAATTGAGAAATCAGACTTACATAGTCTATAAGTATGGATCCTTGGCTTTAATTTCCCATTGGTCCAAATGAGTGACAAACAAATGTTATAGAAAAATTCTCAAATACAATTGAGAAATCAGACTTACATAGTCTATAAGTATGGATCCTTGGCTTTAATTTCCCATTGGTCCAAATGAGTGACAAACAAATGTTATAGAAAAATTCTCAAATACAATTGAGAAATCAGACTTACATAGTCTATAAGTATGGATCCTTGGCTTTAATTTCCCATTGGTCCAAATGAGTGACAAACAAATGTTATAGAAAAATTCTCAAATACAATTGAGAAATCGGACTTACATAGCCTATAAGTATGGATCCTTGGCTTTAATTTCCCATTGGTCCAAATGAGTGACAAACATAAATGTGCCCACAAATAGCCAAATTCCCGTAGAGCTGATCAAAATTTACACAATTTTAATCTTTAAAATTTTATAGAAAAATTCTCAAATACAATTGAGAAATCAGACTTACATAGTCTATAAGTATGGATCCTTGGCTTTAATTTCCCATTGGTCCAAATGAGTGACAAACAAATGTTATAGAAAAATTCTCAAATACAATTGAGAAATCGGACTTACATAGCCTATAAGTATGGATCCTTGGCTTTAATTTCCCATTGGTCCAAATGAGTGACAAACATAAATGTGCCCACAAATAGCCAAATTCCCGTAGAGCTGATCAAAATTTACACAATTTTAATCTTTAAAATTTTATAGAAAAATTCTCAAATACAATTGAGAAATCAGACTTACATAGTCTATAAGTATGGATCCTTGGCTTTAATTTCCCATTGGTCCAAATGAGTGACAAACAAATGTTATAGAAAAATTCTCAAATACAATTGAGAAATCGGACTTACATAGCCTATAAGTATGGATCCTTGGCTTTAATTTCCCATTGGTCCAAATGAGTGACAAACATAAATGTGCCCACAAATAGCCAAATTCCCGTAGAGCTGATCAAAATTTACACAATTTTAATCTTTAAAATTTTATAGAAAAATTCTCAAATACAATTGAGAAATCAGACTTACATAGTCTATAAGTATGGATCCTTGGCTTTAATTTCCCATTGGTCCAAATGAGTGACAAACAAATGTTATAGAAAAATTCTCAAATACAATTGAGAAATCGGACTTACATAGCCTATAAGAATGGATCCTTGGCTTTAATTTCCCATTGATCCAAATGAGTGACAAACAAGTGTTATAGAAAAATTCTCAAATACAATTGAGAAATCGGACTTACATAGCCTATAAGTATGGATCCTTGGCTTTAATTTCCCATTGGTCCAAATGAGTGACAAACAAATGTTATAGAAAAATTCTCAAATACAATTGAGAAATCGGACTTACATAGCCTATAAGTATGGATCCTTGGCTTTAATTTCCCATTGATCCAAATGAGTGACAAACAAGTGTTATAGAAAAATTCTCAAATACAATTGAGAAATCGGACTTACATAGCCTATAAGTATGGATCCTTGGCTTTAATTTCCCATTGGTCCAAATGAGTGACAAACAAATGTTATAGAAAAATTCTCAAATACAATTGAGAAATCGGACTTACATAGCCTATAAGTATGGATCCTTGGCTTTAATTTCCCATTGATCCAAATGAGTGACAAACAAGTGTTATAGAAAAATTCTCAAATACAATTGAGAAATCGGACTTACATAGCCTATAAGTATGGATCCTTGGCTTTAATTTCCCATTGGTCCAAATGAGTGACAAACAAATGTTATAGAAAAATTCTCAAATACAATTGAGAAATCGGACTTACATAGCCTATAAGTATGGATCCTTGGCTTTAATTTCCCATTGGTCCAAATGAGTGACAAACATAAATGTGCCCACAAATAGCCAAATTCCCGTAGAGCTGATCAAAATTTACACAATTTTAATCTTTAAAATTTTATAGAAAAATTCTCAAATACAATTGAGAAATCAGACTTACATAGTCTATAAGTATGGATCCTTGGCTTTAATTTCCCATTGGTCCAAATGAGTGACAAACAAATGTTATAGAAAAATTCTCAAATACAATTGAGAAATCGGACTTACATAGCCTATAAGTATGGATCCTTGGCTTTAATTTCCCATTGATCCAAATGAGTGACAAACAAGTGTTATAGAAAAATTCTCAAATACAATTGAGAAATCGGACTTACATAGCCTATAAGTATGGATCCTTGGCTTTAATTTCCCATTGGTCCAAATGAGTGACAAACATAAATGTGCCCACAAATAGCCAAATTCCCGTAGAGCTGATCAAAATTTACACAATTTTAATCTTTAAAATTTTATAGAAAAATTCTCAAATACAATTGAGAAATCAGACTTACATAGTCTATAAGTATGGATCCTTGGCTTTAATTTCCCATTGGTCCAAATGAGTGACAAACAAATGTTATAGAAAAATTCTCAAATACAATTGAGAAATCGGACTTACATAGCCTATAAGTATGGATCCTTGGCTTTAATTTCCCATTGATCCAAATGAGTGACAAACAAGTGTTATAGAAAAATTCTCAAATACAATTGAGAAATCGGACTTACATAGCCTATAAGTATGGATCCTTGGCTTTAATTTCCCATTGGTCCAAATGAGTGACAAACAAATGTTATAGAAAAATTCTCAAATACAATTGAGAAATCGGACTTACATAGCCTATAAGTATGGATCCTTGGCTTTAATTTCCCATTGGTCCAAATGAGTGACAAACATAAATGTGCCCACAAATAGCCAAATTCCCGTAGAGCTGATCAAAATTTACACAATTTTAATCTTTAAAATTTTATAGAAAAATTCTCAAATACAATTGAGAAATCAGACTTACATAGTCTATAAGTATGGATCCTTGGCTTTAATTTCCCATTGGTCCAAATGAGTGACAAACAAATGTTATAGAAAAATTCTCAAATACAATTGAGAAATCGGACTTACATAGCCTATAAGTATGGATCCTTGGCTTTAATTTCCCATTGATCCAAATGAGTGACAAACAAGTGTTATAGAAAAATTCTCAAATACAATTGAGAAATCGGACTTACATAGCCTATAAGTATGGATCCTTGGCTTTAATTTCCCATTGGTCCAAATGAGTGACAAACAAATGTTATAGAAAAATTCTCAAATACAATTGAGAAATCGGACTTACATAGCCTATAAGTATGGATCCTTGGCTTTAATTTCCCATTGGTCCAAATGAGTGACAAACATAAATGTGCCCACAAATAGCCAAATTCCCGTAGAGCTGATCAAAATTTACACAATTTTAATCTTTAAAATTTTATAGAAAAATTCTCAAATACAATTGAGAAATCAGACTTACATAGTCTATAAGTATGGATCCTTGGCTTTAATTTCCCATTGGTCCAAATGAGTGACAAACAAATGTTATAGAAAAATTCTCAAATACAATTGAGAAATCGGACTTACATAGCCTATAAGTATGGATCCTTGGCTTTAATTTCCCATTGATCCAAATGAGTGACAAACAAGTGTTATAGAAAAATTCTCAAATACAATTGAGAAATCGGACTTACATAGCCTATAAGTATGGATCCTTGGCTTTAATTTCCCATTGGTCCAAATGAGTGACAAACAAATGTTATAGAAAAATTCTCAAATACAATTGAGAAATCGGACTTACATAGCCTATAAGTATGGATCCTTGGCTTTAATTTCCCATTGATCCAAATGAGTGACAAACAAGTGTTATAGAAAAATTCTCAAATACAATTGAGAAATCGGACTTACATAGCCTATAAGTATGGATCCTTGGCTTTAATTTCCCATTGGTCCAAATGAGTGACAAACAAATGTTATAGAAAAATTCTCAAATACAATTGAGAAATCGGACTTACATAGCCTATAAGTATGGATCCTTGGCTTTAATTTCCCATTGATCCAAATGAGTGACAAACAAGTGTTATAGAAAAATTCTCAAATACAATTGAGAAATCGGACTTACATAGCCTATAAGTATGGATCCTTGGCTTTAATTTCCCATTGGTCCAAATGAGTGACAAACAAATGTTATAGAAAAATTCTCAAATACAATTGAGAAATCGGACTTACATAGCCTATAAGTATGGATCCTTGGCTTTAATTTCCCATTGGTCCAAATGAGTGACAAACATAAATGTGCCCACAAATAGCCAAATTCCCGTAGAGCTGATCAAAATTTACACAATTTTAATCTTTAAAATTTTATAGAAAAATTCTCAAATACAATTGAGAAATCAGACTTACATAGTCTATAAGTATGGATCCTTGGCTTTAATTTCCCATTGGTCCAAATGAGTGACAAACAAATGTTATAGAAAAATTCTCAAATACAATTGAGAAATCGGACTTACATAGCCTATAAGTATGGATCCTTGGCTTTAATTTCCCATTGGTCCAAATGAGTGACAAACATAAATGTGCCCACAAATAGCCAAATTCCCGTAGAGCTGATCAAAATTTACACAATTTTAATCTTTAAAATTTTATAGAAAAATTCTCAAATACAATTGAGAAATCAGACTTACATAGTCTATAAGTATGGATCCTTGGCTTTAATTTCCCATTGGTCCAAATGAGTGACAAACAAATGTTATAGAAAAATTCTCAAATACAATTGAGAAATCGGACTTACATAGCCTATAAGTATGGATCCTTGGCTTTAATTTCCCATTGGTCCAAATGAGTGACAAACATAAATGTGCCCACAAATAGCCAAATTCCCGTAGAGCTGATCAAAATTTACACAATTTTAATCTTTAAAATTTTATAGAAAAATTCTCAAATACAATTG
The DNA here is from genome assembly GCA_947311025.1 of Lypha dubia. Classification (NCBI taxonomy): domain Eukaryota; kingdom Metazoa; phylum Arthropoda; class Insecta; order Diptera; family Tachinidae; genus Lypha; species Lypha dubia. Next base: position 280,105 of record OX371263.1, read on the forward strand.
AGAAATCAGACTTACATAGTCTATAAGTATGGATCCTTGGCTTTAATTTCCCATTGGTCCAAATGAGTGACAAACAAATGTTATAGAAAAATTCTCAAATACAATTGAGAAATCGGACTTACATAGCCTATAAGTATGGATCCTTGGCTTTAATTTCCCATTGGTCCAAATGAGTGACAAACAAGTGTTATAGAAAAATTCTCAAATACTATTGAGAAATCGGACTTACATAGCCTATAAGTATGGATCCTTGGCTTTAATTTCCCATTGGTCCAAATGAGTGACAAACATAAATGTGCCCACAAATAGCCAAATTCACGTAGAGCTGAACAAAATTTACACAATTTTAATCTTTAAAATTTTATAGAAAAATTCTCAAATACAATTGAGAAATCAGACTTACATAGTCTATAAGTATGGATCCTTGGCTTTAATTTCCCATTGGTCCAAATGAGTGACAAACATAAATGTGCCCACAAATAGCCAAATTCCCGTAGAGCTGATCAAAATTTACACAATTTTAATCTTTAAAATTTTATAGAAAAATTCTCAAATACAATTGAGAAATCAGACTTACATAGTCTATAAGTATGGATCCTTGGCTTTAATTTCCCATTGGTCCAAATGAGTGACAAACAAATATTATAGAAAAATTCTCAAATACAATTGAGAAATCGGACTTACATAGCCTATAAGTATGGATCCTTGGCTTTAATTTCCCATTGGTCCAAATGAGTGACAAACATAAATGTGCCCACAAATAGCCAAATTCACGTAGAGCTGAACAAAATATACACAATTTTAATCTTTAAAATTTTATAGAAAAATTCTCAAATACAATTGAGAAATCGGACTTACATAGTCTATAAGTATGGATTCTTGGCTTTAATTTCTTATTGGTCCAAATGAGTGACAAACAAATGTTATAGGAAAAATTCTCAAATACAATTGAGAAATCGGACTTACATAGTCTATAAGTATGGATCCTTGGCTTTAATTTCCCATTGGTCCAAATGAGTGACAAACATAAATGTGCCCACAAATAGCCAAATTCACGTAGAGCTGAACAAAATTTACACAATTTTAATCTTTAAAATTTTATAGAAAAATTCTCAAATACAATTGAGAAATCGGACTTACATAGTCTATAAGTATGGATCCTTGGCTTTAATTTCCCATTGGTCCAAATGAGTGACAAACAAATGTTATAGAAAAATTCTCAAATACAATTGAGAAATCGGACTTACATAGCCTATAATAATGGATCCTTGGCTTTAATTTCCCATTGGTCCAAATGAGTGACAAACAAATGTTATAGAAAAATTCTCAAATACAATTGAGAAATCGGACTTACATAGTCTATAAGTAGGGATCCTTGGCTTTAATTTCCCATTGGTCCAAATGAGTGACAAACAAATGTTATAGAAAAATTCTCAAATACAATTGAGAAATCGGACTTACATAGCCTATAAGTATGGATCCTTGGCTTTAATTTCCCATTGATCCAAATGAGTGACAAACAAGTGTTATAGAAAAATTCTCAAATACAATTGAGAAATCGGACTTACATAGCCTATAAGTATGGATCCTTGGCTTTAATTTCCCATTGGTCCAAATGAGTGACAAACAAATGTTATAGAAAAATTCTCAAATACAATTGAGAAATCGGACTTACATAGCCTATAAGTATGGATCCTTGGCTTTAATTTCCCATTGGTCCAAATGAGAGACAAACATAAATGTGCCCACAAATAGCCAAATTCCCGTAGAGCTGATCAAAATTTACACAATTTTAATCTTTAAAATTTTATAGAAAAATTCTCAAATACAATTGAGAAATCAGACTTACATAGTCTATAAGTATGGATCCTTGGCTTTAATTTCCCATTGGTCCAAATGAGTGACAAACAAATGTTATAGAAAAATTCTCAAATAAAATTGAGAAATCGGACTTACATAGCCTATAAGTATGGATCCTTGGCTTTAATTTCCCATTGGTCCAAATGAGTGACAAACATAAATGTGCCCAATAATAGCCAAATTCCCGTAGAGCTGATCAAAATTTACACAATTTTAATCTTTAAATTTTTATAGAAAAATTCTCAAATACAATTGAGAAATCAGACTTACATAGTCTATAAGTATGGATCCTTGGCTTTAATTTCCCATTGGTCCAAATGAGTGACAAACAAATGTTATAGAAAAATTCTCAAATACAATTGAGAAATCGGACTTACATAGTCTATAAGTATGGATCCTTGGCTTTAATTTCCCATTGGTCCAAATGAGTGACAAACATAAATGTGCCCACAAATAGCCAAATTCACGTAGAGCTGAACAAAATTTACACAATTTTAATCTTTAAAATTTTATAGAAAAATTCTCAAATACAATTGAGAAATCGGACTTACATAGTCTATAAGTATGGATCCTTGGCTTTAATTTCCCATTGGTCCAAATGAGTGACAAACAAATGTTATAGAAAAATTCTCAAATACAATTGAGAAATCAGACTTACATAGTCTATAAGTATGGATCCTTGGCTTTAATTTCCCATTGGTCCAAATGATTGACAAACAAATGTTATAGAAAAATTCTCAAATACAATTGAGAAATCGGACTTACATAGCCTATAAGTATGGATCCTTGGCTTTAATTTCCCATTGGTCCAAATGAGTGACAAACATAAATGTGCCCACAAATAGCCAAATTCCCGTAGAGCTGATCAAAATTTACACAATTTTAATCTTTAAAATTTTATAGAAAAATTCTCAAATACAATTGAGAAATCAGACTTACATAGTCTATAAGTATGGATCCTTGGCTTTAATTTCCCATTGGTCCAAATGAGTGACAAACAAATGTTATAGAAAAATTCTCAAATACAATTGAGAAATCGGACTTACATAGCCTATAAGTATGGATCCTTGGCTTTAATTTCCCATTGGTCCAAATGAGTGACAAACAAGTGTTATAGAAAAATTCTCAAATACTATTGAGAAATCGGACTTACATAGCCTATAAGTATGGATCCTTGGCTTTAATTTCCCATTGGTCCAAATGAGTGACAAACATAAATGTGCCCACAAATAGCCAAATTCACGTAGAGCTGAACAAAATTTACACAATTTTAATCTTTAAAATTTTATAGAAAAATTCTCAAATACAATTGAGAAATCAGACTTACATAGTCTATAAGTATGGATCCTTGGCTTTAATTTCCCATTGGTCCAAATGAGTGACAAACATAAATGTGCCCACAAATAGCCAAATTCCCGTAGAGCTGATCAAAATTTACACAATTTTAATCTTTAAAATTTTATAGAAAAATTCTCAAATACAATTGAGAAATCAGACTTACATAGTCTATAAGTATGGATCCTTGGCTTTAATTTCCCATTGGTCCAAATGAGTGACAAACAAATGTTATAGAAAAATTCTCAAATACAATTGAGAAATCGGACTTACATAGCCTATAAGTATGGATCCTTGGCTTTAATTTCCCATTGGTCCAAATGAGTGACAAACATAAATGTGCCCACAAATAGCCAAATTCACGTAGAGCTGAACAAAATTTACACAATTTTAATCTTTAAAATTTTATAGAAAAATTCTCAAATACAATTGAGAAATCGGACTTACATAGTCTATAAGTATGGATTCTTGGCTTTAATTTCTTATTGGTCCAAATGAGTGACAAACAAATGTTATAGGAAAAATTCTCAAATACAATTGAGAAATCGGACTTACATAGTCTATAAGTATGGATCCTTGGCTTTAATTTCCCATTGGTCCAAATGAGTGACAAACATAAATGTGCCCACAAATAGCCAAATTCACGTAGAGCTGAACAAAATTTACACAATTTTAATCTTTAAAATTTTATAGAAAAATTCTCAAATACAATTGAGAAATCGGACTTACATAGTCTATAAGTATGGATCCTTGGCTTTAATTTCCCATTGGTCCAAATGAGTGACAAACAAATGTTATAGAAAAATTCTCAAATACAATTGAGAAATCGGACTTACATAGCCTATAAGTATGGATCCTTGGCTTTAATTTCCCATTGGTCCAAATGAGTGACAAACAAATGTTATAGAAAAATTCTCAAATACAATTGAGAAATCGGACTTACATAGTCTATAAGTAGGGATCCTTGGCTTTAATTTCCCATTGGTCCAAATGAGTGACAAACAAATGTTATAGAAAAATTCTCAAATACAATTGAGAAATCGGACTTACATAGCCTATAAGTATGGATCCTTGGCTTTAATTTCCCATTGATCCAAATGAGTGACAAACAAGTGTTATAGAAAAATTCTCAAATACAATTGAGAAATCGGACTTACATAGCCTATAAGTATGGATCCTTGGCTTTAATTTCCCATTGGTCCAAATGAGTGACAAACATAAATGTGCCCACAAATAGCCAAATTCCCGTAGAGCTGATCAAAATTTACACAATTTTAATCTTTAAAATTTTATAGAAAAATTCTCAAATACAATTGAGAAATCAGACTTACATAGTCTATAAGTATGGATCCTTGGCTTTAATTTCCCATTGGTCCAAATGAGTGACAAACAAATGTTATAGAAAAATTCTCAAATACAATTGAGAAATCGGACTTACATAGCCTATAAGTATGGATCCTTGGCTTTAATTTCCCATTGGTCCAAATGAGTGACAAACAAGTGTTATAGAAAAATTCTCAAATACTATTGAGAAATCGGACTTACATAGCCTATAAGTATGGATCCTTGGCTTTAATTTCCCATTGGTCCAAATGAGTGACAAACATAAATGTGCCCACAAATAGCCAAATTCACGTAGAGCTGAACAAAATTTACACAATTTTAATCTTTAAAATTTTATAGAAAAATTCTCAAATACAATTGAGAAATCAGACTTACATAGTCTATAAGTATGGATCCTTGGCTTTAATTTCCCATTGGTCCAAATGAGTGACAAACATAAATGTGCCCACAAATAGCCAAATTCCCGTAGAGCTGATCAAAATTTACACAATTTTAATCTTTAAAATTTTATAGAAAAATTCTCAAATACAATTGAGAAATCAGACTTACATAGTCTATAAGTATGGATCCTTGGCTTTAATTTCCCATTGGTCCAAATGAGTGACAAACAAATGTTATAGAAAAATTCTCAAATACAATTGAGAAATCGGACTTACATAGCCTATAAGTATGGATCCTTGGCTTTAATTTCCCATTGGTCCAAATGAGTGACAAACATAAATGTGCCCACAAATAGCCAAATTCACGTAGAGCTGAACAAAATTTACACAATTTTAATCTTTAAAATTTTATAGAAAAATTCTCAAATACAATTGAGAAATCGGACTTACATAGTCTATAAGTATGGATCATTGGCTTTAGTTTCCCATTGGTCCAAATGAGTGACAAACAAGTGTTATAGAAAAATTCTCAAATACAATTGTGAAATCGGACTTACATAGCCTATAAGTATGGATCCTTGGCTTTAATTTCCCATTGGTCCAAATGAGTGACAAACAAATGTTATAGAAAAATTCTCAAATACAATTGAGAAATCGGACTTACATAGCCTATAAGTATGGATCCTTGGCTTTAATTTCCCATTGGTCCAAATGAGTGACAAACATAAATGTGCCCACAAATAGCCAAATTCCCGTAGAGCTGAACAAAATTTACACAATTTTAATCTTTAAAATTTTATAGAAAAATTCTCAAACACAATTGAGAAATCGGACTTACATAGCCTATAAGTATGGATCCTTGGCTTTAGTTTCCCATTGGTCCAAATGAGTGACAAACAAGTGTTATAGAAAAACTCTCAAATACAATTGAGAAATCGGACTTACATAGCCTATAAGTATGGATCCTTGGCTTTAGTTTACCATTGGTCCAAATGAGTGACAAACAAGTGTTATAGAAAAATTCTCAAATACAATTGAGAAATCGGACTTACAAAGCCTATAAGTATGGATCCTTGGCTTTAATTTCTCATTGGTCCAAATGAGTGACAAACAAATGTTATAGAAAAATTCTCAAATACAATTGAGAAATCGGACTTACATAGCCTATAAGTATGGATCCTTGGCTTTAATTTCCCATTGGTCCAAATGAGTGACAAACAAGTGTTACAGAAAAATTCTCAAATACAATTGAGAAATCGGACGTACATAGTCTATAAGTATGGATCCTTGGCTTTAATTTCCCATTGGTCCAAATGAGTGAAAAACATAAATGTGCCCACAAATAGCCAAATTCCCGTAGAGCTGATCAAAATTTACACAATTTTAATCTTTAAAATTTTATAGAAAAATTCTCAAATACAATTGAGAAATCAGACTTACATAGTCTATAAGTATGGATCCTTGGCTTTAATTTCCCATTGGTCCAAATGAGTGACAAACAAATGTTATAGAAAAATTCTCAAATACAATTGAGAAATCGGACTTACATAGCCTATAAGTATGGATCCTTGGCTTTAATTTCTCATTGGTCCAAATGAGTGACAAACAAGTGTTATAGAAAAATTCTCAAATACAATTGAGAAATCGGACTTACATAGCCTATAAGTATGGATCCTTGGCTTTAGTTTCCCATTGGACCAAATGAGTGACAAACATAAATGTGCCCACAAATAGCCAAATTCACGTAGAGCTGAACAAAATTTACACAATTTTAATCTTTAAAATTTTATAGAAAAATTTTCAAATACAATTGAGAAATCGGACTTACATAGTCTATAAGTATGGATCCTTGGCTTTAGTTTCCCATTGGTCCAAATGAGTGACAAACAAGTGTTATAGAAAAATTCTCAAATACAATTGTGAAATCGGACTTACATAGCCTATAAGTATGGATCCTTGGCTTTAATTTCCCATTGGTCCAAATGAGTGACAAACAAATGTTATAGAAAAATTCTCAAATACAATTAAGAAATCGGACTTACATAGTCTATAAGTATGGATCCTTGGCTTTAATTTCCCATTGGTCCAAATGAGTGACAAACAAGTGTTACAGAAAACTTCTCAAATACAATTGAGAAATCGGACTTACATAGTCTATAAGTATGGATCCTTGGCTTTAATTTCCCATTGGTCCAAATGAGTGACAAACAAATGTTATAGAAAAATTCTCAAATACAATTGAGAAATCGGACTTACATAGCCTATAAGTATGGATCCTTGGCTTTAATTTCCCATTGGTCCAAATGAGTGACAAACAAGTGTTACAGAAAAATTCTCAAATACAATTGAGAAATCGGACTTACATAGCCTATAAGTATGGATCCTTGGCTTTAATTTCCCATTGTTCCAAATGAGTGACAAAGAAGTGTTATAGAAAAATTCTCAAATACAATTGAGAAATCGGACTTACATAGCCTATAAGTATGGATCCTTGGCTTTAATTTCCCATTGGTCCAAATGAGTGACAAACATAAATGTGCCCACAAATAGCCAAATTCACGTAGAGCTGAACAAAATTTACACAATTTTAATTTTTAAAATTTTATAGAAAAATTCTCAAATACAATTGAGAAATCGGACTTACATAGTCTATAAGTATGGATCCTTGGCTTTAATTTCCCATTGGTCCAAATGAGTGACAAACAAATGTTATAGAAAAATTCTCAAATACAATTGAGAAATCGGACTTACATAGCCTATAAGTATGGATCCTTGGCTTTAATTTCCCATTGGTCCAAATGAGTGACAAACAAATGTTATAGAAAAATTCTCAAATACAATTGAGAAATCGGACTTACATAGTCTATAAGTATGGATCCTTGGCTTTAATTTCCCATTGGTCCAAATGAGTGACAAACAAGTGTTACAGAAAAATTCTCAAATACAATTGAGAAATCGGATGTACATAGTCTATAAGTATGGATCCTTGGCTTTAATTTCCCATTGGTCCAAATGAGTGACAAACAAATGTTATAGAAAAATTCTCAAATACAATTGAGAAATCGGACTTACATAGCCTATAAGTACGGATCCTTGGCTTTAATTTCCCATTGGTCCAAATGAGTGACAAACAAGTGTTATAGAAAAATTCTCAAATACAATTGAGAAATCGGACTTACATAGCCTATAAGTATGGATCCTTGGCTTTAATTTCCCATTGGTCCAAATGAGTGACAAACAAATGTTATAGAAAAATTCTCAAATACAATTGAGAAATCGGACTTACATAGCCTATAAGTATGGATCCTTGGCTTTAATTTCCCATTGGTCCAAATGAGTGACAAACATAAATGTGCCCACAAATAGCCAAATTCCCGTAGAGCTGAACAAAATTTACACAATTTTAATCTTTAAAATTTTATAGAAAAATTCTCAAACACAATTGAGAAATCGGACTTACATAGCCTATAAGTATGGATCCTTGGCTTTAGTTTCCCATTGGTCCAAATGAGTGACAAACAAGTGTTATAGAAAAATTCTCAAATACAATTGTGAAATCGGACTTACATAGCCTATAAGTATGGATCCTTGGCTTTAATTTCCCATTGGTCCAAATGAGTGACAAACAAATGTTATAGAAAAATTCTCAAATACAATTGAGAAATCGGACTTACATAGCCTATAAGTATGGATCCTTGGCTTTAATTTCCCATTGGTCCAAATGAGTGACAAACATAAATGTGCCCACAAATAGCCAAATTCCCGTAGAGCTGATCAAAATTTACACAATTTTAATCTTTAAAATTTTATAGAAAAATTCTCAAATACAATTGAGAAATCAGACTTACATAGTCTATAAGTATGGATCCTTGGCTTTAATTTCCCATTGGTCCAAATGAGTGACAAACAAATGTTATAGAAAAATTCTCAAATACAATTGAGAAATCGGACTTACATAGCCTATAAGTATGGATCCTTGGCTTTAATTTCCCATTGGTCCAAATGAGTGACAAACAAGTGTTATAGAAAAATTCTCAAATACAATTGAGAAATCGGACTTACATAGCCTATAAGTATGGATCCTTGGCTTTAGTTTCCCATTGGACCAAATGAGTGACAAACATAAATGTGCCCACAAATAGCCAAATTCACGTAGAGCTGAACAAAATTTACACAATTTTAATCTTTAAAATTTTATAGAAAAATTCTCAAATACAATTGAGAAATCGGACTTACATAGTCTATAAGTATGGATCCTTGGCTTTAGTTTCCCATTGGTCCAAATGAGTGACAAACAAGTATTATAGAAAAATTCTCAAATACAATTGTGAAATCGGACTTACATAGCCTATAAGTATGGATCCTTGGCTTTAATTTCCCATTGGTCCAAATGAGTGACAAACAAATGTTATAGAAAAATTCTCAAATACAATTAAGAAATCGGACTTACATAGTCTATAAGTATGGATCCTTGGCTTTAATTTCCCATTGGTCCAAATGAGTGACAAACAAGTGTTACAGAAAACTTCTCAAATACAATTGAGAAATCGGACTTACATAGTCTATAAGTATGGATCCTTGGCTTTAATTTCCCATTGGTCCAAATGAGTGACAAACAAATGTTATAGAAAAATTCTCAAATACAATTGAGAAATCGGACTTACATAGCCTATAAGTATGGATCCTTGGCTTTAATTTCCCATTGGTCCAAATGAGTGACAAACAAGTGTTACAGAAAAATTCTCAAATACAATTGAGAAATCGGACTTACATAGCCTATAAGTATAGATCCTTGGCTTTAATTTCCCATTGTTCCAAATGAGTGACAAAGAAGTGTTATAGAAAAATTCTCAAATACAATTGAGAAATCGGACTTACATAGCCTATAAGTATGGATCCTTGGCTTTAATTTCCCATTGGTCCAAATGAGTGACAAACATAAATGTGCCCACAAATAGCCAAATTCACGTAGAGCTGAACAAAATTTACACAATTTTAATTTTTAAAATTTTATAGAAAAATTCTCAAATACAATTGAGAAATCGGACTTACATAGTCTATAAGTATGGATCCTTGGCTTTAGTTTCCCATTGGTCCAAATGAGTGACAAACAAGTGTTATAGAAAAATTCTCAAATACAATTGTGAAATCGGACTTACATAGCCTATAAGTATGGATCCTTGGCTTTAATTTCCCATTGGTCCAAATGAGTGACAAACAAATGTTATAGAAAAATTCTCAAATACAATTGAGAAATCGGACTTACATAGCCTATAAGTATGGATCCTTGGCTTTAATTTCCCATTGGTCCAAATGAGTGACAAACATAAATGTGCCCACAAATAGCCAAATTCCCGTAGAGCTGATCAAAATTTACACAATTTTAATCTTTAAAATTTTATAGAAAAATTCTCAAATACAATTGAGAAATCAGACTTACATAGTCTATAAGTATGGATCCTTGGCTTTAATTTCCCATTGGTCCAAATGAGTGACAAACAAATGTTATAGAAAAATTCTCAAATACAATTGAGAAATCGGACTTACATAGCCTATAAGTATGGATCCTTGGCTTTAATTTCCCATTGGTCCAAATGAGTGACAAACAAGTGTTATAGAAAAATTCTCAAATACAATTGAGAAATCGGACTTACATAGCCTATAAGTATGGATCCTTGGCTTTAGTTTCCCATTGGACCAAATGAGTGACAAATATAAATGTGCCCACAAATAGCCAAATTCACGTAGAGCTGAACAAAATTTACACAATTTTAATCTTTAAAATTTTATAGAAAAATTCTCAAATACAATTGAGAAATCGGACTTACATAGTCTATAAGTATGGATCCTTGGCTTTAGTTTCCCATTGGTCCAAATGAGTGACAAACAAGTATTATAGAAAAATTCTCAAATACAATTGTGAAATCGGACTTACATAGCCTATAAGTATGGATCCTTGGCTTTAATTTCCCATTGGTCCAAATGAGTGACAAACAAATGTTATAGAAAAATTCTCAAATACAATTAAGAAATCGGACTTACATAGTCTATAAGTATGGATCCTTGGCTTTAATTTCCCATTGGTCCAAATGAGTGACAAACAAGTGTTACAGAAAACTTCTCAAATACAATTGAGAAATCGGACTTACATAGTCTATAAGTATGGATCCTTGGCTTTAATTTCCCATTGGTCCAAATGAGTGACAAACAAATGTTATAGAAAAATTCTCAAATACAATTGAGAAATCGGACTTACATAGCCTATAAGTATGGATCCTTGGCTTTAATTTCCCATTGGTCCAAATGAGTGACAAACAAGTGTTACAGAAAACTTCTCAAATACAATTGAGAAATCGGACTTACATAGTCTATAAGTATGGATCCTTGGCTTTAATTTCCCATTGGTCCAAATGAGTGACAAACAAATGTTATAGAAAAATTCTCAAATACAATTGAGAAATCGGACTTACATAGCCTATAAGTATGGATCCTTGGCTTTAATTTCCCATTGGTCCAAATGAGTGACAAACAAGTGTTACAGAAAAATTCTCAAATACAATTGAGAAATCGGACTTACATAGCCTATAAGTATGGATCCTTGGCTTTAATTTCCCATTGTTCCAAATGAGTGACAAAGAAGTGTTATAGAAAAATTCTCAAATACAATTGAGAAATCGGACTTACATAGCCTATAAGTATGGATCCTTGGCTTTAATTTCCCATTGGTCCAAATGAGTGACAAACATAAATGTGCCCACAAATAGCCAAATTCACGTAGAGCTGAACAAAATTTACACAATTTTAATTTTTAAAATTTTATAGAAAAATTCTCAAATACAATTGAGAAATCGGACTTACATAGTCTATAAGTATGGATCCTTGGCTTTAATTTCCCATTGGTCCAAATGAGTGACAAACAAATGTTATAGAAAAATTCTCAAATACAATTGAGAAATCGGACTTACATAGCCTATAAGTATGGATCCTTGGCTTTAATTTCCCATTGGTCCAAATGAGTGACAAACAAATGTTATAGAAAAATTCTCAAATACAATTGAGAAATCGGACTTACATAGTCTATAAGTATGGATCCTTGGCTTTAATTTCCCATTGGTCCAAATGAGTGACAAACAAGTGTTACAGAAAAATTCTCAAATACAATTGAGAAATCGGATGTACATAGTCTATAAGTATGGATCCTTGGCTTTAATTTCCCATTGGTCCAAATGAGTGACAAACAAATGTTATAGAAAAATTCTCAAATACAATTGAGAAATCGGACTTACATAGCCTATAAGTACGGATCCTTGGCTTTAATTTCCCATTGGTCCAAATGAGTGACAAACAAGTGTTATAGAAAAATTCTCAAATACAATTGAGAAATCGGACTTACATAGCCTATAAGTATGGATCCTTGGCTTTAATTTCCCGTTGGTCCAAATGAGTGACAAACAAATGTTATAGAAAAATTCTCAAATACAATTGAGAAATCGGACTTACATAGCCTATAAGTATGGATCCTTGGCTTTAATTTCCCATTGGTCCAAATGAGTGACAAACATAAATGTGCCCACAAATAGCCAAATTCCCGTAGAGCTGAACAAAATTTACACAATTTTAATCTTTAAAATTTTATAGAAAAATTCTCAAACACAATTGAGAAATCGGACTTACATAGCCTATAAGTATGGATCCTTGGCTTTAGTTTCCCATTGGTCCAAATGAGTGACAAACAAGTGTTATAGAAAAATTCTCAAATACAATTGTGAAATCGGACTTACATAGCCTATAAGTATGGATCCTTGGCTTTAATTTCCCATTGGTCCAAATGAGTGACAAACATAAATGTGCCCACAAATAGCCAAATTCCCGTAGAGCTGATCAAAATTTACACAATTTTAATCTTTAAAATTTTATAGAAAAATTCTCAAATACAATTGAGAAATCAGACTTACATAGTCTATAAGTATGGATCCTTGGCTTTAATTTCCCATTGGTCCAAATGAGTGACAAACAAATGTTATAGAAAAATTCTCAAATACAATTGAGAAATCGGACTTACATAGCCTATAAGTATGGATCCTTGGCTTTAGTTTCCCATTGGTCCAAATGAGTGACAAACAAGTGTTATAGAAAAATTCTCAAATACAATTGTGAAATCGGACTTACATAGCCTATAAGTATGGATCCTTGGCTTTAATTTCCCATTGGTCCAAATGAGTGACAAACAAATGTTATAGAAAAATTCTCAAATACAATTGAGAAATCGGACTTACATAGCCTATAAGTATGGATCCTTGGCTTTAATTTCCCATTGGTCCAAATGAGTGACAAACAAATGTTATAGAAAAATTCTCAAATACAATTAAGAAATCGGACTTACATAGTCTATAAGTATGGATCCTTGGCTTTAATTTCCCATTGGTCCAAATGAGTGACAAACAAGTGTTACAGAAAACTTCTCAAATACAATTGAGAAATCGGACTAACATAGTCTATAAGTATGGATCCTTGGCTTTAATTTCCCATTGGTCCAAATGAGTGACAAACAAATGTTATAGAAAAATTCTCAAATACAATTGAGAAATCGGACTTACATAGCCTATAAGTATGGATCCTTGGCTTTAATTTCCCATTGGTCCAAATGAGTGACAAACAAGTGTTACAGAAAAATTCTCAAATACAATTGAGAAATCGGACTTACATAGCCTATAAGTATAGATCCTTGGCTTTAATTTCCCATTGTTCCAAATGAGTGACAAAGAAGTGTTATAGAAAAATTCTCAAATACAATTGAGAAATCGGACTTACATAGCCTATAAGTATGGATCCTTGGCTTTAATTTCCCATTGGTCCAAATGAGTGACAAACATAAATGTGCCCACAAATAGCCAAATTCACGTAGAGCTGAACAAAATTTACACAATTTTAATTTTTAAAATTTTATAGAAAAATTCTCAAATACAATTGAGAAATCGGACTTACATAGTCTATAAGTATGGATCCTTGGCTTTAATTTCCCATTGGTCCAAATGAGTGACAAACAAATGTTATAGAAAAATTCTCAAATACAATTGAGAAATCGGACTTACATAGCCTATAAGTATGGATCCTTGGCTTTAATTTCCCATTGGTCCAAATGAGTGACAAACAAATGTTATAGAAAAATTCTCAAATACAATTGAGAAATCGGACTTACATAGTCTATAAGTATGGATCCTTGGCTTTAATTTCCCATTGGTCCAAATGAGTGACAAACAAGTGTTACAGAAAAATTCTCAAATACAATTGAGAAATCGGATGTACATAGTCTATAAGTATGGATCCTTGGCTTTAATTTCCCATTGGTCCAAATGAGTGACAAACAAATGTTATAGAAAAATTCTCAAATACAATTGAGAAATCGGACTTACATAGCCTATAAGTACGGATCCTTGGCTTTAATTTCCCATTGGTCCAAATGAGTGACAAACAAGTGTTATAGAAAAATTCTCAAATACAATTGAGAAATCGGACTTACATAGCCTATAAGTATGGATCCTTGGCTTTAATTTCCCGTTGGTCCAAATGAGTGACAAACAAATGTTATAGAAAAATTCTCAAATACAATTGAGAAATCGGACTTACATAGCCTATAAGTATGGATCCTTGGCTTTAATTTCCCATTGGTCCAAATGAGTGACAAACATAAATGTGCCCACAAATAGCCAAATTCCCGTAGAGCTGAACAAAATTTACACAATTTTAATCTTTAAAATTTTATAGAAAAATTCTCAAACACAATTGAGAAATCGGACTTACATAGCCTATAAGTATGGATCCTTGGCTTTAGTTTCCCATTGGTCCAAATGAGTGACAAACAAGTGTTATAGAAAAATTCTCAAATACAATTGTGAAATCGGACTTACATAGCCTATAAGTATGGATCCTTGGCTTTAATTTCCCATTGGTCCAAATGAGTGACAAACATAAATGTGCCCACAAATAGCCAAATTCCCGTAGAGCTGATCAAAATTTACACAATTTTAATCTTTAAAATTTTATAGAAAAATTCTCAAATACAATTGAGAAATCAGACTTACATAGTCTATAAGTATGGATCCTTGGCTTTAATTTCCCATTGGTCCAAATGAGTGACAAACAAATGTTATAGAAAAATTCTCAAATACAATTGAGAAATCGGACTTACATAGCCTATAAGTATGGATCCTTGGCTTTAATTTCCCATTGGTCCAAATGAGTGACAAACAAGTGTTATAGAAAAATTCTCAAATACTATTGAGAAATCGGACTTACATAGCCTATAAGTATGGATCCTTGGCTTTAATTTCCCATTGGTCCAAATGAGTGACAAACATAAATGTGCCTACAAATAGCCAAATTCACGTAGAGCTGAACAAAATTTACACAATTTTAATCTTTAAAATTTTATAGAAAAATTCTCAAATACAATTGAGAAATCAGACTTACATAGTCTATAAGTATGGATCCTTGGCTTTAATTTCCCATTGGTCCAAATGAGTGACAAACTTAAATGTGCCCACAAATAGCCAAATTCCCGTAGAGCTGATCAAAATTTACACAATTTTAATCTTTAAAATTTTATAGAAAAATTCTCAAATACAATTGAGAAATCAGACTTACATAGTCTATAAGTATGGATCCTTGGCTTTAATTTCCCATTGGTCCAAATGAGTGACAAACAAATGTTATAGAAAAATTCTCAAATACAATTGAGAAATCGGACTTACATAGCCTATAAGTATGGATCCTTGGCTTTAATTTCCCATTGGTCCAAATGAGTGACAAACATAAATGTGCCCACAAATAGCCAAATTCACGTAGAGCTGAACAAAATTTACACAATTTTAATCTTTAAAATTTTATAGAAAAATTCTCAAATACAATTGAGAAATCGGACTTACATAGTCTATAAGTATGGATCATTGGCTTTAGTTTCCCATTGGTCCAAATGAGTGACAAACATAAATGTGCCCACAAATAGCCAAATTCACGTAGAGCTGAACAAAATTTACACAATTTTAATCTTTAAAATTTTATAGAAAAATTCTCAAATACGATTGAGAAATCGGACTTACATAGCCTATAAGTATGGATCCTTGGCTTTAATTTCCCATTGGTCCAAATGAGTGACAAACAAGTGTTACAGAAAAATTCTCAAATACAATTGAGAAATCGGACTTACATAGCCTATAAGTATGGATCCTTGGCTTTAATTTCCCATTGTTCCAAATGAGTGACAAAGAAGTGTTATAGAAAAATTCTCAAATACAATTGAGAAATCGGACTTACATAGCCTATAAGTATGGATCCTTGGCTTTAATTTCCCATTGGTCCAAATGAGTGACAAACATAAATGTGCCCACAAATAGCCAAATTCACGTAGAGCTGAACAAAATTTACACAATTTTAATTTTTAAAATTTTATAGAAAAATTCTCAAATACAATTGAGAAATCGGACTTACATAGTCTATAAGTATGGATCCTTGGCTTTAATTTCCCATTGGTCCAAATGAGTGACAAACAAATGTTATAGAAAAATTCTCAAATACAATTGAGAAATCGGACTTACATAGTCTATAAGTATGGATCCTTGGCTTTAATTTCCCATTGGTCCAAATGAGTGACAAACAAATGTTATAGAAAAATTCTCAAATACAATTGAGAAATCGGACTTACATAGCCTATAAGTATGGATCCTTGGCTTTAATTTCCCATTGGTCCAAATGAGTGACAAACAAATGTTATAGAAAAATTCTCAAATACAATTGAGAAATCGGACTTACATAGTCTATAAGTATGGATCCTTGGCTTTAATTTCCCATTGGTCCAAATGAGTGACAAACAAGTGTTACAGAAAAATTCTCAAATACAATTGAGAAATCGGATGTACATAGTCTATAAGTATGGATCCTTGGCTTTAATTTCCCATTGGTCCAAATGAGTGACAAACAAATGTTATAGAAAAATTCTCAAATACAATTGAGAAATCGGACTTACAAAGCCTATAAGTACGGATCCTTGGCTTTAATTTCCCATTGGTCCAAATGAGTGACAAACAAGTGTTATAGAAAAATTCTCAAATACAATTGAGAAATCGGACTTACATAGCCTATAAGTATGGATCCTTGGCTTTAATTTCCCATTGGTCCAAATGAGTGACAAACAAATGTTATAGAAAAATTCTCAAATACAATTGAGAAATCGGACTTACATAGCCTATAAGTATGGATCCTTGGCTTTAATTTCCCATTGGTCCAAATGAGTGACAAACATAAATGTGCCCACAAATAGCCAAATTCCCGTAGAGCTGAACAAAATTTACACAATTTTAATCTTTAAAATTTTATAGAAAAATTCTCAAACACAATTGAGAAATCGGACTTACATAGCCTATAAGTATGGATCCTTGGCTTTAGTTTCCCATTGGTCCAAATGAGTGACAAACAAGTGTTATAGAAAAATTCTCAAATACAATTGTGAAATCGGACTTACATAGCCTATAAGTATGGATCCTTGGCTTTAATTTCCCATTGGTCCAAATGAGTGACAAACAAATGTTATAGAAAAATTCTCAAATACAATTGAGAAATCGGACTTACATAGCCTATAAGTATGGATCCTTGGCTTTAATTTCCCATTGGTCCAAATGAGTGACAAACATAAATGTGCCCACAAATAGCCAAATTCCCGTAGAGCTGATCAAAATTTACACAATTTTAATCTTTAAAATTTTATAGAAAAATTCTCAAATACAATTGAGAAATCAGACTTACATAGTCTATAAGTATGGATCCTTGGCTTTAATTTCCCATTGGTCCAAATGAGTGACAAACAAATGTTATAGAAAAATTCTCAAATACAATTGAGAAATCAGACTTACATAGTCTATAAGTATGGATCCTTGGCTTTAATTTCCCATTGGTCCAAATGAGTGACAAACAAATGTTATAGAAAAATTCTCAAATACAATTGAGAAATCGGACTTACATAGCCTATAAGTATGGATCCTTGGCTTTAATTTCCCATTGGTCCAAATGAGTGACAAACATAAATGTGCCCACAAATAGCCAAATTCCCGTAGAGCTGAACAAAATTTACACAATTTTAATCTTTAAAATTTTATAGAAAAATTCTCAAACACAATTGAGAAATCGGACTTACATAGCCTATAAGTATGGATCCTTGGCTTTAGTTTCCCATTGGTCCAAATGAGTGACAAACAAGTGTTATAGAAAAATTCTCAAATACAATTGTGAAATCGGACTTACATAGCCTATAAGTATGGATCCTTGGCTTTAATTTCCCATTGGTCCAAATGAGTGACAAACAAATGTTATAGAAAAATTCTCAAATACAATTGAGAAATCGGACTTACATAGCCTATAAGTATGGATCCTTGGCTTTAATTTCCCATTGGTCCAAATGAGTGACAAACAAATGTTATAGAAAAATTCTCAAATACAATTAAGAAATCGGACTTACATAGTCTATAAGTATGGATCCTTGGCTTTAATTTCCCATTGGTCCAAATGAGTGACAAACAAGTGTTACAGAAAACTTCTCAAATACAATTGAGAAATCGGACTTACATAGTCTATAAGTATGGATCCTTGGCTTTAATTTCCCATTGGTCCAAATGAGTGACAAACAAATGTTATAGAAAAATTCTCAAATACAATTGAGAAATCGGACTTACATAGCCTATAAGTATGGATCCTTGGCTTTAATTTCCCATTGGTCCAAATGAGTGACAAACAAGTGTTACAGAAAAATTCTCAAATACAATTGAGAAATCGGACTTACATAGCCTATAAGTATAGATCCTTGGCTTTAATTTCCCATTGTTCCAAATTAGTGACAAAGAAGTGTTACAGAAAAATTCTCAAATACAATTGAGAAATCGGACTTACATAGCCTATAAGTATGGATCCTTGGCTTTAATTTCCCATTGGTCCAAATGAGTGACAAACAAGTGTTACAGAAAAATTCTCAAATACAATTGAGAAATCGGACTTACATAGCCTATAAGTATGGATCCTTGGCTTTAATTTCCCATTGGTCCAAATGAGTGACAAACATAAATGTGCCCACAAATAGCCAAATTCACGTAGAGCTGAACAAAATTTACACAATTTTAATTTTTAAAATTTTATAGAAAAATTCTCAAATACAATTGAGAAATCGGACTTACATAGTCTATAAGTATGGATCCTTGGCTTTAATTTCCCATTGGTCCAAATGAGTGACAAACAAATGTTATAGAAAAATTCTCAAATACAATTGAGAAATCGGACTTACATAGCCTATAAGTATGGATCCTTGGCTTTAATTTCCCATTGGTCCAAATGAGTGACAAACAAATGTTATAGAAAAATTCTCAAATACAATTGAGAAATCGGACTTACATAGTCTATAAGTATGGATCCTTGGCTTTAATTTCCCATTGGTCCAAATGAGTGACAAACAAGTGTTACAGAAAAATTCTCAAATACAATTGAGAAATCGGATGTACATAGTCTATAAGTATGGATCCTTGGCTTTAATTTCCCATTGGTCCAAATGAGTGACAAACAAATGTTATAGAAAAATTCTCAAATACAATTGAGAAATCGGACTTACATAGCCTATAAGTACGGATCCTTGGCTTTAATTTCCCATTGGTCCAAATGAGTGACAAACAAGTGTTATAGAAAAATTCTCAAATACAATTGAGAAATCGGACTTACATAGCCTATAAGTATGGATCCTTGGCTTTAATTTCCCGTTGGTCCAAATGAGTGACAAACAAATGTTATAGAAAAATTCTCAAATACAATTGAGAAATCGGACTTACATAGCCTATAAGTACGGATCCTTGGCTTTAATTTCCCATTGGTCCAAATGAGTGACAAACATAAATGTGCCCACAAATAGCCAAATTCCCGTAGAGCTGAACAAAATTTACACAATTTTAATCTTTAAAATTTTATAGAAAAATTCTCAAACACAATTGAGAAATCGGACTTACATAGCCTATAAGTATGGATCCTTGGCTTTAGTTTCCCATTGGTCCAAATGAGTGACAAACAAGTGTTATAGAAAAATTCTCAAATACAATTGTGAAATCGGACTTACATAGCCTATAAGTATGGATCCTTGGCTTTAATTTCCCATTGGTCCAAATGAGTGACAAACATAAATGTGCCCACAAATAGCCAAATTCCCGTAGAGCTGATCAAAATTTACACAATTTTAATCTTTAAAATTTTATAGAAAAATTCTCAAATACAATTGAGAAATCAGACTTACATAGTCTATAAGTATGGATCCTTGGCTTTAATTTCCCATTGGTCCAAATGAGTGACAAACAAATGTTATAGAAAAATTCTCAAATACAATTGAGAAATCGGACTTACATAGCCTATAAGTATGGATCCTTGGCTTTAGTTTCCCATTGGTCCAAATGAGTGACAAACAAGTGTTATAGAAAAATTCTCAAATACAATTGTGAAATCGGACTTACATAGCCTATAAGTATGGATCCTTGGCTTTAATTTCCCATTGGTCCAAATGAGTGACAAACAAATGTTATAGAAAAATTCTCAAATACAATTGAGAAATCGGACTTACATAGCCTATAAGTATGGATCCTTGGCTTTAATTTCCCATTGGTCCAAATGAGTGACAAACAAATGTTATAGAAAAATTCTCAAATACAATTAAGAAATCGGACTTACATAGTCTATAAGTATGGATCCTTGGCTTTAATTTCCCATTGGTCCAAATGAGTGACAAACAAGTGTTACAGAAAACTTCTCAAATACAATTGAGAAATCGGACTTACATAGTCTATAAGTATGGATCCTTGGCTTTAATTTCCCATTGGTCCAAATGAGTGACAAACAAATGTTATAGAAAAATTCTCAAATACAATTGAGAAATCGGACTTACATAGCCTATAAGTATGGATCCTTGGCTTTAATTTCCCATTGGTCCAAATGAGTGACAAACAAGTGTTACAGAAAAATTCTCAAATACAATTGAGAAATCGGACTTACATAGCCTATAAGTATAGATCCTTGGCTTTAATTTCCCATTGTTCCAAATGAGTGACAAAGAAGTGTTATAGAAAAATTCTCAAATACAATTGAGAAATCGGACTTACATAGCCTATAAGTATGGATCCTTGGCTTTAATTTCCCATTGGTCCAAATGAGTGACAAACATAAATGTGCCCACAAATAGCCAAATTCACGTAGAGCTGAACAAAATTTACACAATTTTAATTTTTAAAATTTTATAGAAAAATTCTCAAATACAATTGAGAAATCGGACTTACATAGTCTATAAGTATGGATCCTTGGCTTTAATTTCCCATTGGTCCAAATGAGTGACAAACAAATGTTATAGAAAAATTCTCAAATACAATTGAGAAATCGGACTTACATAGCCTATAAGTATGGATCCTTGGCTTTAATTTCCCATTGGTCCAAATGAGTGACAAACAAATGTTATAGAAAAATTCTCAAATACAATTGAGAAATCGGACTTACATAGTCTATAAGTATGGATCCTTGGCTTTAATTTCCCATTGGTCCAAATGAGTGACAAACAAGTGTTACAGAAAAATTCTCAAATACAATTGAGAAATCGGATGTACATAGTCTATAAGTATGGATCCTTGGCTTTAATTTCCCATTGGTCCAAATGAGTGACAAACAAATGTTATAGAAAAATTCTCAAATACAATTGAGAAATCGGACTTACATAGCCTATAAGTACGGATCCTTGGCTTTAATTTCCCATTGGTCCAAATGAGTGACAAACAAGTGTTATAGTAAAATTCTCAAATACAATTGAGAAATCGGACTTACATAGCCTGTAAGTATGGATCCTTGGCTTTAATTTCCCATTGGTCCAAATGAGTGACAAACAAATGTTATAGAAAAATTCTCAAATACAATTGAGAAATCGGACTTACATAGTCTATAAGTATGGATCCTTGGCTTTGATTTCCCATTGGTCCAAATGAGTGACAAACATAAATGTGCCCACAAATAGCCAAATTCCCGTAGAGCTCTACAAAATTTACACAATTTTAATCTTTAAAATTTTATAGAAAAATTCTCAAATACAATTGAGAAATCAGACTTACATAGTCTATAAGTATGGATTCTTGGCTTTAATTTCTTATTGGTCCAAATGAGTGACAAACAAATGTTATAGAAAAATTCTCAAATACAATTGAGAAATCGGACTTACATAGCCTATAAGTATGGATCCTTGGCTTTAATTTCCCATTGGTCCAAATGAGTGACAAACAAATGTAATAGAAAAATTCTCAAATACAATTGAGAAATCGGACTTACATAGTCTATAAGTAGGGATCCTTGGCTTTAATTTCCCATTGGTCCAAATGAGTGACAAACAAATGTTATAGAAAAATTCTCAAATACAATTGAGAAATCGGACTTACATAGTCTATAAGTATGGATCCTTGGCTTTAATTTCCCATTGGTCCAAATGAGTGACAAACATAAACGTGCCCACAAATATCCAAATTCACGTAGAGCTGAACAAAATTTACACAATTTTAATCTTTAAAATTTTATAGAAAAATTCTCAAATACAATTGAGAAATCGGACTTACATAGTCTATAAGTATGGATCCTTGGCTTTAATTTCCCATTGGTCCAAATGAGTGACAAACAAATGTTATAGAAAAATTTATTAGAATGTTTATTTAAGCTATAGGTCTTTTTATTTTAATATATATATTGTTGTTTATTTTCGATATTTCGCTAACAATTATTGATAATCATTTAAATAAAAATAGATTATCTAATAGAGATAGGTTTGTGATAGATAAGGTAAATATAGCTGATAGATTTTTAAAAAAACACAGGGATATATTTATTGTTAATTCAGATAAAGGTAATACTACTGTAGCAATTAATAGACATGATTATAATTCTAGGATTAATGATATTATAGGAGATACTAGGGAATATACTTCATTAAATAGAGACCCAACTAGCAAGTTACAAAAAATTAACAATAATATAGTTGAAGAATTATATAGGAAGGAAATAGTATCTTCTACTGAGAAAAATAGGCTTAAAACTAACGTTGCAATTGCACCGCGTTTATATGGATTACCAAAGATCCATAAGGAAGGTTTTCCATTAAGGCCTATATGTTCTTTTATTAATTCTCCATCATATGAGTTATGTAAATACATAACAAATATTTTACGGAATATTACGAAGAACTCTAGATATAATATCAAGAATTCTGTAGAGTTTAAAAACAGGATAAAAGATCAACAGATATCAAATGATGAAATATTGATTTCTTTTGATGTTGTGTCTTTATTTCCCAGTATACCTGTTGATGTTGCGATAAATACCATTGAAGAAAAATGGGATACGATTAAGGATTATACAAATATAGATAAGGATTTATTTTTACGTATTTTAAAATTTTGCATAGAGGATAATAGATATTTTCAATATAATGGAAATATATTTATGCAACAAAATGGTCTTCCAATGGGATCTCCAGCATCTCCAATTGTTGCAGATATAGTTATGGAGAAATTATTGGATTTATCTATTCAAAAACTGAATGCGATTCCCAGATTGATGACTAAGTATGTAGATGATCTGTTTTGCATTATTCCTGAATGTGAAATTGATAAGGTGCTTTTGGCATTTAATGAATTTAATTCTAATATTAAATTTACTGTTGAAAGGGAATATAACTCAAGGATCAATTATCTAGATACTAGTATTATTAGAAAAGATAATAGATTATTGATAGATTGGTACCAGAAACCAACAGCATCGGGAAGGTTAATTAATTACTACTCTAAACATAGCAAACATATTATTATTAATACAGCTAGAAATTTCATAGAAAGAGTTTTAACTATAAGTGACAAACAGTTTCACAACAAGAATGAGAGGAAGATAAGAAGTATTTTGAGAGAGAATGATTACCCCAGTTCTTTAATTAATAAATTAATATATAGACACAAACATAAAATAATTAATAATATAGATAGTAATACAGAACAGAGAATATACAAATCCTTAACGTATATTCCTGAGATTTCAGAGAGATTGACAAAATCAAAGATTTTTGATACGAACAAATATAGAATAGCTCATAGAACCTATAACACATTAAATAAATTATTTAGTAGAACTAAGGACAAAATTGATAAATGGGATAGATCGAATGTAGTTTACAAAATACCTTGCAAGGGAAATGATGGAGAGAATTGTAACATGGTATATGTAGGTACTACCAAAAATAAATTAAAAACGAGAATAGCAGGTCATAAGTCAGATCAGAAATATAGGCATATCAATTCACAGAAGACAGCGTTGTCATCTCATTGTTCCAGATTAGTTCACTTTCCTAACTTTGAAAATGTTTCAATTCTGAATACAGAAAATAATTATAAACAGCGTTTGATGTTAGAAATGTTAGAGATAATTAATACACCAGCAACACAAAGAATAAATTTCAAAGTAGATACAGAAAATTTAGCACAGAATTATAGATATTTAGTTAGTAAAAATCTAAATGTTAAATGATTGTTTCTTGTTTCACTATGAATTTTTTGTTACTTTGTTTAATTACATATCTAATTATATTATGGTCCCACAGGAAAATAATCACATTATTGCTTCTTGGTTTTACAGCAATAATAACTTAATTTCCTGTAGGATTTTTATTATTCTTAACTTTTATAAAGCTTATAAAAATTTGTAAATAATTTTTTGATATTTATATTTAAAAAACAGCCTAGATACATACTACACATTTTAATGTTAATTGTTTTGATATATTGAATTCAATGTTAAAATTTTTTTAAATACTATTTTTATAACATAACATTTTTAATAATTTTTTATATGTTAAAAAACAGCCTGGATACATACTATACATTTTAATGTTAATTGTGTTGATATATTAAATTCAATGTTAATTTTTTAACACTATTTTTATAACATAATATTTTTAATAATTTTTTCTATGTTAAAAATTTTATATCTATCCAATACTTAACTCATTTTCAATAATTTTTTTTTATGTTAAAATTCGGAAACAATTTTTGTGACATTTCATACAAAAACCTTTTTATATACTGTAGTTAAATTTTCCTAGACTTTTTCCATAAAAAATTATTGAAAAAAATTTTATGACACCCAATACACAAATCAATATTAAAATTTCAAATAATTTAAAAAACAAAAATTTTCCTGAAGATGCTAACAAATTGTTAGCGAAATATCGAAAATAAACAACAATATATATATTAAAATAAAAAGACCTATAGCTTAAATAAACATTCTAATAAATATAAAGAAAAGGTCAAATAAAATAGAATATAAAAAGTTATAGAAAAATTCTCAAATACAATTGAGAAATCGGACTTACATAGCCTATAAGTATGGATCCTTGGCTTTAATTTCCCATTGGTCCAAATGAGTGACAAACAAATGTTATAGAAAAATTCTCAAATACAATTGAGAAATCGGACTTACATAGTCTATAAGTAGGGATGCTTGGCTTTAATTTCCCATTGGTCCAAATGAGTGACAAACAAATGTTATAGAAAAATTCTCAAATACAATTGAGAAATCGGACTTACATAGCCTATAAGTATGGATCCTTGGCTTTAATTTCCCATTGATCCAAATGAGTGACAAACAAGTGTTATAGAAAAATTCTCAAATACAATTGAGAAATCGGACTTACATAGCCTATAAGTATGGATCCTTGGCTTTAATTTCCCATTGGTCCAAATGATTGACAAACAAATGTTATAGAAAAATTCTCAAATACAATTAAGAAATCGGACTTACATAGTCTATAAGTATGGATCCTTGGCTTTAATTTCCCATTGGTCCAAATGAGTGACAAACAAGTGTTACAGAAAACTTCTCAAATACAATTGAGAAATCGGACTTACATAGCCTATAAGTATGGATCCTTGGCTTTAATTTCCCATTGGTCCAAATGAGTGACAAACAAATGTTATAGAAAAATTCTCAAATACAATTGAGAAATCGGACTTACATAGCCTATAAGTATGGATCCTTGGCTTTAATTTCCCATTGGTCCAAATGAGTGACAAACATAAATGTGCCCACAAATAGCCAAATTCCCGTAGAGCTCTACAAAATTTACACAATTTTAATCTTTAAAATTTTATAGAAAAATTCTCAAATACAATTGAGAAATCAGACTTACATAGTCTATAAGTATGGATTCTTGGCTTTAATTTCTTATTGGTCCAAATGAGTGACAAACAAATGTTATAGAAAAATTCTCAAATACAATTGAGAAATCGGACTTACATAGTCTATAAGTATGGATCGTTGGCTTTGATATCCCATTGGTCCAAATGAGTGACAAACAAATGTTATAGAAAAATTCTCAAATACAATTGAGAAATCGGACTTACATAGCCTATAAGTATGGATCCTTGGCTTTAATTTCCCATTGGTCCAAATGAGTGACAAACAAGTGTTATAGAAAAATTCTCAAATACAATTGAGAAATCGGACTTACATAGCCTATAAGTATGGATTCTTGGCTTTAATTTCTTATTGGTCCAAATGAGTGACAAACAAATGTTATAGGAAAAATTCTCAAATACAATTGAGAAATCGGACTTACATAGTCTATAAGTATGGATCCTTGGCTTTAATTTCCCATTGGTCCAAATGAGTGACAAACATAAACGTGCCCACAAATAGCCAAATTCACGTAGAGCTGAACAAAATTTACACAATTTTAATCTTTAAAATTTTATAGAAAAATTCTCAAATACAATTGAGAAATCGGACTTACATAGTCTATAAGTAGGGATCCTTGGCTTTAATTTCCCATTGGTCCAAATGAGTGACAAACAAATGTTATAGAAAAATTCTCAAATACAATTGAGAAATCGGACTTACATAGCCTATAAGTATGGATCCTTGGCTTTAATTTCCCATTGATCCAAATGAGTGACAAACAAGTGTTATAGAAAAATTCTCAAATACAATTGAGAAATCGGACTTACATAGCCTATAAGTATGGATCCTTGGCTTTAATTTCCCATTGGTCCAAATGAGTGACAAACAAATGTTATAGAAAAATTCTCAAATACAATTAAGAAATCGGACTTACATAGTCTATAAGTATGGATCCTTGGCTTTAATTTCCCATTGGTCCAAATGAGTGACAAACAAGTGTTACAGAAAAATTCTCAAATACAATTGAGAAATCGGACTTACATAGCCTATAAGTATGGATCCTTGGCTTTAATTTCCCATTGGTCCAAATGAGTGACAAACAAGTGTTACAGAAAAATTCTCAAATACAATTGAGAAATCGGACTTACATAGCCTATAAGTATGGATCCTTGGCTTTAATTTCCCATTGGTCCAAATGAGTGACAAACATAAATGTGCCCACAAATAGCCAAATTCCCGTAGAGCTCTACAAAATTTACACAATTTTAATCTTTAAAATTTTATAGAAAAATTCTCAAATACAATTGAGAAATCAGACTTACATAGTCTATAAGTATGGATTCTTGGCTTTAATTTCTTATTGGTCCAAATGAGTGACAAACAAATGTTATAGAAAAATTCTCAAATACAATTGAGAAATCGGACTTACATAGTCTATAAGTATGGATCGTTGGCTTTAATATCCCATTGGTCCAAATGAGTGACAAACAAATGTTATAGAAAAATTCTCAAATACAATTGAGAAATCGGACTTACATAGCCTATAAGTATGGATCCTTGCCTTTAATTTCCCATTGGTCCAAATGAGTGACAAACAAATGTTATAGAAAAATTCTCAAATACAATTGAGAAATCGGACTTACATAGCCTATAAGTATGGATCCTTGGCTTTAATTTCCCATTGGTCCAAATGAGTGACAAACAAGTGTTACAGAAAAATTCTCAAATACAATTGAGAAATCGGACTTACATAGCCTATAAGTATGGATTCTTGGCTTTAATTTCTTATTGGTCCAAATGAGTGACAAACAAATGTTATAGGAAAAATTCTCAAATACAATTGAGAAATCGGACTTACATAGTCTATAAGTATGGATCCTTGGCTTTAATTTCCCATTGGTCCAAATGAGTGACAAACATAAACGTGCCCACAAATAGCCAAATTCACGTAGAGCTGAACAAAATTTACACAATTTTAATCTTTAAAATTTTATAGAAAAATTCTCAAATACAATTGAGAAATCGGACTTACATAGTCTATAAGTAGGGATCCTTGGCTTTAATTTCCCATTGGTCCAAATGAGTGACAAACAAATGTTATAGAAAAATTCTCAAATACAATTGAGAAATCGGACTTACATAGCCTATAAGTATGGATCCTTGGCTTTAATTTCCCATTGATCCAAATGAGTGACAAACAAGTGTTATAGAAAAATTCTCAAATACAATTGAGAAATCGGACTTACATAGCCTATAAGTATGGATCCTTGGCTTTAATTTCCCATTGGTCCAAATGAGTGACAAACAAATGTTATAGAAAAATTCTCAAATACAATTAAGAAATCGGACTTACATAGTCTATAAGTATGGATCCTTGGCTTTAATTTCCCATTGGTCCAAATGAGTGACAAACAAGTGTTACAGAAAAATTCTCAAATACAATTGAGAAATCGGACTTACATAGCCTATAAGTATGGATCCTTGGCTTTAATTTCCCATTGGTCCAAATGAGTGACAAACAAGTGTTACAGAAAAATTCTCAAATACAATTGAGAAATCGGACTTACATAGCCTATAAGTATGGATCCTTGGCTTTAATTTCCCATTGGTCCAAATGAGTGACAAACATAAATGTGCCCACAAATAGCCAAATTCCCGTAGAGCTCTACAAAATTTACACAATTTTAATCTTTAAAATTTTATAGAAAAATTCTCAAATACAATTGAGAAATCAGACTTACATAGTCTATAAGTATGGATTCTTGGCTTTAATTTCTTATTGGTCCAAATGAGTGACAAACAAATGTTATAGGAAAAATTCTCAAATACAATTAAGAAATCGGACTTACATAGTCTATAAGTATGGATTCTTGGCTTTAATTTCTTATTGGTCCAAATGAGTGACAAACAAATGTTATAGGAAAAATTCTCAAATACAATTGAGAAATCGGACTTACATAGTCTATAAGTATGGATCCTTGGCTTTAATTTCCCATTGGTCCAAATGAGTGACAAACATAAACGTGCCCACAAATAGCCAAATTCACGTAGAGCTGAACAAAATTTACACAATTTTAATCTTTAAAATTTTATAGAAAAATTCTCAAATACAATTGAGAAATCGGACTTACATAGTCTATAAGTAGGGATCCTTGGCTTTAATTTCCCATTGGTCCAAATGAGTGACAAACAAATGTTATAGAAAAATTCTCAAATACAATTGAGAAATCGGACTTACATAGCCTATAAGTATGGATCCTTGGCTTTAATTTCCCATTGATCCAAATGAGTGACAAACAAGTGTTATAGAAAAATTCTCAAATACAATTGAGAAATCGGACTTACATAGCCTATAAGTATGGATCCTTGGCTTTAATTTCCCATTGGTCCAAATGAGTGACAAACAAATGTTATAGAAAAATTCTCAAATACAATTAAGAAATCGGACTTACATAGTCTATAAGTATGGATCCTTGGCTTTAATTTCCCATTGGTCCAAATGAGTGACAAACAAGTGTTACAGAAAAATTCTCAAATACAATTGAGAAATCGGACTTACATAGCCTATAAGTATGGATCCTTGGCTTTAATTTCCCATTGGTCCAAATGAGTGACAAACAAGTGTTACAGAAAAATTCTCAAATACAATTGAGAAATCGGACTTACATAGCCTATAAGTATGGATCCTTGGCTTTAATTTCCCATTGGTCCAAATGAGTGACAAACATAAATGTGCCCACAAATAGCCAAATTCCCGTAGAGCTCTACAAAATTTACACAATTTTAATCTTTAAAATTTTATAGAAAAATTCTCAAATACAATTGAGAAATCAGACTTACATAGTCTATAAGTATGGATTCTTGGCTTTAATTTCTTATTGGTCCAAATGAGTGACAAACAAATGTTATAGAAAAATTCTCAAATACAATTGAGAAATCGGACTTACATAGTCTATAAGTATGGATCGTTGGCTTTAATATCCCATTGGTCCAAATGAGTGACAAACAAATGTTATAGAAAAATTCTCAAATACAATTGAGAAATCGGACTTACATAGCCTATAAGTATGGATCCTTGCCTTTAATTTCCCATTGGTCCAAATGAGTGACAAACAAATGTTATAGAAAAATTCTCAAATACAATTGAGAAATCGGACTTACATAGCCTATAAGTATGGATCCTTGGCTTTAATTTCCCATTGGTCCAAATGAGTGACAAACAAGTGTTACAGAAAAATTCTCAAATACAATTGAGAAATCGGACTTACATAGCCTATAAGTATGGATCCTTGGCTTTAATTTCCCATTGTTCCAAATGAGTGACAAAGAAGTGTTATAGAAAAATTCTCAAATACAATTGAGAAATCGGACTTACATACCCTATAAGTATGGATCCTTGGCTTTAATTTCCCATTGGTCCAAATGAGTGACAAACAAATGTTATAGAAAAATTCTCAAATACAATTGAGAAATCGGACTTACATAGTCTATAAGTATGGATTCTTGGCTTTAATTTCTCATTGGTCCAAATGAGTGACAAACAAATGTTATAGAAAAATTCTCAAATACAATTGAGAAATCGGACTTACATAGCCTATAAGTATGGATCCTTGGCTTTAATTTCCCATTGGTCCAAATGATTGACAAACAAATGTTATAGAAAAATTCTCAAATACAATTAAGAAATCGGACTTACATAGTCTATAAGTATGGATCCTTGGCTTTAATTTCCCATTGGTCCAAATGAGTCACAAACAAGTGTTACAGAAAACTTCTCAAATACAATTGAGAAATCGGACTTACATAGCCTATAAGTATGGATCCTTGGCTTTAATTTCCCATTGGTCCAAATGAGAGACAAACAAATGTTATAGAAAAATTCTCAAATACAATTGAGAAATCGGACTTACATAGCCTATAAGTATGGATCCTTGGCTTTAATTTCCCATTGGTCCAAATGAGTGACAAACATAAATGTGCCCACAAATAGCCAAATTCCCGTAGAGCTGATCAAAATTTACACAATTTTAATCTTTAAAATTTTATAGAAAAATTCTCAAATACAATTGAGAAATCGGACTTACATAGTCTATAAGTATGGATCCTTGGCTTTAATTTCCCATTGGTCCAAATGAGTGACAAACATAAATGTGCCCACAAATAGCCAAATTCCCGTAGAGCTGATCAAAATTTACACAATTTTAATCTTTAAAATTTTATAGAAAAATTTTCAAATACAATTGAGAAATCGGACTTACATAGTCTATAAGTATGGATTCTTGGCTTTAATTTCTTATTGGTCCAAATGAGTGACAAACAAATGTTATAGGAAAAATTCTCAAATACAATTGAGAAATCGGACTTACATAGTCTATAAGTATGGATCCTTGGCTTTAATTTCCCATTGGTCCAAATGAGTGACAAACATAAACGTGCCCACAAATAGCCAAATTCACGTAGAGCTGAACAAAATTTACACAATTTTAATCTTTAAAATTTTATAGAAAAATTCTCAAATACAATTGAGAAATCGGACTTACATAGTCTATAAGTATGGATCCTTGGCTTTAATTTCCCATTGGTCCAAATGAGTGACAAACATAAATGTGCCCACAAATAGCCAAATTCCCGTAGAGCTGATCAAAATTTACACAATTTTAATCTTTAAAATTTTATAGAAAAATTCTCAAATAAAATTGAGAAATCAGACTTACATAGCCTATAAGTATGGATCCTTGGCTTTAATTTCCCATTGGTCCAAATGAGTGACAAACATAAATGTGCTCACAAATAGCCAAATTCACGTAGAGCTGAACAAAATTTACACAATTTTAATCTTTAAAATTTTATAGAAAAATTCTCAAATACAAATGAGAAATCGGACTTACATAGTCTATAAGTATGGATCCTTGGCTTTAATTTCCCATTGGTCCAAATGAGTGACAAACAAATGTTATAGAAAAATTCTCAAATACAATTGAGAAATCGGACTTACATAGCCTATAAGTATGGATCCTTGGCTTTAATTTCCCATTGGTCCAAATGAGTGACAAACAAATGTTATAGAAAAATTCTCAAATACAATTGAGAAATCGGACTTACATAGTCTATAAGTAGGGATCCTTGGCTTTAATTTCCCATTGGTCCAAATGAGTGACAAACAAATGTTATAGAAAAATTCTCAAATACAATTGAGAAATCGGACTTACATAGCCTATAAGTATGGATCCTTGGCTTTAATTTCCCATTGATCCAAATGAGTGACAAACAAGTGTTATAGAAAAATTCTCAAATACAATTGAGAAATCGGACTTACATAGCCTATAAGTATGGATCCTTGGCTTTAATTTCCCATTGGTCCAAATGAGTGACAAACAAATGTTATAGAAAAATTCTCAAATACAATTAAGAAATCGGACTTACATAGTCTATAAGTATGGATCCTTGGCTTTAATTTCCCATTGGTCCAAATGAGTGACAAACAAGTGTTACAGAAAACTTCTCAAATACAATTGAGAAATCGGACTTACATAGCCTATAAGTATGGATCCTTGGCTTTAATTTCCCATTGGTCCAAATGAGTGACAAACAAATGTTATAGAAAAATTCTCAAATACAATTGAGAAATCGGACTTACATAGCCTATAAGTATGGATCCTTGGCTTTAATTTCCCATTGGTCCAAATGAGTGACAAACATAAATGTGCCCACAAATAGCCAAATTCCCGTAGAGCTCTACAAAATTTACACAATTTTAATCTTTAAAATTTTATAGAAAAATTCTCAAATACAATTGAGAAATCAGACTTACATAGTCTATAAGTATGGATTCTTGGCTTTAATTTCTTATTGGTCCAAATGAGTGACAAACAAATGTTATAGAAAAATTCTCAAATACAATTGAGAAATCGGACTTACATAGTCTATAAGTATGGATCGTTGGCTTTAATATCCCATTGGTCCAAATGAGTGACAAACAAATGTTATAGAAAAATTCTCAAATACAATTGAGAAATCGGACTTACATAGCCTATAAGTATGGATCCTTGGCTTTAATTTCCCATTGGTCCAAATGAGTGACAAACAAGTGTTATAGAAAAATTCTCAAATACAATTGAGAAATCGGACTTACATAGCCTATAAGTATGGATCCTTGGCTTTAATTTCCCATTGGTCCAAATGAGTGACAAACAAGTGTTATAGAAAAATTCTCAAATACAATTGAGAAATCGGACTTACATAGCCTATAAGTATGGATCCTTGGCTTTAGTTTCCCATTGGTCCAAATGAGTGACAAACATAAATGTGCCCACAAATAGCCAAAATCACGTAGAGCTGAACAAAATTTACACAATTTTAATCTTTAAAATTTTATAGAAAAATTCTCAAATACAATTGAGAAATCGGACTTACATAGTCTATAAGTATGGATCCTTGGATTTAGTTTCCCATTGGTCCAAATGAGTGACAAACAAGTGTTATAGAAAAATTCTCAAATACAATTGTGAAATCGGACTTACATAGCCTATAAGTATGGATCCTTGGCTTTAATTTCCCATTGGTCCAAATGAGTGACAAACAAATGTTATAGAAAAATTCTCAAATACAATTGAGAAATCGGACTTACATAGCCTATAAGTATGGATCCTTGGCTTTAATTTCCCATTGGTCCAAATGAGTGACAAACAAATGTTATAGAAAAATTCTCAAATACAATTGAGAAATCGGACTTACATAGCCTATAAGTATGGATCCTTGGCTTTAATTTCCCATTGGTCCAAATGAGTGACAAACAAATGTTATAGAAAAATTCTCAAATACAATTGTGAAATCGGACTTACATAGCCTATAAGTATGGATCCTTGGCTTTAATTTCCCATTGGTCCAAATGAGTGACAAACAAGTGTTACAGAAAAATTCTCAAATACAATTGAGAAATCGGACTTACATAGCCTATAAGTATGGATCCTTGGCTTTAATTTCCCATTGTTCCAAATGAGTGACAAAGAAGTGTTATAGAAAAATTCTCAAATACAATTGAGAAATCGGACTTACATAGCCTATAAGTATGGATCCTTGGCTTTAATTTCCCATTGGTCCAAATGAGTGACAAACATAAATGTGCCCACAAATAGCCAAAATCACGTAGAGCTGAACAAAATTTACACAATTTTAATCTTTAAAATTTTATAGAAAAATTCTCAAATACAATTGAGAAATCGGACTTACATAGTCTATAAGTATGGATCCTTGGCTTTAATTTCCCATTGGTCCAAATGAGTGACAAACAAATGTTATAGAAAAATTCTCAAATACAATTGAGAAATCGGACTTACATAGCCTATAAGTATGGATCCTTGGCTTTAATTTCCCATTGGTCCAAATGAGTGACAAACAAATGTTATAGAAAAATTCTCAAATACAATTGAGAAATCGGACTTATATAGTCTATAAGTATGGATCCTTGCCTTTAATTTCCCATTGGTCCAAATGAGTGACAAACAAGTGTTACAGAAAAATTCTCAAATACAATTGAGAAATCGGACGTACATAGTCTATAAGTATGGATCCTTGGCTTTAATTTCCCATTGGTCCAAATGAGTGACAAACAAATGTTATAGAAAAATTCTCAAATACAATTGAGAAATCGGACTTACATAGCCTATAAGTACGGATCCTTGGCTTTAATTTCTTATTGGTCCAAATGAGTGACAAACAAGTGTTATAGAAAAATTCTCAAATACAATTGAGAAATCGGACTTACATAGCCTATAAGTATGGATCCTTGGCTTTAATTTCCCATTGGTCCAAATGAGTGACAAACAAATGTTATAGAAAAATTCTCAAATACAATTGAGAAATCGGACTTACATAGTCTATAAGTATGGATCCATGGCTTTAATTTCCCATTGGTCCAAATGAGTGACAAACATAAATGTGCCCACAAATAGCCAAATTCCCGTAGAGCTCTACAAAATTTACACAATTTTAATCTTTAAAATTTTATAGAAAAATTCTCAAATACAATTGAGAAATCAGACTTACATAGTCTATAAGTATGGATTCTTGGCTTTAATTTCTTATTGGTCCAAATGAGTGACAAACAAATGTTATAGAAAAATTCTCAAATACAATTGAGAAATCGGACTTACATAGTCTATAAGTATGGATCGTTGGCTTTAATATTCCATTGGTCCAAATGAGTGACAAACAAATGTTATAGAAAAATTCTCAAATACAATTGAGAAATCGGACTTACATAGCCTATAAGTATGGATCCTTGGCTTTAATTTCCCATTGGTCCAAATGAGTGACAAACAAGTGTTATAGAAAAATTCTCAAATACAATTGAGAAATCGGACTTACATAGCCTATAAGTATGGATCCTTGGCTTTAATTTCCCATTGGTCCAAATGAGTGACAAACAAGTGTTATAGAAAAATTCTCAAATACAATTGAGAAATCGGACTTACATAGCCTATAAGTATGGATCCTTGGCTTTAGTTTCCCATTGGTCCAAATGAGTGACAAACATAAATGTGCCCACAAATAGCCAAATTCACGTAGAGCTGAACAAAATTTACACAATTTTAATCTTTAAAATTTTATAGAAAAATTCTCAAATACAATTGAGAAATCGGACTTACATAGTCTATAAGTATGGATCCTTGGCTTTAGTTTCCCATTGGTCCAAATGAGTGACAAACAAGTGTTATAGAAAAATTCTCAAATACAATTGTGAAATCGGACTTACATAGCCTATAAGTATGGATCCTTGGCTTTAATTTCCCATTGGTCCAAATGAGTGACAAACAAATGTTATAGAAAAATTCTCAAATACAATTGAGAAATCGGACTTACATAGCCTATAAGTATGGATCCTTGGCTTTAATTTCCCATTGGTCCAAATGAGTGACAAACATAAATGTGCCCACTAATAGCCAAAATCACGTAGAGCTGAACAAAATTTACACAATTTTAATCTTTAAAATTTTATAGAAAAATTCTCAAATACAATTGAGAAATCGGACTTACATAGTCTATAAGAATGGATCCTTGGCTTTAATTTCCCATTGGTCCAAATGAGTGACAAACAAATGTTATAGAAAAATTCTCAAATACAATTGAGAAATCGGACTTACATAGCCTATAAGTATGGATCCTTGGCTTTAATTTCCCATTGGTCCAAATGAGTGACAAACAAATGTTATAGAAAAATTCTCAAATACAATTGAGAAATCGGACTTACATAGTCTATAAGTATGGATCCTTGGCTTTAATTTCCCATTGGTCCAAATGAGTGACAAACATAAATGTGCCCACAAATAGCCAAATTCACGTAGAGCTGAACAAAATTTACACAATTTTAATCTTTAAAATTTTATAGAAAAATTCTCAAATACAATTGAGAAATCGGACTTACATAGTCTATAAGTATGGATCCTTGGCTTTAGTTTCCCATTGGTCCAAATGAGTGACAAACAAGTGTTATAGAAAAATTCTCAAATACAATTGTGAAATCGGACTTACATAGCCTATAAGTATGGATCCTTGGCTTTAATTTCCCATTGGTCCAAATGAGTGACAAACAAATGTTATAGAAAAATTCTCAAATACAATTGAGAAATCGGACTTACATAGCCTATAAGTATGGATCCTTGGCTTTAATTTCCCATTGGTCCAAATGAGTGACAAACAATTGTTACAGAAAAATTCTCAAATACAATTGAGAAATCGGACTTACATAGCCTATAAGTATGGATCCTTGGCTTTAATTTCCCATTGTTCCAAATGAGTGACAAAGAAGTGTTATAGAAAAATTCTCAAATACAATTGAGAAATCGGACTTACATAGCCTATAAGTATGGATCCTTGGCTTTAATTTCCCATTGGTCCAAATGAGTGACAAACAAGTGTTATAGAAAAATTCTCAAATACAATTGAGAAATCGGACTTACATAGCCTATAAGTATGGATCCTTGGCTTTAATTTCCCATTGGTCCAAATGAGTGACAAACAAGTGTTATAGAAAAATTCTCAAATACAATTGAGAAATCGGACTTACATAGCCTATAAGTATGGATCCTTGGCTTTAATTTCCCATTGGTCCAAATGAGTGACAAACAAGTGTTATAGAAAAATTCTCAAATACAATTGAGAAATCGGACTTACATAGCCTATAAGTATGGATCCTTGGCTTTAATTTCCCATTGGTCCAAATGAGTGACAAACAAGTGTTATAGAAAAATTCTCAAATACAATTGAGAAATCGGACTTACATAGCCTATAAGTATGGATCCTTGGCTTTAGTTTCCCATTGGTCCAAATGAGTGACAAACATAAATGTGCCCACAAATAGCCAAATTCACGTAGAGCTGAACAAAATTTACACAATTTTAATCTTTAAAATTTTATAGAAAAATTCTCAAATACAATTGAGAAATCGGACTTACATAGTCTATAAGTATGGATCCTTGGCTTTAGTTTCCCATTGGTCCAAATGAGTGACAAACAAGTGTTATAGAAAAATTCTCAAATACAATTGTGAAATCGGACTTACATAGCCTATAAGTATGGATCCTTGGCTTTAATTTCCCATTGGTCCAAATGAGTGACAAACAAATGTTATAGAAAAATTCTCAAATACAATTGAGAAATCGGACTTACATAGCCTATAAGTATGGATCCTTGGCTT
Source organism: Lypha dubia (assembly GCA_947311025.1). Lineage (NCBI taxonomy): Eukaryota > Metazoa > Arthropoda > Insecta > Diptera > Tachinidae > Lypha > Lypha dubia. The sequence continues at coordinate 317,980 of OX371263.1, forward strand.
TAATTTCCCATTGGTCCAAATGAGTGACAAACAAGTGTTACAGAAAAATTCTCAAATACAATTGAGAAATCGGACTTACATAGCCTATAAGTATGGATCCTTGGCTTTAATTTCCCATTGTTCCAAATGAGTGACAAAGAAGTGTTATAGAAAAATTCTCAAACACAATTGAGAAATCGGACTTACATAGCCTATAAGTATGGATCCTTGGCTTTAATTTCCCATTGGTCCAAATGAGTGACAAACATAAATGTGCCCACAAATAGCCAAAATCACGTAGAGCTGAACAAAATTTACACAATTTTAATCTTTAAAATTTTATAGAAAAATTCTCAAATACAATTGAGAAATCGGACTTATATAGTCTATAAGTATGGATCCTTGGCTTTAATTTCCCATTGGTCCAAATGAGTGACAAACAAATGTTATAGAAAAATTCTCAAATACAATTGAGAAATCGGACTTACATAGCCTATAAGTATGGATCCTTGGCTTTAATTTCCCATTGGTCCAAATGAGTGACAAACAAATGTTATAGAAAAATTCTCAAATACAATTGAGAAATCGGACTTACATAGTCTATAAGTATGGATCCTTGCCTTTAATTTCCCATTGGTCCAAATGAGTGACAAACATAAATGTGCCCACAAATAGCCAAAATCACGTAGAGCTGAACAAAATTTACACAATTTTAATCTTTAAAATTTTATAGAAAAATTCTCAAATACAATTGAGAAATCGGACTTACATAGTCTATAAGAATGGATCCTTGGCTTTAATTTCCCATTGGTCCAAATGAGTGACAAACAAATGTTATAGAAAAATTCTCAAATACAATTGAGAAATCGGACTTACATAGCCTATAAGTATGGATCCTTGGCTTTAATTTCCCATTGGTCCAAATGAGTGACAAACAAATGTTATAGAAAAATTCTCAAATACAATTGAGAAATCGGACTTACATAGTCTATAAGTATGGATCCTTGCCTTTAATTTCCCATTGGTCCAAATGAGTGACAAACAAGTGTTACAGAAAAATTCTCAAATACAATTGAGAAATCGGACGTACATAGTCTATAAGTATGGATCCTTGGCTTTAATTTCCCATTGGTCCAAATGAGTGACAAACAAATGTTATAGAAAAATTCTCAAATACAATTGAGAAATCGGACTTACATAGCCTATAAGTACGGATCCTTGGCTTTAATTTCCTATTGGTCCAAATGAGTGACAAACAACTGTTATAGAAAAATTCTCAAATACAATTGAGAAATCGGACTTACATAGCCTATAAGTATGGATCCTTGGCTTTAATTTCCCATTGGTCCAAATGAGTGACAAACAAATGTTATAGAAAAATTCTCAAATACAATTGAGAAATCGGACTTACATAGTCTATAAGTATGGATCCTTGGCTTTAATTTCCCATTGGTCCAAATGAGTGACAAACATAAATGTGCCCACAAATAGCCAAATTCCCGTAGAGCTCTACAAAATTTACACAATTTTAATCTTTAAAATTTTATAGAAAAATTCTCAAATACAATTGAGAAATCAGACTTACATAGTCTATAAGTATGGATTCTTGGCTTTAATTTCTTATTGGTCCAAATGAGTGACAAACAAATGTTATAGAAAAATTCTCAAATACAATTGAGAAATCGGACTTACATAGTCTATAAGTATGGATCGTTGGCTTTAATATTCCATTGGTCCAAATGAGTGACAAACATAAATGTGCCCACAAATAGCCAAATTCACGTAGAGCTGAACAAAATTTACACAATTTTAATCTTTAAAATTTTATAGAAAAATTCTCAAATACAATTGAGAAATCGGACTTACATAGTCTATAAGAATGGATCCTTGGCTTTAATTTCCCATTGGTCCAAATGAGTGACAAACAAATGTTATAGAAAAATTCTCAAATACAATTGAGAAATCGGACTTACATAGCCTATAAGTATGGATCCTTGGCTTTAATTTCCCATTGGTCCAAATGAGTGACAAACAAATGTTACAGAAAAATTCTCAAATACAATTGAGAAATCGGACGTACATAGTCTATAAGTATGGATCCTTGGCTTTAATTTCCCATTGGTCCAAATGAGTGACAAACAAATGTTATAGAAAAATTCTCAAATACAATTGAGAAATCGGACTTATATAGTCTATAAGTATGGATCCTTGCCTTTAATTTCCCATTGGTCCAAATGAGTGACAAACAAGTGTTACAGAAAAATTCTCAAATACAATTGAGAAATCGGACGTACATAGTCTATAAGTATGGATCCTTGGCTTTAATTTCCCATTGGTCCAAATGAGTGACAAACAAATGTTATAGAAAAATTCTCAAATACAATTGAGAAATCGGACTTACATAGCCTATAAGTATGGATCCTTGGCTTTAATTTCCCATTGGTCCAAATGAGTGACAAACAAGTGTTATAGAAAAATTCTCAAATACAATTGAGAAATCGGACTTACATAGCCTATAAGTATGGATCCTTGCCTTTAATTTCCCATTGGTCCAAATGAGTGACAAACAAATGTTATAGAAAAATTCTCAAATACAATTGAGAAATCGGACTTACATAGCCTATAAGTATGGATCCTTGGCTTTAATTTCCCATTGGTCCAAATGAGTGACAAACAAATGTTATAGAAAAATTCTCAAATACAATTGAGAAATCGGACTTATATAGTCTATAAGTATGGATCCTTGCCTTTAATTTCCCATTGGTCCAAATGAGTGACAAACAAGTGTTACAGAAAAATTCTCAAATACAATTGAGAAATCGGACGTACATAGTCTATAAGTATGGATCCTTGGCTTTAATTTCCCATTGGTCCAAATGAGTGACAAACAAATGTTATAGAAAAATTCTCAAATACAATTGAGAAATCGGACTTACATAGCCTATAAGTACGGATCCTTGGCTTTAATTTCTTATTGGTCCAAATGAGTGACAAACAAGTGTTATAGAAAAATTCTCAAATACAATTGAGAAATCGGACTTACATAGCCTATAAGTATGGATCCTTGGCTTTAATTTCCCATTGGTCCAAATGAGTGACAAACAAATGTTATAGAAAAATTCTCAAATACAATTGAGAAATCGGACTTACATAGTCTATAAGTATGGATCCATGGCTTTAATTTCCCATTGGTCCAAATGAGTGACAAACATAAATGTGCCCACAAATAGCCAAATTCCCGTAGAGCTCTACAAAATTTACACAATTTTAATCTTTAAAATTTTATAGAAAAATTCTCAAATACAATTGAGAAATCAGACTTACATAGTCTATAAGTATGGATTCTTGGCTTTAATTTCTTATTGGTCCAAATGAGTGACAAACAAATGTTATAGAAAAATTCTCAAATACAATTGAGAAATCGGACTTACATAGTCTATAAGTATGGATCGTTGGCTTTAATATTCCATTGGTCCAAATGAGTGACAAACAAATGTTATAGAAAAATTCTCAAATACAATTGAGAAATCGGACTTACATAGCCTATAAGTATGGATCCTTGGCTTTAATTTCCCATTGGTCCAAATGAGTGACAAACAAGTGTTATAGAAAAATTCTCAAATACAATTGAGAAATCGGACTTACATAGCCTATAAGTATGGATCCTTGGCTTTAATTTCCCATTGGTCCAAATGAGTGACAAACAAGTGTTATAGAAAAATTCTCAAATACAATTGAGAAATCGGACTTACATAGCCTATAAGTATGGATCCTTGGCTTTAGTTTCCCATTGGTCCAAATGAGTGACAAACATAAATGTGCCCACAAATAGCCAAATTCACGTAGAGCTGAACAAAATTTACACAATTTTAATCTTTAAAATTTTATAGAAAAATTCTCAAATACAATTGAGAAATCGGACTTACATAGTCTATAAGTATGGATCCTTGGCTTTAGTTTCCCATTGGTCCAAATGAGTGACAAACAAGTGTTATAGAAAAATTCTCAAATACAATTGTGAAATCGGACTTACATAGCCTATAAGTATGGATCCTTGGCTTTAATTTCCCATTGGTCCAAATGAGTGACAAACAAATGTTATAGAAAAATTCTCAAATACAATTGAGAAATCGGACTTACATAGCCTATAAGTATGGATCCTTGGCTTTAATTTCCCATTGGTCCAAATGAGTGACAAACATAAATGTGCCCACAAATAGCCAAAATCACGTAGAGCTGAACAAAATTTACACAATTTTAATCTTTAAAATTTTATAGAAAAATTCTCAAATACAATTGAGAAATCGGACTTACATAGTCTATAAGAATGGATCCTTGGCTTTAATTTCCCATTGGTCCAAATGAGTGACAAACAAATGTTATAGAAAAATTCTCAAATACAATTGAGAAATCGGACTTACATAGCCTATAAGTATGGATCCTTGGCTTTAATTTCCCATTGGTCCAAATGAGTGACAAACAAATGTTATAGAAAAATTCTCAAATACAATTGAGAAATCGGACTTACATAGTCTATAAGTATGGATCCTTGCCTTTAATTTCCCATTGGTCCAAATGAGTGACAAACAAGTGTTACAGAAAAATTCTCAAATACAATTGAGAAATCGGACGTACATAGTCTATAAGTATGGATCCTTGGCTTTAATTTCCCATTGGTCCAAATGAGTGACAAACAAATGTTATAGAAAAATTCTCAAATACAATTGAGAAATCGGACTTACATAGCCTATAAGTACGGATCCTTGGCTTTAATTTCCTATTGGTCCAAATGAGTGACAAACAACTGTTATAGAAAAATTCTCAAATACAATTGAGAAATCGGACTTACATAGCCTATAAGTATGGATCCTTGGCTTTAATTTCCCATTGGTCCAAATGAGTGACAAACAAATGTTATAGAAAAATTCTCAAATACAATTGAGAAATCGGACTTACATAGTCTATAAGTATGGATCCTTGGCTTTAATTTCCCATTGGTCCAAATGAGTGACAAACATAAATGTGCCCACAAATAGCCAAATTCCCGTAGAGCTCTACAAAATTTACACAATTTTAATCTTTAAAATTTTATAGAAAAATTCTCAAATACAATTGAGAAATCAGACTTACATAGTCTATAAGTATGGATTCTTGGCTTTAATTTCTTATTGGTCCAAATGAGTGACAAACAAATGTTATAGAAAAATTCTCAAATACAATTGAGAAATCGGACTTACATAGTCTATAAGTATGGATCGTTGGCTTTAATATTCCATTGGTCCAAATGAGTGACAAACATAAATGTGCCCACAAATAGCCAAATTCACGTAGAGCTGAACAAAATTTACACAATTTTAATCTTTAAAATTTTATAGAAAAATTCTCAAATACAATTGAGAAATCGGACTTACATAGTCTATAAGAATGGATCCTTGGCTTTAATTTCCCATTGGTCCAAATGAGTGACAAACAAATGTTATAGAAAAATTCTCAAATACAATTGAGAAATCGGACTTACATAGCCTATAAGTATGGATCCTTGGCTTTAATTTCCCATTGGTCCAAATGAGTGACAAACAAATGTTATAGAAAAATTCTCAAATACAATTGAGAAATCGGACTTACATAGTCTATAAGTATGGATCCTTGGCTTTAATTTCCCATTGGTCCAAATGAGTGACAAACATAAATGTGCCCACAAATAGCCAAATTCACGTAGAGCTGAACAAAATTTACACAATTTTAATCTTTAAAATTTTATAGAAAAATTCTCAAATACAATTGAGAAATCGGACTTACATAGTCTATAAGTATGGATCCTTGGCTTTAATTTCCCATTGGTCCAAATGAGTGACAAACAAATGTTATAGAAAAATTCTCAAATACAATTGAGAAATCGGACTTACATAGCCTATAAGTATGGATCCTTGGCTTTAATTTCCCATTGGTCCAAATGAGTGACAAACAAATGTTATAGAAAAATTCTCAAATACAATTGAGAAATCGGACTTACATAGCCTATAAGTACGGATCCTTGGCTTTAATTTCTAATTGGTCCAAATGAGTGACAAACAAATGTTATAGAAAAATTCTCAAATACAATTGAGAAATCGGACTTACATAGCCTATAAGTATGGATCCTTGGCTTTAATTTCCCATTGTTCCAAATGAGTGACAAAGAAGTGTTATAGAAAAATTCTCAAATACAATTGAGAAATCGGACTTACATAGCCTATAAGTATGGATCCTTGGCTTTAATTTCCCATTGGTCCAAATGAGTGACAAACATAAATGTGCCCACAAATAGCCAAATTCCCGTAGAGCTCTACAAAATTTACACAATTTTAATCTTTAAAATTTTATAGAAAAATTCTCAAATACAATTGAGAAATCAGACTTACATAGTCTATAAGTATGGATTCTTGGCTTTAATTTCTTATTGGTCCAAATGAGTGACAAACAAATGTTATAGAAAAATTCTCAAATACAATTGAGAAATCAGACTTACATAGTCTATAAGTATGGATTCTTGGCTTTAATTTCTTATTGGTCCAAATGAGTGACAAACAAATGTTATAGAAAAATTCTCAAATACAATTGAGAAATCGGACTTACATAGTCTATAAGTATGGATCCTTGGCTTTAATTTCCCATTGGTCCAAATGAGTGACAAACATAAATGTGCCCACAAATAGCCAAATTCACGTAGAGCTGAACAAAATTTACACAATTTTAATCTTTAAAATTTTATAGAAAAATTCTCAAATACAATTGAGAAATCGGACTTACATAGTCTATAAGTATGGATCCTTGGCTTTAATTTCCCATTGGTCCAAATGAGTGACAAACAAATGTTATAGAAAAATTCTCAAATACAATTGAGAAATCGGACTTACATAGTCTATAAGTAGGGATCCTTGGCTTTAATTTCCCATTGGTCCAAATGAGTGACAAACAAATGTTATAGAAAAATTCTCAAATACAATTGAGAAATCGGACTTACATAGTCTATAAGTATGGATCCTTGGCTTTAATTTCCCATTGGTCCAAATGAGTGACAAACTAATGTTATACAAAAATTCTCAAATACAATTGAGAAATCGGACTTACATAGCCTATAAGTATGGATCCTTGGCTTTAATTTCCCATTGATCCAAATGAGTGACAAACAAGTGTTATAGGAAAATTCTCAAATACAATTGAGAAATCGGACTTACATAGCCTATAAGTATGGATCCTTGGCTTTAATTTCCCATTGGTCCAAATGAGTGACAAACAAATGTTATAGAAAAATTCTCAAATACAATTAAGAAATCGGACTTACATAGTCTATAAGTATGGATCCTTGGCTTTAATTTCCCATTGGTCCAAATGAGTGACAAACAAGTGTTACAGAAAACTTCTCAAATACAATTGAGAAATCGGACTTACATAGCCTATAAGTATGGATCCTTGGCTTTAATTTCCCATTGGTCCAAATGAGTGACAAACAAGTGTTACAGAAAAATTCTCAAATACAATTGAGAAATCGGACTTACATAGCCTATAAGTATGGATCCTTGGCTTTAATTTCCCATTGGTCCAAATGAGTGACAAAAAAGGGTTATAGAAAAATTCTCAAATACTATTGAGAAATCGGACTTACATAGCCTATAAGTATGGATCCTTGGCTTTAATTTCCCATTGATCCAAATGAGTGACAAACAAATGTTATAGAAAAATTCTCAAATACAATTGAGAAATCGGACTTACATAGCCTATAAGTATGGATCCTTGGCTTTAATTTCCCATTGGTCCAAATGAGTGACAAACAAGTGTTACAGAAAAATTCTCAAATACAATTGAGAAATCGGACTTACATAGCCTATAAGTATGGATCCTTGGCTTTAATTTCCCATTGGTCCAAATGAGTGACAAAAAAGTGTTATAGAAAAATTCTCAAATACTATTGAGAAATCGGACTTACATAGCCTATAAGTATGGATCCTTGGCTTTAATTTCCCATTGGTCCAAATGAGTGACAAACAAATGTTATAGAAAAATTCTCAAATACAATTGAGAAATCGGACTTACATAGCCTATAAGTATGGATCCTTGGCTTTAATTTCCCATTGGTCCAAATGAGTGACAAAAAAGTGTTATAGAAAAATTCTCAAATACAATTAAGAAATCGGACTTACATAGCCTATAAGTATGGATCCTTGGCTTTAATTTCCCATTGGTCCAAATGAGTGACAAACAAGTGTTACAGGAAAATTCTCAAATACAATTGAGAAATCGGACTTACATAGCCTATAAGTATGGATCCTTGGCTTTAATTTCCCATTGGTCCAAATGAGTGACAAAAAAGTGTTATAGAAAAATTCTCAAATACTATTGAGAAATCGGACTTACATAGCCTATAAGTATGGATCCTTGGCTTTAATTTCCCATTGGTCCAAATGAGTGACAAACAAATGTTATAGAAAAATTCTCAAATACAATTGAGAAATCGGACTTACATAGCCTATAAGTATGGATCCTTGGCTTTAATTTCCCATTGGTCCAAATGAGTGACAAAAAAGTGTTATAGAAAAATTCTCAAATACAATTAAGAAATCGGACTTACATAGCCTATAAGTACGGATCCTTGGCTTTAATTTCCCATTGGTCCAAATGAGTGACAAACAAGTGTTATAGAAAAATTCTCAAATACAATTGAGAAATCGGACTTACATAGTCTATAAGTATGGATCCTTGGCTTTAATTTCCCATTGGTCCAAATGAGTGACAAACATAAATGTGCCCACAAATAGCCAAATTCCCGTAGAGCTCTACAAAATTTACACAATTTTAATCTTTAAAATTTTATAGAAAAATTCTCAAATACAATTGAGAAATCAGACTTACATAGTCTATAAGTATGGATTCTTGGCTTTAATTTCTTATTGGTCCAAATGAGTGACAAACAAATGTTATAGAAAAATTCTCAAATACAATTGAGAAATCGGACTTACATAGCCTATAAGTATGGATCCTTGGCTTTAATTTCCCATTGGTCCAAATGAGTGACAAACAAATGTTATAGAAAAATTCTCAAATACAATTAAGAAATCGGACTTACATAGTCTATAAGTATGGATCCTTGGCTTTAATTTCCCATTGGTCCAAATGAGTGACAAACAAGTGTTACAGAAAACTTCTCAAATACAATTGAGAAATCGGACTTACATAGCCTATAAGTATGGATCCTTGGCTTTAATTTCCCATTGGTCCAAATGAGTGACAAACAAGTGTTACAGAAAAATTCTCAAATACAATTGAGAAATCGGACTTACATAGCCTATAAGTATGGATCCTTGGCTTTAATTTCCCATTGGTCCAAATGAGTGACAAAAAAGTGTTATAGAAAAATTCTCAAATACTATTGAGAAATCGGACTTACATAGCCTATAAGTATGGATCCTTGGCTTTAATTTCCCATTGATCCAAATGAGTGACAAACAAATGTTATAGAAAAATTCTCAAATACAATTGAGAAATCGGACTTACATAGCCTATAAGTATGGATCCTTGGCTTTAATTTCCCATTGGTCCAAATGAGTGACAAACAAGTGTTACAGAAAAATTCTCAAATACAATTGAGAAATCGGACTTACATAGCCTATAAGTATGGATCCTTGGCTTTAATTTCCCATTGGTCCAAATGAGTGACAAAAAAGTGTTATAGAAAAATTCTCAAATACTATTGAGAAATCGGACTTACATAGCCTATAAGTATGGATCCTTGGCTTTAATTTCCCATTGGTCCAAATGAGTGACAAACATAAATGTGCCCACAAATAGCCAAATTCACGTAGAGCTGAACAAAATTTACACAATTTTAATCTTTAAAATTTTATAGAAAAATTCTCAAATACAATTAAGAAATCAGACTTACATAGTCTATAAGTATGGATTCTTGGCTTTAATTTCTTATTGGTCCAAATGAGTGACAAACAAATGTTATAGAAAAATTCTCAAATACAATTGAGAAATCGGACTTACATAGTCTATAAGTATGGATCGTTGGCTTTAATTTCCCATTGGTCCAAATGAGTGACAAACAAATGTTATAGAAAAATTCTCAAATACAATTGAGAAATCGGACTTACATAGCCTGTAAGTATGGATCCTTGGCTTTAATTTCCCATTGGTCCAAATGAGTGACAAACAAATGTTATAGAAAAATTCTCAAATACAATTGAGAAATCGGACTTACATAGCCTGTAAGTATGGATCCTTGGCTTTAATTTCCCATTGGTCCAAATGAGTGACAAACAAATGTTATAGAAAAATTCTCAAATACAATTGAGAAATCGGACTTACATAGCCTGTAAGTATGGATCCTTGGCTTTAATTTCCCATTGGTCCAAATGAGTGACAAACAAATGTTATAGAAAAATTCTCAAATACAATTGAGAAATCGGACTTACATAGCCTGTAAGTATGGATCCTTGGCTTTAATTTCCCATTGGTCCAAATGAGTGACAAACAAATGTTATAGAAAAATTCTCAAATACAATTGAGAAATCGGACTTACATAGCCTGTAAGTATGGATCCTTGGCTTTAATTTCCCATTGGTCCAAATGAGTGACAAACAAATGTTATAGAAAAATTCTCAAATACAATTGAGAAATCGGACTTACATAGCCATAAGTATGGATCCTTGGCTTTAATTTCCCATTGGTCCAAATGAGTGACAAAAAAGTGTTATAGAAAAATTCTCAAATACTATTGAGAAATCGGACTTACATAGCCTATAAGTATGGATCCTTGGCTTTAATTTCCCATTGGTCCAAATGAGTGACAAACATAAATGTGCCCACAAATAGCCAAATTCACGTAGAGCTGAACAAAATTTACACAATTTTAATCTTTAAAATTTTATAGAAAAATTCTCAAATACAATTAAGAAATCAGACTTACATAGTCTATAAGGATGGATTCTTGGCTTTAATTTCTTATTGGTCCAAATGAGTGACAAACAAATGTTATAGAAAAATTCTCAAATACAATTGAGAAATCGGACTTACATAGTCTATAAGTATGGATCGTTGGCTTTAATTGGTCCAAATGAGTGACAAACAAATGGTATAGAAAAATTCTCAAATACAATTGAGAAATCGGACTTACATAGCCTATAAGTATGGATCCTTGGCTTTAATTTCCCATTGGTCCAAATGAGTGACAAACAAATGTTATAGAAAAATTCTCAAATACAATTGAGAAATCGGACTTACATAGCCTATAAGTATGGATCCTTGGCTTTAATTTCCCATTGGTCCAAATGAGTGACAAACAAATGTTATAGAAAAATTCTCAAATACAATTGAGAAATCGGACTTACATAGCCTATAAGTATGGATCCTTGGCTTTAATTTCCCATTGGTCCAAATGAGTGACAAACAAGTGTTACAGAAAAATTCTCAAATACAATTGAGAAATCGGACTTACATAGCCTATAAGTATGGATCCTTGGCTTTAATTTCCCATTGGTCCAAATGAGTGACAAACATAAATGTGCCCACAAATAGCCAAATTCACGTAGAGCTGAACAAAATTTACACAATTTTAATCTTTAAAATTTTATAGAAAAATTCTCAAATACAATTGAGAAATCGGACTTACATAGTCTATAAGTATGGATCCTTGGCTTTAATTTCCCATTGGTCCAAATGAGTGACAAACAAATGTTATAGAAAAATTCTCAAATACAATTGAGAAATCGGACTTACATAGCCTATAAGTATGGATCCTTGGCTTTAATTTCCCATTGTTCCAAATGAGTGACAAAGAAGTGTTATAGAAAAATTCTCAAATACAATTGAGAAATCGGACTTACATAGCCTATAAGTATGGATCCTTGGCCTTAATTTCCCATTGGTCCAAATGAGTGACAAACATAAATGTGCCCACAAATAGCCAAATTCACGTAGAGCTGAACAAAATTTACACAATTTTAATCTTTAAAATTTTATAGAAAAATTCTCAAATACAATTGAGAAATCGGACTTACATAGCCTATAAGTAGGGATCCTTGGCTTTAATTTCCCATTGGTCAAAATGAGTGACAAACAAGTGTTACAGAAAACTTCTCAAATACAATTGAGAAATCGGACTTACATAGCCTATAAGTATGGATCCTTGGCTTTAATTTCCCATTGGTCCAAATGAGTGACAAACATAAATGTGCCCACAAATAGCCAAATTCCCGTAGAGCTGATCAAAATTTACACAATTTTAATCTTTAAAATTTTATAGAAAAATTCTCAAATACAATTGAGAAATCAGACTTACATAGTCTATAAGTATGGATCCTTGGCTTTAATTTCCCATTGGTCCAAATGAGTGACAAACAAGTGTTACAGAAAACTTCTCAAATACAATTGAGAAATCGGACTTACATAGCCTATAAGTATGGATCCTTGGCTTTAATTTCCCATTGATCCAAATGAGTGACAAACAAATGTTATAGAAAAATTCTCAAATACAATTGAGAAATCGGACTTACATAGCCTATAAGTATGGATCCTTGGCTTTAATTTCCCATTGATCCAAATGAGTGACAAACAAGTGTTATAGAAAAATTCTCAAATACTATTGAGAAATCGGACTTACATAGCCTATAAGTAGGGATCCTTGGCTTTAATTTCCCATTGGTCAAAATGAGTGACAAACAAGTGTTATAGAAAAATTCTCAAATACAATTGAGAAATCGGACTTACATAGCCTATAAGTAGGGATCCTTGGCTTTAATTTCCCATTGGTCAAAATGAGTGACAAACAAATGTTATAGAAAAATTCTCAAATACAATTAAGAAATCGGACTTACATAGTCTATAAGTATGGATCCTTGGCTTTAATTTCCCATTGGTCCAAATGAGTGACAAACAAGTGTTACAGAAAACTTCTCAAATACAATTGAGAAATCGGACTTACATAGCCTATAAGTATGGATCCTTGGCTTTAATTTCCCATTGATCCAAATGAGTGACAAACAAATGTTATAGAAAAATTCTCAAATACAATTGAGAAATCGGACTTACATAGCCTATAAGTATGGATCCTTGGCTTTAATTTCCCATTGATCCAAATGAGTGACAAACAAGTGTTATAGAAAAATTCTCAAATACAATTGAGAAATCGGACTTACATAGCCTATAAGTATGGATCCTTGGCTTTAATTTCCCGTTGGTCCAAATGAGTGACAAACAACTGTTACAGAAAAATTCTCAAATACAATTGAGAAATCGGACTTACATAGTCTATAAGTATGGATCCTTGGCTTTAATTTCCCATTGGTCCAAATGAGTGACAAACAAATGTTATAGAAAAATTCTTAAATACAATTGAGAAATCGGACTTACATAGCCTATAAGTATGGATCCTTGGCTTTAATTTCCCATTGGTCCAAATGAGTGACAAACAAGTGTTACAGAAAAATTCTCAAATACAATTGAGAAATCGGACGTACATAGCCTATAAGTATGGATCCTTGGCTTTAATTTCCCATTGGTCCAAATGAGTGACAAACAAATGTTATAGAAAAATTCTCAAATACAATTGAGAAATCGGACTAACATAGCCTATAAGTATGGATCCTTGGCTTTAATTTCCCATTGGTCCAAATGAGTGACAAAAAAGTGTAATAGAAAAATTCTCAAATACTATTGAGAAATCGGACTTACATAGCCTATAAGTATGGATCCTTGGCTTTAATTTCCCATTGGTCCAAATGAGTGACAAACATAAATGTGCCCACAAATAGCCAAATTCACGTAGAGCTGAACAAAATTTACACAATTTTAATCTTTAAAATTTTATAGAAAAATTCTCAAATACAATTAAGAAATCAGACTTACATAGTCTATAAGTATGGATTCTTGGCTTTAATTTCTTATTGGTCCAAATGAGTGACAAACAAATGTTATAGAAAAATTCTCAAATACAATTGAGAAATCGGACTTACATAGTCTATAAGTATGGATCGTTGGCTTTAATTTCCCATTGGTCCAAATGAGTGACAAACAAATGTTATAGAAAAATTCTCAAATACAATTGAGAAATCGGACTTACATAGCCTATAAGTATGGATCCTTGGCTTTAATTTCCCATTGGTCCAAATGAGTGACAAACAAATGTTATAGAAAAATTCTCAAATACAATTGAGAAATCGGACTTACATAGCCTATAAGTATGGATCCTTGGCTTTAATTTCCCATTGGTCCAAATGAGTGACAAACAAATGTTATAGAAAAATTCTCAAATACAATTGAGAAATCGGACTTACATAGCCTATAAGTATGGATCCTTGGCTTTAATTTCCCATTGGTCCAAATGAGTGACAAAAAAGTGTTATAGAAAAATTCTCAAATACTATTGAGAAATCGGACTTACATAGCCTATAAGTATGGATCCTTGGCTTTAATTTCCCATTGGTCCAAATGAGTGACGAACATAAATGTGCCCACAAATAGCCAAATTCACGTAGAGCTGAACAAAATTTACACAATTTTAATCTAAAATTTTATAGAAAAATTCTCAAATACAATTAAGAAATCAGACTTACATAGTCTATAAGTATGGATTCTTGGCTTTAATTTCTTATTGGTCCAAATGAGTGACAAACAAATGTTATAGAAAAATTCTCAAATACAATTGAGAAATCGGACTTACATAGCCTATAAGTATGGATCCTTGGCTTTAATTTCCCATTGGTCCAAATGAGTGACAAACAAATGTTATAGAAAAATTCTCAAATACAATTGAGAAATCGGACTTACATAGCCTATAAGTATGGATCCTTGGCTTTAATTTCCCATTGGTCCAAATGAGTGGCAAACAAGTGTTACAGAAAAATTCTCAAATACAATTGAGAAATCAGACTTACATAGTCTATAAGTATGGATCCTTGGCTTTAATTTCCCATTGGTCCAAATGAGTGACAAACAAATGTTATAGAAAAATTCTCAAATACAATTGAGAAATCGGACTTACATAGCCTATAAGTATGGATCCTTGGCTTTAATTTCCCATTGGTCCAAATGAGTGACAAACAAATGTTATAGAAAAATTCTCAAATACAATTGAGAAATCGGACTTACATAGCCTATAAGTATGGATCCTTGGCTTTAATTTCCCATTGGTCCAAATGAGTGACAAACATAAATGTGCCCACAAATAGCCAAATTCACGTAGAGCTGAACAAAATTTACACAATTTTAATCTTTAAAATTTTATAGAAAAATTCTCAAATACAATTAAGAAATCGGACTTACATAGTCTATAAGTATGGATCCTTGGCTTTAATTTCCCATTGGTCCAAATGAGTGACAAACAAATGTTATAGAAAAATTCTCAAATACAATTGAGAAATCGGACTTACATAGTCTATAAGTATGGATCCTTGGCTTTAATTTCCCATTGGTCCAAATGAGTGACAAACATAAATGTGCCCACAAATAGCCAAATTCACGTAGAGCTGAACAAAATTTACACAATTTTAATCTTTAAAATTTTATAGAAAAATTCTCAAATACAATTAAGAAATCGGACTTACATAGTCTATAAGTATGGATCCTTGGCTTTAATTTCCCATTGGTCCAAATGAGTGACAAACAAGTGTTATAGAAAAATTCTCAAATACTATTGAGAAATCGGACTTACATAGCCTATAAGTATGGATCCTTGGCTTTAATTTCCCATTGGTCCAAATGAGTGACAAACAAATGTTATAGAAAAATTCTCAAATACAATTGAGAAATCGGACTTACATAGTCTATAAGTAGGGATCCTTGGCTTTAATTTCCCATTGATCCAAATGAGTGACAAACAAATGTTATAGAAAAATTCTCAAATACAATTGAGAAATCGGACTTACATAGCCTATAAGTATGGATCCTTGGCTTTAATTTCCCATTGGTCCAAATGAGTTACAAACAAGTGTTACAGAAAAATTCTCAAATACAATTGAGAAATCGGACTTACATAGCCTATAAGTATGGATCCTTGGCCTTAATTTCCCATTGGTCCAAATGAGTGACAAACAAGTGTTATAGAAAAATTCTCAAATACTATTGAGAAATCAGACTTACATAGCCTATAAGTATGGATCCTTGGCTTTAATTTCCCATTGGTCCAAATGAGTGACAAACATAAATGTGCCCACAAATAGCCAAATTCACGTAGAGGTGAACAAAATTTACACAATTTTAATCTTTAAAATTTTATAGAAAAATTCTCAAATACAATTGAGAAATCGGACTTACATAGTCTATAAGTATGGATCCTTGGCTTTAATTTCCCATTGGTCCAAATGAGTGACAAACAAATGTTATAGAAAAGATCTCAAATACAATTGAGAAATCGGACTTACATAGCCTATAAGTATGGATCCTTGGCTTTAATTTCCCATTGGTCCAAATGAGTGACAAACAAGTGTTATAGAAAAATTCTCAAATACTATTGAGAAATCGGACTTACATAGCCTATAAGTATGGATCCTTGGCTTTAATTTCCCATTGGTCCAAATGAGTGACAAACAAATGTTATAGAAAAATTCTCAAATACAATTGAGAAATCGGACTTACATAGTCTATAAGTAGGGATCCTTGGCTTTAATTTCCCATTGGTCCAAATGAGTGACAAACAAATGTTATAGAAAAATTCTCAAATACAATTGAGAAATCGGACTTACATAGTCTATAAGTATGGATCCTTGGCTTTAATTTCCCATTGGTCCAAATGAGTGACAAACAAGTGTTACAGAAAAATTCTCAAATACAATTGAGAAATCGGACGTACATAGTCTATAAGTATGGATCCTTGGCTTTAATTTCCCATTGGTCCAAATGAGTGACAAACATAAATGTGCCCACAAATAGCCAAATTCCCGTAGAGCTGATCAAAATTTACACAATTTTAATCTTTAAAATTTTATAGAAAAATTCGCAAATACAATTGAGAAATCAGACTTACATAGTCTATAAGTATGGATCCTTGGCTTTAATTTCCCATTGGTCCAAATGAGTGACAAACAAATGTTATAGAAAAATTCTCAAATACAATTGAGAAATCGGACTTACATAGTCTATAAGTATGGATCCTTGGCTTTAATTTCCCATTGGTCCAAATGAGTGACAAACATAAATGTGCCCACAAATAGCCAAATTCCCGTAGAGCTGATCAAAATTTACACAATTTTAATCTTTAAAATTTTATAGAAAAATTCTCAAATACAATTGAGAAATCGGACTTACATAGTCTATAAGTATGGATCCTTGGTTTTAATTTCCCATTGGTCCAAATGAGTGACAAAAATAAATGTGCCCACAAATTGCCAAATTCCGGTAGAGCTGAACAAAATTTACACAATTTTAATATAAATACTTTTAATTTTATTTTATAACGAGGGGGGTAGCGAAGCACACCGGGATAAGCTAGTGTAATATAAATATTAATTTACATCTTTAATAAGAAAAAATTTAATTTTATATGAAAACTATACAAAAATGTATTAATATATCCGAATATCCAGATGAATTAAGAATCGTTATTTTGCATCGTTAACTATAAAGAGACAAGAGATAATGATGGCATTGCCAGTATCGACATGTTAAATTTATTAAAGCATACATTAGTTAATATGGTGTTTTTGCATACTATTTTTTAACATAGGTTTGTTAGCGTTAAAGTCGCTGGTAACTAACGCGAACTTCAACTCTCAATTAAGATTTTTTTTTGCATAAACTGATTATCAATATCACCATCATCAGAAAATTTAAAACACCTTATGGAAGAATAGAGAGAACCACCAGCACAGGCTTTAGAACACATTCCTTTACATAATGTTCTACTATTCGGTTCAGCAAGCGAACTAAATGAAATGATTTTGCCAACTTCTTTCCATCATTTGAAAAATAATTTATTTTTTGGGCGATCAGTGGAAAAAAAGGGAATAAAATGTTCTCGTACAAAGGTTGTCGATAAAGTTTTTGGGCAAATTGAAGATTTATCTAGATTAACCGGCACAAAAAACTGAATACATAATTGACATATACAATCAATTGAATAAATGCGGACAATATTCTCATAAATTTAAACAATTCGTTGATGGTATAATAAATTCCCATATTTTTCACGCATTTTTGTTTTCCAGCGGCAAATTTTGAGTGCAAATATCAGTTTCATTGATAAATAATTTAAATTTTCATTAATAATTTATTCAATTTTATCAAAAATAATTCAATAACAATTCAAAAATAAATTTCACCTTGAAAGGTAATATTTAAAAAAGCAAAACCACTACCGCGGTGTCTTTGACGTTCTAAAAATTATATCCAAAAGCATCGAGACGGCAAAATAAGTCCTTAAGATCAGCATTACCTGATAAATAAAATGAATTTTTTGGTATTATATTGTATATAAAGTAAAACCCCTATTTTGAGCTTTAAAAACATATATGTATTAACAAATTGTATATTGCTTTGGAAAATATTTTTCCATTTTCATACGTTTAAAAATTACGCTTATGAACTGATAATTATATACATATAATACATATTGTTATTTTTCATTACTTTTTTTTCAGGTATATTGAAGGATATTTCAAATCCTGAAAAATTAGCGGCTTTGCCAGTTTTCTTTGAAGATATTGTTCAGGTAATTATCAGCCATGTCACAGAACTCAATTCCGATCGAAAGTGGTTTCAATTCCGAAAATTGAGTCTTTACAAACCAAAAATCGAAGATTTTATTTGTATGACACTATTTTTATATTTCAAAATGAAATTGACAATAAATTTTTCTACGAACTTCATATCAGAATCTGAAGACTTTAATTTAAAAACGACCGGAATACAATTACGGAATTAAAACTATTCAGATCGGTATGTGTGACTTGCCCGTATGAGATGCTTTATGAATATACGGCAAATTAGTATTCATAAAAAATAATTTCGATTTGAAATTAATTAATGTTTTTTAAAAACTTATTCATTTATTCTGTGTTATGCATGTCTGCATGCAGTGCTTATACGAAATCATCAGTCGACTTTAACGCACAACAAATAAAAGTATTTTAAAATAGAATAACTGAAATAAAAAAATTTTAGAGGCTACATGTTATTTTTGTTTTCAGAAAAAGTTCGAATTCAAATTATTTTCTATAAATACTGCAAGAAGAAGTTCATTTGATTGGAATTAAAATATGTATATCTATTTATTCTTTCAGATCCATAATGCCGTTGACTTATTACATATTGCATTGCAAGAAGTGAAAATAGATCACAAAGAATCCATTGTTGTCTCATTTAGAATACCCTGATCTAAATATAAAATAAAACAAAAAAAAGCAAAAAAAAAAAAAAAATCGGATAAAAAATATACAATACAATTATAAATGTATTATGGGAATTTCATTTATGGAAAATTGATTATGAGTCTGAGGTGGTGTTCTTTTGTTACCTCCAGTATATGTACAATAGATATAAAGTATGTACGCGTATATGCAATAACACAAAATGTACCAACTCGTGTGTATTTTGTTGGTAAAAATTGAGTGTCGGCAGTTGAAACTATACATATGAATGTATATGTGTGAACATTTCGAACTATATAAAAACTACATAAATAAAATTATTTTTAATCAAAGAAATTTTTAATTAGTCATGTTAAGATCGTATTCTTAAATTTAATTTTTAAATTAAATTATTATTTTTGATTAGGAAAGAAAATCTAGAAGCTTGTAATAATTGAAATGATAAAGAATGATGTTTCGAGACTAATTACGGTCTCAAAAGAGTTTTTACCGCTTAGATCTCACTGCCAATCACGACAACTGAAATCAACTAGTTAAAAATACTCTATTATTAATTGATTCTGCTGAGGACATAAAAGTTTTACTCAAAAGTTTTTTTTTTATATTAATGGCTTGGAAATTTATTATCTTTCTGTCATTGTTCAATAGAGCTTTTTCCAGAGCTTCGTTTTCATACCTAAGCGGCGTCAACTGGAAACCGAAACTCTAGCTTTGTGAATGTGCTATGTTCATTCAGTTTTATTTTTATTGGATATACATTCTTAACTACGTGCCGTTAGTGTTTGAAAAATTAAGTTATAAATTTTTAGTCGAACTGAATGATGTTAAATCAAAGAAATTTTTAATTAGTCAGGCTTAAGTTATGCACGATAATATCAGAGGGCCGTGTATTCCGTTAAATACTTACTTAGGAGGGTAGTGTTGGCGAAAGTAGTTAGCATGTTGACTACAAAGCAAGTTATGACTTAGGACCTGGGTTAAATCCATGGTCAATGCAAGTCGATCAACATCACAAATTTCTTTAATGTGCATTAGTGTGGCATTGTATTAATTGTGGTTATACTGTTTAAGTGATGAAGGTATAGCACTCGTAACTAAAAACTGTCCCAGCAGCGATTGATACAGTTCACAGCTAATGTACACCACATCGCTTTCCTTCGTCTGTTAGCAGACAAATTATTGAAATGGTTATTACTAGTCTAAACACAAAAAATCCCCAGTTGTCGATAAAATAAGCAACAAAATCCTTCAAGATCTACCTTATATTGCAAAAAGGATAATACTGTTTTTAATGTTATTTTACGGCTGCAATACTACTCAATAGATTTAAAGGTCTCACTGATTACAATGATGCCAAAGCCTGAAGAAAACCTTAGTGGAAAAAAAAGTGTTTTATAGAAATTAAACGTCAAATTATTAAATATCTATTTGAAAAATTAATAACGTGTGAAAATATACATAGTTTAAAAAACCAAAAAGCAACTTGTGGAAGTTAAATAAAAAACGTGTTCTCGAAATTATTACCAAAAAGCAAAGAAATCGCTTTAATTTTTGCAAATTAAATAAGCGGAATAGAGAAAATACTATTATATTCCGACAACCAAATTAAAATTTCAAGGTTAATGAGTTTTATTTTACGAGAAACCATTTTTTTAAAAACTGAAAAAAAAGTTATAAATTAAATTGTGTGCTGGTGTTTTTAATTAATCAAAAATGAATATAAAAACCATTAAAATAAAAAGTTATTTCTAAATACACTACATATGTACATTTGTATAATAAAAAAAATTAAAAAGGAAAAACGTGCAAAGTACAAGATTAACACTGGCGGCGCTTAAGAACGCCACTGGACTAATGCAGATTTATGCTCTTGATGAAATTTGCCGATTAAAGGCAAAGTGTTGATTAATTTATTTTCCAAAAAATCGCTCCTTTGTTATGAGTCGTTTTCCCCCAACCAACAAAAATATCAGCAGCAGCGAAACATACGCTGCATACACATACTGACGTTGTTATGAGTCATTTTCCCCCAACCAACAAAAATATCAGCAGCAGCAAAAACATGCGCTGCATACATACTGCTGACGTTGCAATATCGTGAGAACCACAACCGGCTGGAAGTTCCACGCTTATATGCTGACATTGCAATACTTGGTAAAAATCCCACGCTGGCGGCAGCGAACATCAACGGTACCGGACATCAGTTAGTATAAAAAGGCAGGTTAATATCGACATAACATTCATTCGGGAATCATCATTAAGCATTCAACAACTCACAAAAAACCTGATCAAAGACCAGCCTAACAAGCGGCTCCCTGAGACGGTTTATAAATAAATAATTTAAGTAAAACAGTTTTTATAAAAAGAAAAAGATAAATAAAAACATAATATTCTACTTTCTTGTGTTCTAATTCCGAAATAAAAGTTACGAAATAAGACCGTAAAACCTGTAACGACACGTTTCCTCGCTGGATGCTGGGATAGGTTCAGCGGGGTCCAGGGTCGTTCGAATGAAATAAAACCACAGTGAACAACTTGGTTTTCTTATACTTTGAAATAATCCTTTATTTAATTTTCTACAGCTTTATATTAATTGCGATGCCGTAACGCCGCCTTATGAGAGTTGTAGCCGAAGGCTGTTTGGGGTTCAACGCTGGCCGTCCAAGATTTAGGGTATAGGACTCTCCTGGGGTAGGATAAAGTGGTCAGTGGGCGGCTGGCCTGTAGGAACAAACTCCCATACAGGTCAAGCAGCTACCTGACACCGGCGCTGATGAAAAAGAGGGATGATCTATCGGACGTCGCCTGACGGAGGATGAATTTAGTGGCAAACCTATAGAGACAAAGTCCCGTACAGGCTTCCACTCTTCGTACGCAGATACTGGCAGTGAAGGAAGTACACCAGTGAAGTCTGGAAACAGTACAAGAATAAACTCCTCGTATCGTTTTAGTGGCACGTTTAGTTTAAATCACAAACTATTGGTAGGCTATTACCGCACGACCAAAGTGAGGGCTTACCGCTAAGCGAGCTCCCAGCAGACTGCCTTCTATATTATTTTGTCTCGCCTTTTATGCCTACTCAATTGTCGATACACACGCATACACAGCGTAGTATATGTGTCGTATGCTTTGCATGGTTGTACAGCGAGCGGTTGTATTTAGATGGAGGTATCCATATCTGACATGCAGGGGGCGTTACTTTATCCGTTAATAAAGACGTTATAATTTGAAATGGTAGTTTAACTTACTGACTAGAAAATATATTTTTATTTATAATCACATAAGAGAATTCATTCCAAATTCAAATTCAATTATAATTTAAATTAAAATATTACAAATGCAGGCATATATAAAAAGAAAATAAGTTGAGATTAATCCAATTCAATAATGGCAAAGTATGAGGGAATTCTATTCCGTATAAAAAAATATAATAATAAAGTAGGCGATACTTCGATCTTTAGAATTATAGACGGTAGTCTATTTGACACGATTTGAAGTGTGGGCAAAACAAGTGCAACGACTTTTGCCGTTACACACCTTATATTCTAAATTAACGGTACCTTAAAGCTACAAAAATTCTTTATTCAATAAACATAATTTGAAGTAAACAATAACTAATTAAAATAAAATATAAGTAGCAAAAAAAATATACTAAGCATACTTGTTGTATAAAATAACAATCAAAATAAAAGTTTAGTAGTTGTTGTAAATGTAATTATTGTACATCAAAGGAATTTGTTTAAGCATTTGGTTACGAGGGTAGATCTAATTATAGCTAAAAATACTAATGTAATAATTATGCAAGATACACTACAAGGGATACGAATTTTTGTATAACAAATTCCACCCTTGTTATAAGCAACCCAGGAAGAAGAAAGGAGCATGGAAAGATATTGCTGTGGCGATGGGCATATCAGGTAAGACCTTTTTCATATTCAATTAAGATAATATTAAAATACATAACATATTTATGTACATACATATGTATATATACATACGTTAAGATGACTTGTGTTTGCAACGATGGACGTCCCTGCGTCATCGTTGTGCGAGAGAAAAACGTTTATATACTCTGACCAAATTTGCATTCTTTCAGAGTTGACCAAATTAGCCGTTTTAATTGTTGAAATAATAGAGAACGGGAAAGGGGGAAAATACCCGATACTTATCCTTGGAGAAATAGGACGGGATTCCAGAATCTTGTTCGAATGAAAAGACACTGGACACTTTTAAAATTTGATGATAGCTTGCTTTCAAATTCTCTTTCAAATTATGCGTTTCAATTTGCTTTCAAGAAAGCAGCAGATTGCCATTTTGATTATAAACTCTCGTTTGTTTTCATATACATACATTAGTACATACATATGTATATTCTGCCGCCAAATTTTTTGTGTTCTTGAAAGCAAATTGCTTTGAAATTGAATGCCACCTACGTCACAGCTTTCAATTTTTGTGAATTTTGAGAAGCAGTATGTGTAAATTTCTTGAAAGAGAATTTAAAGAAAACTTGAATATGTGACTGCAGTGTAAATTCAAAAATTTTGTTTTTGTTTCAAATGTAATTGCTCGAAAGAAAGAACTTCTTCGATATCGGCGAACAGGCAGTATGTATTTAGAGATCTTACTTTGACGAATGTCGTGAACAGAATGACTCACTTTCTTAGAGCCACGTCATTACAAAAAAATATATTTGGCGCGTTCGCCCAGAATAAAAAGACATTAATAATAACAATAATAATTCACAATAGTGATCCATCTGTTCAATCGACCACGGATGGAAAAGTTTGTTTTTACGATTTTAGTACAATACAATAATAATACAATAAGGGTAATCACGATGGGTAGTGCAAAGTGTGCAAACGATGCAAATGTGTGCAAATATACACACATTTGCACAACATAACAACAAATTGTATGTATTTGCAATTTGCTTAATTTTGCTTCGTTTGCACTAAAAAAACCATGAGCAAAGATAGTAGTGCATATTTTATCAATTGCAAACGAAAATAAACAATAATTTGTGACATACAGACTATCATATTTTTATGTTTAGAAAAAGAAAATTTAATTTTGTAACTAATTTTAATTTAATTTAAAAAGTTTTAGTCTTTTTTTTTAATTTATTAGTAAATAATAAATTTATGCATTTGTAACTTGACATCTGAAGTCAGTGCTGCCAGAATTTTTGATGGGCTGCCACATTTTTCTGAACAAAATTACATGCTCTTCACTAAAATGCAATAAATTTAAAAGTACGCTCACGAAGTACACTAATATGCACAGCAAATTTGCAAAATGCATATTTGCACAATCACCATCGTGATTACCCTTAATAATTCATTAGTTAAGTTCAAAATTCAATCAAGATACATACATATGTATGTATATAAATATAATTTTTTCAATTATACATTATCTAAAATAAAATAAGTAATTCAAACATGTTAGCTCACGGTTTTCCTCTTAAATAGTTGTGTTCATGAATTATTTATCAGTGAATTAATGGTTGTAGGCTGTTTAAACGAAGTTAAACATATTGGGCCCCTTGGTCGATATGACCAACTACTTTACAGGAGATTATGCGTGAAAGCTATATACAGTTTGCAGAATGTTGAGTGTACGGGAAAAATGATTGGGTGGCATTCATTGAAGGGAAGAGAGAAATTCCAAATTCAACAATTTACTCTAATGATTTTATTTTCATCTACATATGGGTTGAAAGGGAACAAAGGGCTCTTGTTATCGATCTTCCCATATTTTGTTAAGCAATAATATTCTTTGGGGTAATGAATATACTGAGCTATATGAATAAATCTGATTTTGGTTGTTGCAAACTCTTTACTATTTACATACGGAATGTTTCTTATTGCCTCGGTGAGAGGGGGAGGAAGATCGACTTTCCGAGGGATTTGAGAGAAGTCTGCGGGATTGTCAGCAGACCTTACATGACGCCAGGAAATATTTCCAACGTTGCGTATTATTTGCGACGTCCTATTAGCAACGTAGGTTTTCCAGGTATTGGGGGGCTTTTCTAACCACCCTAGCACGATGGAGGAATCCGTCCAGAGCTGTGTACCGTCATTGTTGTATGGAATTGTACTAGTGATACTTATTATTAACTTCGATAATAAAACAGCACCACAGAGTTCTAACCGGGGAAGACTGATTGGATCAATAGGGGCTACTTTTGTTTTTGAGACTAATAAAAGGGATGTAACTGATGACTCATCAGTCTGTACAGTAGGCCTCTGAGGCATCGCAAAATCCATGAATTTTAGTTATTAGAGCGGGAGATTTTCAACGAATTCGAGCCATGTTCTCACGGTAGCGGGCTTGACATTCTCATCCCAACCGGTTCCATCCAACCAGAGCTGTTGAAGAATGTTTTTGGCTTGTGAGATAGGGGCTGGGTCAAAAAGTTTGGCAGAATTCGCCTCTTAGTAATGGCGCTGCTGGCGTCAATAAGCTCGAGAGTGTATGAAAAACAGTCAGATAGTGTATTCAATTGTATTCCAAGGGTTTTAGCTGCACTTGTTTCGCTGAATTTGAGAAATTCAGAATCTGAAATGTTTTCTTTCGGGACTGACGCCAGGATTTCGGGAGAATTAGATGTAATTTTCTTTAATGGGAAACATGCCGACTTCAGAGCTTCAATAACTTGAAATAAACCATCAATACCTGAGTATACATCATGAGAGTCTGATAGTATATCATCCACATAGGTTTCTTGTGTTAAAATATTAAACGCTGAAATGTTTTCTTTCGGGACTGACGCCAGGATTTCGGGAGAATTAGATGTAATTTTCTTTAATGGGAAACATGCCGACTTCAGAGCTTCAATAACTTGAAATAAACCATCAATACCTGAGTATACATCATGAGAGTCTGATAGTATATCATCCACATAGGTTTCTTGTGTTAAAATATTAAACGCTTGGGGGTATGTTTCTATGGAATCATGAGCTATTTGATGGAGAGTCCTAATAGCGAGATATGGGGCATAGTTTACTCCAAACGTAACTGTCATTAAAGCGAAATCTTGAAGAGGCTCATTTGACGTTTTACGGAAGAGAATCCGTTGGTATTGAGCATCTTCTTTATAAACAAATATTTGGCGGTACATTTTCTCTATATCACCGTTGAAAACGTACTTATAGAATCGCCATTTCAAAATCAAGTTCATCAAATCTGCCTGTAGAGTGGGACCCACATGGAGGACGTCATTGAGTGACAGCCCTGAGCTTGTTCTCCTGGAGGCATTAAAAACTACTCGAACCTTTGTGCTTCGCCTGTCGGGCTTAACCACTGCGTGATGTGGCAAATAAAAGGAGTTATACCCGTTACGAGATACATTTTCGGAAGAAATTGTGGGTGCCATGTGACCTAAACTTATGTATTCTTCTAGCACACTCTTATACGTTTGAGCTGATTCTGGGTTCTTGTTCAAGGTGCGTTCCATGTGAAAGAATTGCGCTTTTGCCACGGATCAGGAAGTTCCGAGAGATAAATTACGTGGGAATTCAGGCTTGAATGGAAGCTTTGCCACGTAGCGTCCTACATTACTTCGGAAGGTAGTTTTTGGAAAAGTTGTTCCCAAAACGCATCTTCTTTCTAAACTGGACGGCGAGGAGAGACCTCTTCCTGTTCCCAAAACTTTTTAGCTGGTCACTTAGAGTGTCGGAATCACCTTCAGTGACACCAATTGAAAATGTCGATACAGATTCGCTTTGAACAGGACCACTAATAATCCATCCGAATATGGTTAATTGTGCCATCAGTGATTTAAAGACAGGTTTTACTCCTTCCAGAACGACCTGGGGAAGGACATTGCTTCCAATGAGTAAATCTACATGACCAGATTGATGGAAATCAGGGTCTGCCAGTTTCATATCTCTTAACGTAGACAAGGGAATGTCGGATTTGGAGCGAGTAAAGCGGGGTAGCATACGAGTGATTTTTGGAACTACTATTGCCATAGCGGTTATTTCTTCTGGAATATAATGTCAAGTGACATAAAGAATTCTAATGCGCTACTACCTGCCCACCAATTCCATAGATTTGAAATGATCTTGGCTGCGTGGGAAGCATAAGGCTTTGCTGAAGTTTCTTGGAAATGAAAGTTTTCTCAGAACCCTGATCTAGGAATGCGCGGGCTTGAAAATTTTCACCTTGGTGGCTAATATGAACTATTGCGGTAGGCAGTAGTGTATTTTCAGTATGCAACTTATCGTTAGAATGGGCTAAATGAGCATTCGTGACGCAGACGCTCTCGCTTGGGCTGACGTTTCTGGCTTCTCATCGTGGAATGAACTTGAAGCATTAGGCGTGAAAGTTTGGAAGTGCAGTAACGACTGATGATTTTTCTTGCACTGAGAACAAATGAATTTGCTCGGGCATTCATTTCTAAGATGAGTGTAGACTAAAAATTGAGGCATATTTTATTGCTCGCGACATATTGATTCCTCTTTTGAGGATCAAAACTTAGAAATTGGGGACAATTTTTAGGAGGGTGTTGAGCACCGCATATCTTGCACGCGTATAGGGACGATTCTACTTTGGCGGGTTTGCTATTGATTTCTTTCCTTTGAGTATTTTGGTGGGAATCTTGTTTTCGAGATTCAAGGCGTTCCACAACATCGCATCTATGAGAAAGAAACTTTTCCATTTTTTTCCCACTTAACCAGATCGCTATGGTATGCTAGAGACTGTTCCCATTAAGACCGGGTTTCCAATGGAAGCTTACTGGAACATAAAATTATTATCAGCGGATTCCATTTGCTTATTGGAACATCTTGAACCTTTATCGAATCCTTTTATTCTCGTATCTCTCTTTTAAAGCATCCCATGCAAGGCTGAAGTTGCTGGCACAGATTATACTTTCTAATTATACTACCCGCCTGACCTTGCGCTTTTAATCTAAGATGATAAAGATTCTGTACAGGGGGATTTCGGGGATTGTCAATGTAAACGGCGGTAAACATACATATCTCGGAATGATGGTCATTCCTCGTAGCCACCGTAAAACACATCTGTATCGCAAGGGGGACTTTGACGTGTGCAAAACTGTCTTCACTGAAAGTGGGTTGGACAGAGGGTGCGGGGACATCGCTTACAAAAGTTTTTTCTATTTCTAAAATCCTGGCTTTAGATTTGTGTAATGCTCGTGTGCACGTTGAGTATTCTGCCCGGGTAGACTCTAAAAAAATCCTTTTTGGGCTTCTCGTCCTTTGCGGTACAAATCAGTCTGTATGATTTTTGTATATTTTCCCATCGACCGTTAAGGTCTTGGAGGTTTACCTCGAGAAGGGTTTCTGTGAATTCATCGACTGGAGTATTGTCGAGTTCCGAGCAGAAGGTGATTAAGTCGTCAGAATCAAAAATTGCTTCTTCTTAAATTTTGGAGAGGGACTGTCTTGTTTTCACAATCTTGCTGCCTAAGTATTACTATTCTTAGAACTTTTTGTTTTCAATATAATCGCGGGGATTTGCGACTTTATTTGTCGGTTTAGTATTAAACGTTCGCTTGGGCTCGCGAAGTTTAAGTTCGGGAAGAGATTCTAAAAATTATGTATATAATCGCGGGGATTTCGAATTACTTTTGAGTGTTAAATTCTGATATGAAACGTTTATTGAGATTATGGCGTTTAATATGAGGTGTGAAATTAAAACGTATTTGTATTCTAAAATGGTTGTAAATATTCGCGGGGATTTGCGAATTTATTTTGTGAGATATAACCTAGATAATCGCTGGGAATTGCGAAATTATATTGATAAAATCCAATTTTGTACTAAACGCTCACTGGGATTCGTGAGGTTTATTTTAAGTTAACATTTGGATTAAAATTTTAAGGGAAAATTCAAAAATAAATATTCGCGGGTCTTTGCGAAACTATATTGATAAAAAATGAATTTTGTACTGAGCGCTCGCTGGGATTCGCGAGGTTTATTTTAATTTAAGATTTGGATTAAAATTTTAAGGGAAAATTCAAAAACAAATATTCGCGGGTCTTTCCGAAACTATATTGATAAAAAATGAATTTTTTTCTGAGCGCTCGCTGGGATTCGCGAGGTTTATTTTTATTTAAGATTTGGACAAAAATTGTGTTCGCAAACAATGGGTGAATTTAGCTTAATAGCCTTTTTCCACTACGCAACATTTAACATCTACCATCAATTTGAGAAGATGTTAACATCTTCCCATAAGAAATACACAGTACTAAAAGTCAACATCTTTCTACATCTTTAAAAGATGTTCCTATATCATTTTGTTCCAATCAACATCTTCGGATAATTTTAATGTCATCTCTAGCAAAATGACAGATACATACATATTGATAGTTTCATTTTTTGTGAATGACATACATAAATGACATATGTACATGAATGACATACATACATAAATTATCTTCATATTCATCTTTCATAATGGATCGCAAATTTTCTGCATTAACAATTGTGTTTGTTCTTGTAAAGCATGAACGAGTCCAATTATTAATGTTTCTTCAAAATTCGTTTTAATATAACATTTATTTTTTTTCCACAAAAAATTATGCTGTAAGTATTTTTATATTTTTGACAGCTGAGAAGATGGTAGATGTTAGATGTTGCCAATGGAAATGCAATTTGACATTTTCAACATATTCCATTCATTCCTCTAAAATGTATGCTAGTGGAAAAAGGCTATAAAGCAGTGATGGATTTTGTGTTTTTTTGTTTTGGGCCAAATTGACAATTTAAAAGGGCCAAAATAGCTTCGAGAGGGCCAAAAAACTTTTTTGGACTATATTTGATAACAAGCTTTTTATTTAAATAAAAACAATAGTAATACTAATACAGTATATGTGTATTATTTTAAATAAATTTATACAAATACCATTACTCAAAAGCAACACGAAATTTTATTTTTCAATACAAATTTTATTCATCAAGAATTTTTTACCGTTAGACAGTCTACTTATTTTTTTTTTGTGTTCAATTTATATTGGTACTAGCCAAGGCGAATTCATAACAGCTGATCGCACTAATAAAACAAGTACAACATGTAACAAAAACCACAATCATTTTGTTTTTGTAAAATCATTATACAATGTCAAACTCAAGAAGCAAATAGTGTATTTTGACATCCGACAATGATGATGTACTTGCAAGTTCACCTGTAATGAAATCGCCATGGGTACTAGCACAAGACAGGGGGTTATTCTGGATTGCGATGCGATGCGAAAGCAATCTTATTTACATTGTTTTCGCATCGCAATCCAGAATAACCCCCCAGGTTTGCAAATAAAAGAAAGGAGTTCTTTCTTGACAAACAAAACAATGTTGAACACAGAAGTAGAGCTCAAATCGGCTCACGGCTCCGAAATTAAAATTTTTTTTATGGGATGAAAACCTGTGTTGTTAACTGTGGTATTTATTACGAGCTGGAATAAAATTTTATTTTTGTAAAATGGAGGCTAAATATTGTTTTGCGTCATATAAAATATATTCCAGCCGTTTTTGAGTCGACTTTAAGCCGCCGCGGACAATATATTTTTAAGCCGCCGCCGCCAGTAATTTTTTTCGCAGCCGCCGCCGCCGATTAAATACATTCGGCTTCGATCCCTGTTCAGTACTTCAAACCGTTCCAACGATTTGAAGCAGTTGAATTTTAAAGTGAAAGGGCCAAAATAGATTAGAAAGTAGCACAAGGCCATAAAAAGTTTAAAAGTGCCACAAATGGCCCAATTGTGCCACATTTTCCATCACTGGCTTAAAGCACTCGCTTCATATCAAAATACACAAACAAACTTAAAGCATTTTCTTACGTATGAATACCAAACTGTAACCATTACTTATGTACGCTCTTCAAACTACATTAGTTTGTATGAAATTTGCTATAAAGCGAGTTCAGTCAGCTGTTAGATACGCCTTGGAATTTGCCTTGGTGGTTAAAGTCGAAATGTTTTCTTTTAAAACTTTTTGTGTAATTTTGCTTACCGTTTTTGATTCTACACATTGTAGTCATGAAACTGACAATACACTAATTCATGTTAATTTTAAAGTGAAAAAAATGTTAAATGAATATGTAATTTCATTTAAAAATTTTTACCGTAATGCCACTAGGGAGAGATTTATTCGTGCCGCTATGAAAAGCCATAACGTATGTACATACATACATATGTAAATATGAATGCTGCTGCATGCTTAGGTGTGGATAAATATTAAATTCTGTGATATTCTAAATGTTTTTAGATATCCGGATGGATAGTTGTAATGCGTCCGAAATTGTCATATATATATCCCAGTGATTTCGATGTAATAATTTGCAACGAAAATATAATAGATAAAAATGTCTTCCACCCTGCTATTAGACATGTTTCCTATCATTCCCATGTTCAGAGAATTCCGTCTTACTATAACGCTTCAAAGCATTATTCCAAAAGTTTTGCAAGCTATACAGAACAACATATATCTAAAAATTTTCCAATTGATGTGGCTGATGCCCTGAAAATTAAACATTTATGGAATCGTGGTGTTACCGGAGGTGGAATAAAAGTTGCTGTGTTTGATACTGGCTTAGCGAAAAATCATCCACATTTTCGTAATGTAAAAGAACGAACAAATTGGACAAACGATAAAACTTTGGATGATAGTGTGAGCCATGGAACTTTTGTTTCTGGTATAATCGCTTCTTCTAAGGAATGTTTAGGAATAGCTCCCGATGTAGAGCTTCATATATTTAGAGTATTCACTAATAAACAGGTGAGAAAATTTGGCCTAAATTAACTGTATGTTCCATGATGTCGACATTTTATTCGAGTAAAGATCAGGAATATATGTTCATGGCTTAAATCTAGGTTAGCTACGCGGGTGCAAATGAAAAAAAAATCCATAGGGCGATAGAAATAAAAAAATAAGACTAAAAAAAAGACAGTAAAACGAACATGGAATGTTGTTGTCTTTATACATTTTTTTATTATTATTTTTTCTTTAATCTTTTATTTTAAATTAGTAACTACTTAGGTGTTAAGACTGTGTAATATATTTTTTGGTCCATAGGGCTTTGTATTACTGAACTGAATAAGTAAATAAATAAATTTAATCTGGTATCATTCCCGAAAGCGAATAGTTTTTCGATTTCTCTACACATTTTTCAACGTGTAAGACCAATTTTGTCTTCGATTGAAAGCTTTTTAGATTTCAATGGATTTGTTAAAATACAAAAGATTTCAGTGATATTAGAAAAACCATTGTTTTTGGACCCAACTGAGCAGCAACGTGCTAACCTATATTTAGTGTGAATTGCTGTCAGACTTTTCCGCCAGTGTACAATATGCTGTCAGAAATATTATATTTTCTATATCAATGTTTGGGAGTTCAAGGTAGAGAAAATCATTATGCCCGGCCAAAGGTCGGCTATGCAGAAAATCTATTCTTTATACCGCCGTGTCGGGAAATACCATGGTGTAGAAACTCATGAAGGCCGGCTACACAAAAAATCTATTCTATATACCGCCGTGTCGAGAAATACCATAGTGGAGGAAAGCAGTAAGCCCGGCCGAAGGCCGGCTATGTACAGAAACATAGGGTGTAACCACTGTTTTATATAAAATCTTCAAATGAACATAACTCTTAAAATAAGGATCGCCACAAGTTTTTTTATTTAATATTTTCTTATTTTTAATTTTGTACAACATTGTTGTTGTGTTGGACCAAATTCATTCAGAAATGTGATGGATATTCAGTTTTATATGAAAACTTCAGAGGCCAATAACTCGAAAACTATGTGTTTCCCTGAAAGTTACCACATAAAATGTTCGTCTTTTCGATTTTGTATTACTCTATTATTTTTTTTTTATTTGGAGCTGCGTCGCTAAACTAGATTTCAGCTAGTTTTGCATTAAAAGCACTTTGCCGAATGTTTAGTGGTAAGCGTGAAAAAGAAAATTTAAAATAAAACACAATTATTTTTGTTTATGAAGATCGGAAAATTCTGTGTTTTTTATTAGTAAATATTACCTTTAGAAAGGGCAATGTAATAATAACAGTTTATTACTTTTGCTATTAGGTCTTAGAGCTTGTATATTTGGAGCTTCTAGGACTAAAGGTTTTTATTAATTGTTAGAGCTCCGTGAGGAGCTCCTTAGAGGAGTTGTTTATTAATTAATTCTTCAACTAAACTACATTGTCATATACTAATTAATATTATTATTTTTTATTTATTTATTTACATCATCCAACTGAGCCCATAGGGCCGTAAATAGTTGGAGGCCTTACATTTAAAATATATATATATATATATATACTAGCTGATCCCGGTGTACTTCGCTACCCCCCTCGTTAAAAAATAAAATTAAAAGTATTTATATATCCTATTGTGACGATCGGTCCAGTAGTTAAGACTATATTACGATTTTTAATTTTAATAAAAATGAGCGTGGTCCCATCCACTTTTCTCCCGGTACGTATTCCAAATTATGGCAATACCATATGTACCAAATATCATCGACGTAGGTCAAAAAATGCCCAAAATATGGCGATTTAAATTTTTGGGTTATATGGGTGGTGCCACGCCTCTTTGTCCAATCCCGCCCATATTTGCAGCAGCACTAAAAAAATGCACACCAAACCGATGTACCAAATTTTGTTCAAATACCGTTATCAGCAGCAGAAATAATAGATTTTTAATTTGTGGTTTGTATGAGAGGTACCACGCCCCTTTGTCAAATCCCTCCCATATTTGCAGCAGCACTAAAAAAATGCATACCAAACCGACTTACCAAATTTTGTTCAAATACCGTTATCAGGAGCAGAAATAATAGATTTTTAATTTGTGGTTTGTATGAGAGGTACCACGCCCCTTTGTCCAATCCCACCCATATTTGCAGCAGCACTTAAGAAATTTACACCAAACCGACATACCAAATTTTGTTGAAATACCGTTATCAGGAGCAGAAATAATAGATTTTTAATTTGTGGTTTGTATGAGAGGTACCACGCCCCTTTGTCCAATCCCGCCCATATTTGCAGCAGCACTTAAGAAATTTACACCAAACCGACATACCAAATTTTGTTCAAATACCGGTATCAGGAGCAGAAATAATAGATTTTTAATTTGTGGTTTGTATGAGAGGTACCACGCCCCTTTGTCCAATCCCACCCATATTTGCAGCAGCACTTAAAAAATGCACACCAAACCGACGTACCAAATTTGGTTCAAATACCGTTATCAGGAGCAGAAATAATAGATTTTTAATTTGTGGTTTGTATGAGAGGTACCACGCCCCTTTGTCCAATCCCGCCCATATTTGCAGCAGCACTTAAGAAATTTACACCAAACCGACACACCAAATTTTGTTTAAATACCGTTATCAGGAGCAGAAATAATAGATTTTTAATTTGTGGTTTGTATGAGAGGTACCACGCCCCTTTGTCCAATCCCGCCCATATTTGCAGCAGCACTTAAGAAATTTACACCAAACCGACATACCAAATTTTGTTCAAATACCGTTATCAGGAGCAGAAATAATAGATTTTTAATTTGTGGTTTGTATGAGAGGTACCACGCCCCTTTGTCCAATCCCACCCATATTTGCAGCAGCACTTAAAAAATGCACACCAAACCGACGTACCAAATTTTGTTCAAATACCGTTATCAGGAGCAGAAATAATAGATTTTTAATTTGTGGTTTGTATGAGAGGTACCACGCCCCTTTGTCCAATCCCGCCCATATTTGCAGCAGCACTTAAGAAATTTACACCAAACCGATATACCAAATTTTGTTTAAATACCGTTATCAGGAGCAGAAATAATAGATTTTTAATTTGTGGTTTGTATGAGAGGTACCACGCCCCTTTGTCCAATGCCGCCCATATTTGCAGCAGCACTTAAGAAATTTACACCAAACCGACATACCAAATTTTGTTTAAATACCGTTATCAGGAGCAGAAATAATAGATTTTTAATTTGTGGTTTGTTTGAGAGGTACCACGCCCCTTTGTCCAATCCCGCCCATATTTGCAGCAGCACTTAAGAAATTTACACCAAACCGACATACCAAATTTTGTTTAAATACCGT
Source organism: Lypha dubia (assembly GCA_947311025.1). NCBI lineage: Eukaryota > Metazoa > Arthropoda > Insecta > Diptera > Tachinidae > Lypha > Lypha dubia. The sequence continues at coordinate 353,357 of OX371263.1, forward strand.
TATCAGGAGCAGAAATAATAGATTTTTAATTTGTGGTTTGTATGAGAGGTACCACGCCCCTTTGTCCAATGCCACCCATATTTGCAGCAGCACTTAAAAAATGCACACCAAACCGACGTACCAAATTTGGTTCAAATACCGTTATCAGGAGCTGAAATAATAGATTTTTAATTTGTGGTTTGTATGAGAGGTACCACGCCCCTTTGTCCAATCCCACCCATATTTGCAGCAGCACTTAAAAAATGCACACCAAACCGACGTACCAAATTTTGTTCAAATACCGTTATCAGGAGCAGAAATAATAGATTTTTAATTTGTGGTTTGTATGAGAGGTACCACGCCCCTTTCTCCAATCCCGCCCATATTTGCAGCAGCACTTAAGAAATTTACACCAAACCGACATACCAAATTTTGTTCAAATACCGGTATCAGGAGCAGAAATAATAGATTTTTAATTTGTGGTTTGTATGAGAGGTACCACGCCCCTTTGTCCAATCCCGCCCATATTTGCAGCAGCACTTAAGAAATTTACACCAAACCGACATACCAAATTTTGTTTAAATACCGTTATCAGGAGCAGAAATAATAGATTTTTAATTTGTGGTTTGTATGAGAGGTACCACGCCCCTTTGTCCAATCCCGCCCATATTTGCAGCAGCACTTAAGAAATTTACACCAAACCGATATACCAAATTTTGTTTAAATACCGTTACCAGGAGCAGAAATAATAGATTTTTAATTTGTGGTTTGTATGAGAGGTACCACGCCCCTTTGTCCAATCCCACCCATATTTGCAGCAGCACTTAAAAAATGCACACCAAACCGACGTACCAAATTTGGTTCAAATACCGTTATCAGGAGCAGAAATAATAGATTTTTAATTTGTGGTTTGTATGAGAGGTACCACGCCCCTTTGTCCAATCCCACCCATATTTGCAGCAGCACTTAAAAAATGCACACCAAACCGACGTACCAAATTTGGTTCAAATACCGTTATCAGGAGCAGAAATAATAGATTTTTAATTTGTGGTTTGTATGAGAGGTACCACGCCCCTTTGTCCAATCCCGCCCATATTTGCAGCAGCACTTAAGAAATTTACACCAAACCGACATACCAAATTTTGTTTAAATACCGTTATCAGGAGCAGAAATAATAGATTTTTAATTTGTGGTTTGTATGAGAGGTACCACGCCCCTTTGTCCAATCCCGCCCATATTTGCAGCAGCACTTAAGAAATTTACACCAAACCGACATACCAAATTTTGTTCAAATACCGTTATCAGGAGCAGAAGTAATAGATTTTTAATTTGTGGTTTGTATGAGAGGTACCACGCCCCTTTGTCCAATCCCACCCATATTTGCAGCAGCACTTAAAAAATGCACACCAAACCGACGTACCAAATTTTGTTCAAATACCGTTATCAGGAGCAGAAATAATAGATTTTTAATTTGTGGTTTGTATGAGAGGTACCACGCCCCTTTGTCCAATCCCGCCCATATTTGCAGCAGCACTTAAGAAATTTACACCAAGCCGACATACCAAATTTTGTTTAAATACCGTTATCAGGAGCAGAAATAATAGATTTTTAATTTGTGGTTTGTATGAGAGGTACCACGCCCCTTTGTCCAATGCCGCCCATATTTGCAGCAGCACTTAAGAAATTTACACCAAACCGACATACCAAATTTTGTTTAAATACCGTTATCAGGAGCAGAAATAATAGATTTTTAATTTGTGGTTTGTTTGAGAGGTACCACGCCCCTTTGTCCAATCCCGCCCATATTTGCAGCAGCACTTAAGAAATTTACACCAAACCGACATACCAAATTTTGTTCAAATACCGTTATCAGGAGCAGAAATAATAGATTTTTAATTTGTGGTTTGTATGAGAGGTACCACGCCCCTTTGTCCAATCCCGCCCATATTTGCAGCAGCACTTAAGAAATTTACACCAAACCGACATACCAAATTTTGTTCAAATACCGTTATCAGGAGCAGAAATAATAGATTTTTAATTTGTGGTTTGTATGAGAGGTGCCACGCGCCTTTGTCCAATCCCACCCATAAGTATCCTATAGCCTATTCCTGGCTCTAAACTACCTTCCTGCCAATTTTCAGCTAAATCGGTTCAGCCGTTCTTGAGTTATAAGCGAAGTAACTAACACGACTTTCTTTTATATATATATATATATATATATATATATATATATATATATATATACAGTAAAAATTGCAAAAAAAAGGGGAAAAACCATGTATTTTTCAATTTTCTAACGAAATAATCGTCCTATCGCTGTAATATTCCGCGTGGATATTTATATTTGGTCGTTACATCGATTACCAACACTAAAGATTAAAAAATACAAAATTAATATTTTTGTCTAATTTTTAGCAAGCCTTATTTATAGCACGGTAAAAATTGCAAAAAAGGGGAAAACCATGTATTTTTCAGTTTTCTAACGAAATAATCGTCCTATCGCTGTAATATTCCGCGTGGATAATCTAATTTGGTCGTTACATCGATTACCAACACTAAAGATTAAAGATTAAAAAATACAAAATTAATATTTATGTCTAATTTTTAGCAAGCCTATAATAGCACGGAAAAAATTGCAAAAAAGGGAAAAACCATGTATTTTTCTATTTTCTAACGAAATAATCGTCCTATCGCTGTAATATTCCGCGTGGATATTCATATTTGGTCGTTACATCGATTACCAAAACAAAAGATTAAAAAATACAAAATTATTATTTTTATCTAATTTTTAGCAAGCCTTATTTATAGCACGGTAAAAATTGCAAAAAAGGGGAAAACCATGTATTTTTCAGTTTTCTAACGAAATAATCGTCCTATCGCTGTAATATTCCGCGTGGATAATCTAATTTGGTCGTTACATCGATTACCAACACTAAAGATAAAAGATTAAAAAATACAAAATTAATATTTATGTCTAATTTTTAGCAAGCCTATACACGGTAGAAATTGTAAAAAAGGGAAAAACCATGTATTTTTCTATTTTCTAACGAAATAATCGTCCTATCGCTGTAATATTCCGCGTGGATATTCATAGTTGGTCACTACATCGATTACAAAAACAAAAGATTAAAAAATACAAAATTAATATTTTTGTCTAATTTTTAGCAAGCCTATACACGGTAGAAATTGTAAAAAAGGGAAAAACCATGTATTTTTCTATTTTCTAACGAAATAATCGTCCTATCGCTGTAATATTCCGCGTGGATATTCATAGTTGGTCACTACATCGATTACAAAAACAAAAGATTAAAAAATACAAAATTAATATTTTTGTCTAATTTTTAGCAAGCCTTATTTATAGCACGGTAAAAATTGCAAAAAAGGGGAAAACCATGTATTTTTCAGTTTTCTAACGAAATAATCGTCCTATCGCTGTAATATTCCGCGTGGATATTCATAGTTGGTCACTACATCGATTACAAAAACAAAAGATTAAAAAATACAAAATTAATATTTTTGTCTAATTTTTAGCAAGCCTTATTTATAGCACGGTAAAAATTGCAAAAAAGGGGAAAACCATGTATTTTTCAGTTTTCTAACGAAATAATCGTCCTATCGCTGTAATATTCCGCGTGGATATTCATAGTTGGTCACTACATCGATTACAAAAACATAAGATTAAAAAATACAAAATTAATAATTTTGTCTAATTTTTAGCAAGCCTTATTTATAGCACGGTAAAAATTGCAAAAAAGGAAAAAACCATGTATTTTTCTATTTTCTAACGAAATAATCGTCCTATCGCTGTAATATTCCGCGTGGATATTCATAGTTGGCCATTACATCGATTACCAAAACAAAAGATTAAAAAATACAAAATTAATATATATGTCTAATTTTTAGCAAGCCTTATTTATAGCACGGTAAAAATTGCAAAAAAGGAAAAAACCATGTATTTTTCTATTTTCTAACGAAATAATCGTCCTATCGCTGTAATATTCCGCGTGGATATTCATAGTTGGTCACTACATCGATTACAAAAACAAAAGATTAAAAAATACAAAATTAATATATATGTCTAATTTTTAGCAAGCCTTATTTATAGCACGGTAAAAATTGCAAAAAAGGAAAGAACCATGTATTTTTCTATTTTCTAACGAAATAATCGTCCTATCGCTGTAATATTCCGCGTGGATATTCATAGTTGGTCACTACATCGATTACAAAAACAAAAGATTAAAAAATACAAAATTAATATATATGTCTAATTTTTAGCAAGCCTTATTTATAGCACGGTAAAAATTGCAAAAAAGGAAAAAACCATGTATTTTTCTATTTTCTAACGAAATAATCGTCCTATCGCTGTAATATTCCGCGTGGATATTCATAGTTGGTCACTACATCGATTACAAAAACAAAAGATTAAAAAATACAAAATTAATATTTTTGTCTAATTTTTAGCAAGCCTTATTTATAGCACGGTAAAAATTGCAAAAAAGGAAAAAACCATGTATTTTTCTATTTTCTAACGAAATAATCGTCCTATCGCTGTAATATTCCGCGTGGATATTCATAGTTGGTCACTACATCGATTACAAAAACAAAAGATTAAAAAATACAAAATTAATATATATGTCTAATTTTTAGCAAGCCTTATTTATAGCACGGTAAAAATTGCAAAAAAGGAAAAAACCATGTATTTTTCTATTTTCTAACGAAATAATCGTCCTATCGCTGTAATATTCCGCGTGGATATTCATAGTTGGTCACTACATCGATTACAAAAACAAAAGATTAAAAAATTCAAAATTAATATATATGTCTAATTTTTAGCAAGCCTTATTTATAGCACGGCAAAAATTGCAAAAAAGGAAAAAACCATGTATTTTTCTATTTTCTAACGAAATAATCGTCCTATCGCTGTAATATTCCGCGTGGATATTCATAGTTGGTCACTACATCGATTACAAAAACAAAAGATTAAAAAATACAAAATTAATAATTTTGTCTAATTTTTAGCAAGCCTTATTTATAGCACGGTAAAAATTGCAAAAAAGGAAAAAACAATGTATTTTTCTATTTTCTAACGAAATAATCGTCCTATCGCTGTAATATTCCGCGTGGATATTCATAGTTGGTCACTACATCGATTACAAAAACAAAAGATTAAAAAATACAAAATTAATATTTTTGTCTAATTTTTAGCAAGCCTTATTTATAGCACGGTAAAAATTGCAAAAAAGGAAAAAACCATGTATTTTTCTATTTTCTAACGAAATAATCGTCCTATCGCTGTAATATTCCGCGTGGATATTCATAGTTGGTCACTACATCGATTACAAAAACAAAAGATTAAAAAATACAAAATTAATATATATGTCTAATTTTTAGCAAGCCTTATTTATAGCACGGTAAAAATTGCAAAAAAGGAAAAAACCATGTATTTTTCTATTTTCTAACGAAATAATCGTCCTATCGCTGTAATATTCCGCGTGGATATTCATAGTTGGTCACTACATCGATTACAAAAACAAAAGATTAAAAAATACAAAATTAATATATATGTCTAATTTTTAGCAAGCCTTATTTATAGCACGGTAAAAATTGCAAAAAAGGAAAAAACCATATATTTTTCAATTTTCTAACGAAATAATCGTCCTATCGCTGTAATATTCCGCGTGGATATTCATAGTTGGTCACTACATCGATTACAAAAACAAAAGATTAAAAAATACAAAATTAATAATTTTGTCTAATTTTTAGCAAGCCTTATTTATAGCACGGTAAAAATTGCAAAAAAGGAAAAAACAATGTATTTTTCTATTTTCTAACGAAATAATCGTCCTATCGCTGTAATATTCCGCGTGGATATTCATAGTTGGTCACTACATCGATTACAAAAACAAAAGATTAAAAAATACAAAATTAATATTTTTGTCTAATTTTTAGCAAGCCTTATTTATAGCACGGTAAAAATTGCAAAAAAGGAAAAAACCATGTATTTTTCTATTTTCTAACGAAATAATCGTCCTATCGCTGTAATATTCCGCGTGGATATTCATAGTTGGTCACTACATCGATTACAAAAACAAAAGATTAAAAAATACAAAATTAATATATATATGTCTAATTTTTAGCAAGCCTTATTTATAGCACGGTAAAAATTGCAAAAAAGGAAAAAACCATGTATTTTTCTATTTTCTAACGAAATAATAGTCCTATCGCTGTAATATTCCGCGTGGATATTCATAGTTGGCCATTACATCGATTACCAAAACAAAAGTTTAAAAAATACAAAATTAATAATTTTGTCTAATTTTTAGCAAGCCTTATTTATAGCACGGTAAAAATTGCAAAAAAGGAAAAAACCATGTATTTTTCTATTTTCTAACGAAATAATCGTCCTATCGCTGTAATATTCCGCGTGGATATTCATAGTTGGTCACTACATCGATTACAAAAACAAAAGATTAAAAAATACAAAATTAATATATATGTCTAATTTTTAGCAAGCCTTATTTATAGCACGGTAAAAATTGCAAAAAAGGAAAAAACAATGTATTTTTCTATTTTCTAACGAAATAATCGTCCTATCGCTGTAATATTCCGCGTGGATATTCATAGTTGGTCACTACATCGATTACAAAAACAAAAGATTAAAAAATACAAAATTAATATTTTTGTCTAATTTTTAGCAAGCCTTATTTATAGCACGGTAAAAATTGCAAAATAGGAAAAAACCATGTATTTTTCTATTTTCTAACGAAATAATCGTCCTATCGCTGTAATATTCCGCGTGGATATTCATAGTTGGTCACTACATCGATTACAAAAACAAAAGATTAAAAAATACAAAATTAATATATATGTCTAATTTTTAGCAAGCCTTATTTATAGCACGGTAAAAATTGCAAAAAAGGAAAAAACCATATATTTTTCAATTTTCTAACAAAATAATAGTCCTATCGCTGTAATATTCCGCGTGGATATTCATAGTTGGCCATTACATCGATTACCAAAACAAAAGATTAAAAAATACAAAATTAATAATTTTGTCTAATTTTTAGCAAGCCTATACACGGTAGAAATTGTAAAAAAGGGAAAAACCATGTATTTTTCAATTTTCTAACGAAATAATCGTCCTATCGCTGTAATATTCCGCGTGGATATTCATAGTTGGTCACTACATCGATTACAAAAACAAAAGATTAAAAAATACAAAATTAATATTTTTGTCTAATTTTTAGCAAGCCTTATTTATAGCACGGTAAAAATTGCAAAAAAGGAAAAAACCATGTATTTTTCTATTTTCTAACGAAATAATCGTCCTATCGCTGTAATATTCCGCGTGGATATTCATAGTTGGTCACTACATCGATTACAAAAACAAAAGATTAAAAAATACAAAATTAATAATTTTGTCTAATTTTTAGCAAGCCTATACACGGTAGAAATTGTAAAAAAGGGAAAAACCATGTATTTTTCAATTTTCTAACGAAATAATCGTCCTATCGCTGTAATATTCCGCGTGGATATTCATAGTTGGTCACTACATCGATTACAAAAACAAAAGATTAAAAAATACAAAATTAATATTTTTGTCTCATTTTTAGCAAGCCTTATTTATAGCACGGTAAAAATTGCAAAAAAGGAAAAAACCATGTATTTTTCTATTTTCTAACGAAATAATCGTCCTATCGCTGTAATATTCCGCGTGGATATTCATAGTTGGTCACCACATCGATTACAAAAACAAAAGATTAAAAAATACAAAATTAATATATATGTCTAATATTTAGCAAGCCTTATTTATAAGCACGGTAAAAATTGCAAAAAAGGAAAAAACCATATATTTTTCAATTTTCTAACAAAATAATAGTCCTATCGCTGTAATATTCCGCGTGGATATTCATAGTTGGTCATTACATCGATTACCAAAACAAAAGATTAAAAAATACAAAATTAATAATTTTGTCTAATTTTTAGCAAGCCTATACACGGTAGAAATTGTAAAAAAGGGAAAAACCATGTATTTTTCTATTTTCTAACGAAATAATCGTCCTATCGCTGTAATATTCCGCGTGGATATTCATAGTTGGTCACTACATCGATTACAAAAACAAAAGATTAAAAAATACAAAATTAATATTTTTGTCTAATTTTTAGCAAGCCTTATTTATAAGCACGGTAAAAATTGCAAAAAAGGGAAAAACCATGTATTTTTCAATTTTCTAACGAAATAATCGTCCTATCGCTGTAATATTCCGCGTGGATAATCTAATTTGGTCGTTACATCGATTACCAACACTAAAGATAAAAGATTAAAAAATACAAAATTAATATTTATGTCTAATTTTTAGCAAGCCTATACACGGTAGAAATTGTAAAAAAGGGAAACACCATGTATTTTTCTATTTTCTAACGAAATAATCGTCCTATCGCTGTAATATTCCGCGTGGATATTCATAGTTGGTCACTACATCGATTACCAAAACAAAAGATTAAAAAATACAAAATTAATAATTTTGTCTAATTTTTAGCAAGCCTTATTTATAGCACGGTAAAAATTGCAAAAAAGGAAAAAACCATGTATTTTTCAATTTTCTAACGAAATAATCGTCCTATCGCTGTAATATTCCGCGTGGATAATCATATTTGGTCGTTACATCGATTACCAACACTAAACATTAAAGATTAAAAAATACAAAATTAATATTTATGTCTAATTTTTAGCAAGCCTTATTTATAGCACGGTAAAAATTGCAAAAAAGGGGAAAACCATGTATTTTTCAGTTTTCTAACGAAATAATCGTCCTATCGCTGTAATATTCCGCGTGGATAATCTAATTTGGTCGTTACATCGATTACCAACACTAAAGATTAAAAAATACAAAATTAATATATATGTCTAATTTTTAGCAAGCCTTATTTATAGCACGGTAAAAATTGCAAAAAAGGAAAAAACCATATATTTTTCAATTTTCTAACAAAATAATAGTCCTATCGCTGTAATATTCCGCGTGGATATTCATAGTTGGCCATTACATCGATTACCAAAACAAAAGATTAAAAAATACAAAATTAATAATTTTGTCTAATTTTTAGCAAGCCTTATTTATAGCACGGTAAAAATTGCAAAAAAGGAAAAAACCATGTATTTTTCTATTTTCTAACGAAATAATCGTCCTATCGCTGTAATATTCCGCGTGGATATTCATAGTTGGTCACTACATCGATTACAAAAACAAAAGATTAAAAAATACAAAATTAATATTTATGTCTAATTTTTAGCAAGCCTTATTTATAGCACGGTAAAAATTGCAAAAAAGGGGAAAACCATGTATTTTTCAGTTTTCTAACGAAATAATCGTCCTATCGCTGTAATATTCCGCGTGGATAATCATATTTGGTCGTTACATCGATTACCAACACTAAACATTAAAGATTAAAAAATACAAAATTAATATTTATGTCTAATTTTTAGCAAGCCTTATTTATAGCACGGTAAAAATTGCAAAAAAGGGGAAAACCATGTATTTTTCAATTTTCTAACGAAATAATCGTCCTATCGCTGTAATATTCCGCGTGGATATTCATAGTTGGTCACTACATCGATTACAAAAACAAAAGATTAAAAAATACAAAATTAATATTTTTGTCTAATTTTTAGCAAGCCTTATTTATAAGCACGGTAAAAATTGCAAAAAAGGGGAAAACCATGTATTTTTCAGTTTTCTAACGAAATAATCGTCCTATCGCTGTAATATTCCGCGTGGATAATCATATTTGGTCGTTACATCGATTACCAACACTAAAGATTAAAGATTAAAAAATACAAAATTAATATTTATGTCTAATTTTTAGCAAGCCTTATTTATAGCACGGTAAAAATTGCAAAAAAGGGGAAAACCATGTATTTTTCAGTTTTCTAACGAAATAATCGTCCTATCGCTGTAATATTCCGCGTGGATATTCATAGTTGGTCACTACATCGATTACAAAAACAAAAGATTAAAAAATACAAAATTAATATTTTTGTCTAATTTTTAGCAAGACTTATTTATAAGCACGGTAAAAATTGCAAAAAAGGGAAAAACCATGTATTTTTCAGTTTTCTAACGAAATAATCGTCCTATCGCTGTAATATTCCGCGTGGATATATATATATATATATATATACACATCTTAATATATAAAAAATCCGTGTCACTGTGTATGTTTCGAATAAACTCAAAAACGAGTAAACTGATATTCATGAAAATTGGCATATATATGTAATTTGGTCCAACTTAGATGATAGGATAGTTATTATTTAAATTAATGGCCTGGGGGCGGAGGGGCGTGGCAAAATGTTTGTACCGTATACGAAGCTAGACCGCTGGACCGATCCTTCTGAAACTTTGTCAGCATGTTACTCAAACTCCAGCATAAATAATAGGCAATTTTTTTTCGTCCACGCCTACTTTAACGCCCATTTTTTTATAATATAAAAATCTAAATGTTTCCGAATAAACTCAAAAACGAGTCAACTGATATTCATGAAAATTGGCATATATATGTAATTTGGTCCAACTTATATGATAGGATAGTTATTATTTAAATTAATGGCCTGGGGGCGGAGGGGCGTGGCAAAATGTTTGTACCGTATACGAAGCTAGACCGCTGGACCGATCCTTCTGAAACTTTGTCAGCATGTTACTCAAACTCCAGCATAAATAATAGGCAATTTTTTTTCGTCCACGCCTACTTTAACGCCCATTTTTTTATAATATAAAAATCTATATGTTTCCGAATAAACTCAAAAACGAGTCAACTGATATTCATGAAAATTGGCATATATATGTAATTTGGTCCAACTTATATGATAGGATAGTTATTATTTAAATTAATGGCCTGGGGGCGGAGGGGCGTGGCCATTTATATATATAATTCTACTGTACGTGCGTTGTAACTGAACTCCTCCTAAACGGCTGGACCGATTTGCATAAATTTTTTTGTATGCGTTTGGGTGGCGCCCCGGGTGGTTTAGATTTACAATTCGGTCCAATTGGAAAAAGGGGCGTGGTACCTCTCATACAAACCACAAATTAAAAATCTATTATTTCTGATCCTGATAATGGTATTTGAACAAAATTTTGTATGTCGGTTCAGTGTGCATTTTTTAGTGCTGCTGCAAATATGGGCGGGATTGGACAAAAGGGCGTGATACCTCCCATATATCCCAAAAATTTAAATCCCATATTTTGGGCATTTTTTGACCTACGTCGATGATATTTGGTACATATTGTATTGGCATAATTTGGAATACGTACCAGGAGAAAAGTGGGTGGGACCACGCCCCTTTTTAGGAAAATTAAAAATCGTAATAAAGTCTTAACTACTGGACCGATTGTCATTAAATTTTCACAATAGGATATATAAATACTTTTAATTTTATTTTATAACGAGGGGGTAGCGAAGCACACCGGGATAAGCTAGTATATATATATATATATATATATATATATATATATATATATATATATACATTATTATATATAGTTTGTAATTATAAATTTAAATTTAATATTGGGAAAAATAATTCATTTTATGGTTGTAATTACTAGGTAATTGTTTAAACTTCGCAATCACAAGATATCTAAGTAGGTCAGTTCAGCTGCCTGAAATGTTCAACAAGCTTAACCTTAAATGAATTACGTGTAAAGTGTAACTCTCTTAAAGCGCGTGGTAGTGAGTTCCAGCATTTGGCAACACGAACAATGAAACACCTATCTCCAATAGTTCGATTTCTAGTAGGGAGTAGGAACTGTGGGTTTCTATCACTCTGCAAAAATATGAAGTGTCTACGGACATATGCTGGACAATCTGTAACCATAACCTTATAAAAAAACAGAAGTGATCTAATGTGGATGAATCTTCTAAAACTGCAGCCCAAAAAGTCATCAACGTACATTGAAACATGGTCATGAATTTTTAATTGGTATACAAAGCGTATTATTCTATTAATAAGTAGAACACACCTATTAAGATCTTCTGCATTCCAACCAGAATAGACCTCTATACAATACAACAGGTTAGACATCAGTAAGGAGTGAGCTAGTCTCTTTTTTATGTGCAGTGACAAGTATACGTTTAATGCATATATTCTCCTTAGAGTGAAATTGATTTTTGTGGTTACTCTGCTAATATGGTCTCCAAAACCAAGAGCATTGTCAAGCAATACACCGAGACACTTCATTTTATCTACAGAATCGATAACATGACCATCAATCAAAGTAATTATGAGAATAAAGCTTAGGGGTATCTTAACATAAGTGTAAAAAGAATAGAAATATATTTTATTGCTTAGTAAACATATTTCAGTTTCCCACGGTGGACGTGCGGCATGTGTCTCAACAGTTTTAAAATCCAACGAGTTCATACCTGATAGCAACAGACATCTTGTGTTGTTTATATTTATAAATAAACAAATGCAGTTAATAAATCTGATTCATTTAAGTGATTCTGCAGCTGCACGTCATTAAACGTGTTGGTGTCAAGTGACCGTCACACAAAATATTTTGCTAGCAGTTTGTCAATGCAATTTGACACGATTGGATTGTGGGGGTAATGTTGACTCGCAATGCTTACTACATACACACTGTTGGTTATAGTTACGGTGACCATATTTTTCGACAAAAAAAAAAAAGAACACTCAAAATGAAATAAAAATTCTTGGTATTAACTTAATTACATAGATATATTTTATATCAATAAAATATAATTCAAACAATGTAATATTAGTGACTAGTACAAGTAGTTAGTTACATATGTAAGTATGTACTTATTTTAAATTAAATATGCTTAGAAGTTCACACGTCGTTAAAGCAAAAAATTAATTAATTAATCAAAATTAACAAAGAAATTAAATTTAGCCAATAATACAAAAATAACAAAATTCAATAAATAAAAATAACTAAAAATAATAGTTTAAGGATTATCTATTATTCATATTTTTCTGAAGAATGTATTTTTTTATTATATCAATGGTATTTTTCACACTGTATTAATTATGCTGGCAAATTGGCTACAATCTGGTGCCAAAACATCTGGTTGACATTATTTTATGAAAATTTTCATTAAATTTTACAAATCGCACGACTTGCCAAAAAATCTGTCACATAGTTGCATTTTTAGTCCACACTACCATACATTTTTAGCACACATGTCATAATTTGCAAATCGCGCGACTGTGTAGGATAGTGCGGCACGGCCTTTAGTTAGCAATCGTCGAGTTAACATGAATTACAAAGAAGAAGGGGGTCGGTCGCGCTAACAAAATTTATGCATTTATGTTTTAATAAAACATTATGAAACATTCTCAATTCATTTTTAATTTTTTTATAGGTATGTATTTTATATGTTTTAAAATTTTTTTTTCTTGAGTACATTCTCAAATAAATGTAAAATTTTATATTTTGGTATTTTATACATATGTATGTTTTTATTTAAAATTTTATTCATTTGTTGCGGGTTAGCAATATCTAAATATATATTTCGTTGGTAGCCATACCAATTATCAGTAGATGTTTTACCCTTTATATTTAAAAAATTTTAAAGCTTATCTATTTATACAAAAACTCACATACATATATATATTTGTGAATTACAAAGCATAAGAATAGCTTTCAAAATTTTTGAAACACACAAAACAAATAAAAAATTAAATAATTTAAAAAATTTTGAAAGCTATTTTTTATGCTTTGTAATTCACAAAAATATATTTGTGAGTTTTTGTATAAATAGATGAGCTTTAAAATTTTTTAAATATAAATTTAAAACATAAATAATTGAGTACATACTTAAATAAATGTATAATTTTGTTTTTATCTATGAGATAATTAAGCAAGCTCGAGGTCAAGGTTTTTTTTTGTAAAAAAACGTTATTTTTATTATTTTCCACTATTTCGATATTCTTCGAATATCATCATCAGGGAAATTTCTAATAAATATAAAGAATATTTTTTATAATTTTTGTTTTATATTAATATAAAATAATATAATATGTATTTATATTTATTAAATATTATAACAACAAATCCCACTTGTAAGGTCAAGGTGGAAGGTAGCTGTGCCGAGGACCTGAATGGCTAGTTAGTGGTTAAAGAGGACTAGTCCCTAACAACTCCCCTCCGGTGCCAGGACACGGACCGGTTGTAAGTATTTTGTCTAGTTCACGCACGCCGTCACTGCGTGGATGGTCTCTCCCCTTACTGGCCTACTCGTGGGACCAACTTATGAACTCAAAAACACTTAACAACAACAAAAACAACAGAGAAGGGAAGACATCTCTTCAGAGGACGACCTTCTTGCCTCCAGCCAGGAGACAGTAGTCGGCCTCTCGGATGGTGAGGGTATAATCCAAAGTACCCCTCTATCTGCACAACAAAACACAAAAACCCTCAAAAGCCCAACACCGATAGTCGAGCCTGACAACCGGCCAAAGGGCAAACCTAAGAAAAGGAGTCAGAAAGACCTCCTTAAGTCCCGTTACTCCAAAGCCGTCTTCATTCTAGACAAGATTGCCAAGAATGAAGCGAATGGAGTTACGCATGAGCTTGATGCTGGGGACAAGGTGAGGTACCAGGCCGTGGTAGACGAATACCATAAGTTTATGGATTCGCTACCAAGTACGTCCAAAAAGGCACCGCTCTCCCAGCAAGAAGTAAAAAGCTCCAAAAGAAACCCCATTCAGACAGAAAGCGGTCAGTCACCCAAAAAAAGGAAGGTCGCACCAAAGGAGTCCCCTCCTCAACAACTTACGTCGTCATCCATCCGAAGACCCTTTAACGAGGTAGTCAAGGATCAACTTCTGATGGCTCTGGCGAACCATAAAAATTAGGCAAGAACGGTGGCAGAATGCTGGAGTGTCTGAAGCTTCAGAACCCCAGCATTCCAATGAATGACTGGTCAGTTATCCGCACCGAGGACCACGGCAGCAGTGGTACTTGCCTAGTGCTGTCCATAACGGAGCAAGGAGCAGTGGCGCTAGAGAAAGTGGGCTCCAAATTGTTCTTCGGGGTGAGAGACGCCAAGGTCAAGGTGTTGCACCCAAGCGGTTCTGTAGGCGACGCTGTCGAGGCTGCAAACAAACTTCTGGTTGGAATGCAGCTGTCAGAACCGCAATAAAGAAAACGAAGAACACTCCGCAATGGTGATAAAGGTTGTTCAAATAAACCTCAAGCACTCGAAGTGTGCAACAGACAACCTGAAGGTTCTCCTAGCCGAAGAGAACCTCGATATCTGCGCGGTACAGGAGCCGTGGGTAGCAAACTCCGAGGTTAAGGGGTTCCCGAGGTCCCTGTACAACGTACTATATGCTAAAGGAAATGGTAGGCCAAGATCATGTCTAATAGCCAAAAAACATATTAATATTTTTCTTTGTACTCAGTTTAGGTCAGAGGACCTTACAGTTGCGAGGGTCGAGTTGTCAGATGGTAAGAGCTTCCTTATCGCATCATGCTATATGGCACACGACAAAGAAGCACCGCCAGCCGAAGCGAAAGCTGTCGTGTCATCCATTAGCGCCAATGAAGACATCATCCTCTGTTGTGATGCCAATGCCAGGCTTACAATATGGGGTGGCAGTGAGATCAATGACAGAGGTGAGCATATCTTAGATTTCATTAACCTTAATAAACTAACTATATGTAATTCCGGCACTTCGCCGACTTTTATCTTTCCGAGTTCGGATCGATTTAGTGGGTGGGAAGAGGTTCTCGACATTACTCTCATTATTGACAAATTCAAGCTTTCAATTGACAAGTGGAGGGTATCCAATAATAGATCCTTCTCCGATCACAATTGGATACTCTTTGAGGTCATATTACAAAACAAAGAAAAACAATGCCTTAGAAACCCGAGGAGAACCGATTGGAACAGGTTCAACGGGATTTTGAAACAAAAACTAAAAAGAGTTCCAGAAATCGACAATACGATTGGACTTGAACACAATGTGGAGGTCTTCAACACGGCTATTAGCAAAGCCTTCGAGATTTCCTGCCCTTAACGAAAGCTAAGAAGAGTTACCATCCATGGTGGAGCTCGGAACTCTCTAAGCTACGCAAGGAGGTACGTAGAGCCTTCAACACTTGCTACGAGAACAAAATCTGGCAACCATATCGCGAAAGGCTAGCAGCGTATAAAAAAGCTATAAAAATCGCCAAAAGAAAGTCATGGAGGAATTTCTGTGAGTCAATAGATAACAGTAGAGACTCTGCAAGGCTTAGTAGAGCTCTGTCCATGAGCCATTCCTGTCCAACCTTCGTCAAAAGGGCGGACGGCTCCTGGTCAGACTTCTCTGCAGAGTCACTAGATATCTTCCTTAACACCCACTTCCCGGGCTGTACGGACACGACTAGGTCAGACAGTTCATCTAGTGGGCAACAATGCTGTCAATGAGAATATTTTATCCCCGGAGAGAATCTCATGGGCAATCGACAGTTTTTCTCTATTTAAATCGCCGGGTCCTAATGGCATTACGCCAAAGATGTTACAGAGCGCGAAAAGCTCTATTATACCCTGGCTTTTTAGGTTCTACAAACTTTGTCTCTCTCTAAACTACGTTCCAACCAGCTGGAGGAAGGTCAGAGTAGTTTTCATTCCCAAGATTGGCAAGAGAAGTCACGAGAATGCAAAAGACTTCAGGCCAATCAGCCTTTCATCTTTCTTGGTCAAGACGCTGGAAAGATTAATAGATTCTCACATTAGACATCGACTTGTTGGGTCGTCAACTCTCTCAGAAAGTCAGCATGCCTACCTTAAGGGACGCTCTACTGAAACAGCACTACATGAGGTGGTAAGGTTCATAGATAGATCTCTTGAAAATAAACAATATACTTTGGCTGCCTTCCTAGACATAGAAGGCGCCTTTAACAATGTATCAGTGACAGCCATTCAACAGTCTCTCCAGGATGCCGATGTAGAAGAATACATCAGAAACTGGATCATCACCATGTTGAAGGCAAGAAACGTCACCGCAAAACTAGGAAACAGCGAGAAGTCAAAATGGGCATGCAGAGGAACACCACAGGGTGGGATGATCTCTCCACTGCTATGGCTTCTCGTTGTTAACACAATTCTTCTCAGACTGGACACTGCGGGAGTGAAAGCTGTGGCTTATGCGGACGATGTAGTAATAATGGTATCAGGGATGTTCACGGACGTGATAAGCGATATCATGTCCAGTGCCTTGGGTACACTCAGCAAATGGGCTACAGGTTGTGGTCTAAGTGTGAACCCTAGCAAGACGGAGCTGGTACTTTTTACTACTAAGACCAAAGTCCAGAGCTGTAGACTCTCTCGGCTACATAATCTGGAACTGTCTCTATCGGACAATGCAAAATATCTAGGAGTCATCCTGGACACAAAACTATTGTGGAAACAAAATGTGCAACACAGGGTCAAAACGGCCACAGTTGCCTATTACTCCTGTCGGAGGATGTTTGGCTCCAAATGGGGCCTAACAGCTAACATTCTTAAATGGATGTACACAGCAATTGTACGTCCCATATTAACTTACGGATCGGTAGTATGGTGGCCCGCCACAAATAAGAAATATGTGGTAGACCAACTATACAGAATACAGAGATCTGCTTGCATCGGGATTACTGGATGTTTACGTACTAGTCCTTCAGAGGCTCTGAATGCTATGCTAAACCTGATTGCGATCGACCTTCATGTGTTGGCGGCATCCTCAAGCAGTGCGGCAAGACTAGCGGCATCTGGGAGGTGGAGATCAAGGACCTATGGCCATGCCAAAATCCTAGATCAGCTACCACCGACACTGAGGAAACCCACCGATTACATGGTACCTCATCTGGACTTTGACAGCACGTTCAAAGTTCTTATTCCATCCAGACGGGAGTGGAAGGGAGGAAACATAGAAAAAGACTTTAACTTCAGGACGTATACTGATGGATCAAGAATTATCTGCGGTGTGGGCTCTGGAGTATTTTCGAGTGACCTTGGAATAAAACTCTCATTCCGACTTCCTGATGAAGCTAGTGTATTTCAGGCGGAAATATTGGCCATAAGGGAGGCGTGTAGGGTTTTGATTGACAGGGGTGTCCAAGGAAGAGACGGCATCTTTGTCGATAGCCAAGCGGCACTTCTGTCTCTGAGGTCACACACTACTTTTTCTACCTTAGTTAGCCAGTGCAAGGACGCGTTATCCAGACTAGGTAGTCATACTGACGTTACCCTCATCTGGGTTCCCGCACATAGCAACTTCCAAGGCAACGAACAGGCGGATGAACTGGCCAGGGCTGGATCTGCCATGGACGTCTCCATTGCCGAATCGGTAGCCATGCCATTTGGCAGTATTCGAAATCTCATTCTCAACCATTTCAGGCAGAAAGCTGAAGACAGGTGGCGCAGGTTGAGCACGTGCAAGGTGGCTAAGAAAATGTGGCCTTGCTACAACGTTAAGCGCACAACACAAATAATTAACAGAAACCGTAGGGACATCTCGAGGCTCGTCGCAGTATTGACGGGGCACTGGGTTATCGGGAGACACGCTAACAGGATGGGCCTTTCCTACAATGCGTTCTTCCGTAGTTGGCGGGATCAAAGCAAAGAGGAAACAGTCTTCCACTTTCTTTGGGAATGCCCGGCCTTACACCATTCGAGACTCAAATTTCTAGGCAACAGCATAATAGACGATCTCTCGGAGGTATCAGGGATAGGTCTAGGTGACCTCATTAGATACCTTAATTCGACGGGATGGATCTAGAATCTTACTCCGAATCTGAGGCCTGGATTCGGACCTAAATCAGGTTGACACTGACGAGTGGAGTGGTCTGTCAAAACGGAATCTCATTGATTCTACTTGAATGCTTGCGCGTAGCAGGCAGCCACGTAAACCCACCAACCAACCAACCATAACAACAAATATGAAAAAATTATGCAGAGACATTGAAAATTATATTGAATGTTTACAAAAAACAATGGATTTATTTTTCTTTTACGACCTTGTGACACGTCATTAAAATTATAACTAAGTGCTTTATGTACAAATAAATCCATTGTTTTTTGTAAACATTCAATATATGTAGGTAACATTTAATAAGTTAAAATATAAGTGTTTCGTTTTAATGTCTCTGCATAATTTTTTCATATTTGTTGTTATAATATTTAATAAATATAAATACATATTATATTATTTTATATTAATATAAAAAAAAAATTATAAAAAATATTCTTCATATTTATTAGAAATTTCCCTGATGATGATATTCGAAGAATATCGAAATATTGGAAAATAATAAAAATAACTTTTTTTTTTACAAAAAAACCTTGACCTCGAGCTTGCTTAATTATCTCATAGATTGGAATAAAAAGGTCGAATAAATAAACTTAAAAACTTTTTATTTTGTTTTTATTTTATTTATAAGCAGAAAATATTTTTTGTAAATAAGGCGGTTTATGTTTATTAATTGTTAATTAATTAAATTTGTCAATAAATCTTTTAAAAAACATGAAATTTTTTAACGATTAATTATAAAAATTCTCAAAATTTACTTAAGAAACTACAAAAGTTCTAAAAGAATCAATAAGTTACATACACAATTAAATTAAAAACTTTGAAAAATGTTGGCTAAAGTTTTTTTTATTGGTAGGTATAGAAGTTTTGAAGCAATTTAAAAATTTTTTATATTGATGTTTAAAATTTTCCCTCATTGCAAAAATATTCAGTAAATTCGTTTCTTATACTTGAAATTCCTCCTAAAATAATTGCCAATTGATCATCACTTGTTCTCGCCATATTTCTGCCTACTATGTTCCGTAATGTGTACAACGAAAGACAAACTTCAAATGAATAAAAAACACTAACACACAAAGCTGAGTACACGTATTCATTATATGCCAGATGAATTAGTCTAGTGTAAATTGGAAAGAACAAAAATTAAGCGGCTTAAAAATTGTTCTAGTGTGAATGGGGTTAATGTTATTTGATAAAAACAATTAATTCTGCACAGTCCATTTGAAAGCCGTCAGAAAATTTGACACATTGAATATGCACTTTTCAGTGTTGCCAGGCAAATCCTGTCTTGGGTGGTTATAAATTTATATTGTATTGAGTGTAAAATTTCGGTATTTTGAGAAAATAAAACTTTTAATTTTGGAAACTAAAGAAGAACATTAGACAAAAAAGGACAATTCAATTAAAAAAAGGACAATTTATTTTGTTTAAATTTTAAAGGGCGTTGTGTCAAAAAAAGGACTGTCTTTTTAAAAAAAGGACTGTCCTTTTAAAAAAAGGACTGTCCTTTTAAAAAAAGGACGGATGGTCACCGCAGTTATAGTGATAGTTAGATCACGCTACAGCAAAGAGGGCGATGATTATCGATCAAGATTGATAGAACAA
Source organism: Lypha dubia (assembly GCA_947311025.1). Lineage (NCBI taxonomy): Eukaryota > Metazoa > Arthropoda > Insecta > Diptera > Tachinidae > Lypha > Lypha dubia. The sequence continues at coordinate 373,743 of OX371263.1, forward strand.
GTAAGTACTAAGTACTAGAGCTGTGTGGCTCCTTAACGGGCTAGTTCAACTAAACGATTCACACTATTGAACTAGATGAAAAGCTAACTTTACTGAGTGTTTTTAGCTCAGTGCTGAGCGTTCTTTGTAATCAATCAATTTATTTTCATGTATTATGACATTTGGCAAAATACAATACTGGCCATTGAAAATACATATTGTATTGTATAAGGGTTGATTTTGATATACAGCCGCCGTTGCCAAATATGCTGATTTATATGTATGTATTTTGCAGTTTTTCTAAGCATTGAACAGTTTGGAAGGTTTTTGTTTCAAAAAGAAATTTTTATGTAAATTTAGCAGATTTTTAATTTTTTATATTTTACCTTATTAGTTTGAATTTTGTTTTATTATAGGGCGCCTGGTATTTCACAAAAAAAAAATTAAATGAAATTTGGTTTTTTTCTACTTTTCGCGCAAAAAAAAATCTATTTTACGTTTTGTTTAATAACTAGGTTGCTATTGGAGATAATTTGGGCAAATTACTACATTTTTCGATTTTTCGAATGCTGCAACTTTCACTACTCTACGGCTTCTATTTACGAAGTTATGGCCAATTTACTAATTTCAATATTCCCGACCCGATTACTCCTTCCACAATTTGTCCACATACATGAAATCAATTCTATTATATTCCAAATTTTCTAATCAGACAAACAGCAAAAAGGCATGCAGCGTCCAATACTACTTATGTCCTCGTAATTTTCTTCCTCCAGTATACTCTTTAGTGATTCTATACACTGATTCAATAAAAGGGATTGCTCTTGCAAATCATCAATTAATCCATTTATTAATTGTTCTTCCAAATCCATTTTATTTCATTAATTTTTTATTTATTACAAAACCTGTTTTCTTTTTAGTTTGACAAATTAAATGATGGTAGATGTTGCAGATGTGAACGCATGTTTCATGTTTTCAACATCTTCCATGTACTCCCGCAAAATGCAGGCAAGTTTGAAAAGCCTATTAGGAATAAATCAAACAACTTTTTTAAAGTTAATTTCAGAAAAAGGATAATTTTTAAAAAATTATAAATAACTTTTAAAAAATTCTCTCAACACATGTTTGTCAACAGTTTTATTGAAAATGCTTAAAAAAAACAAATTTTAGGTCAATTATAATTATATATAGAGAATTTCCCAAGAATTGAACTTTTGACCTCAAAGGTGCACGGCTTAGAGTTATCAGATTTGGCTCATTTTTTCAGCATGCTTACTTTATACTATGTGGAGTAATAATCCGCTCAAATTTTATTTGAATTCAGACACAAAACGAATATTTTAGCTTCATTATAGTTGGATATACTGAATTTCCCAAATGTTGAACTTTGACCTCAAAGGTGCACGAGGTAGAGTGATCCGATTTGGCTCAAATTTTCAGCATGTGAGTTTGAAACCAAGTGGGAATAATCTGCTCACGTATCTTGACAATTCCAGAAAAAATTGTTGCCCATATATTTCATTGTCACCCTAATGTATACATATGTTCGGATGTGTCCTGTACTTATGTACACAAGAAAAACGGAATTAATAAAATGAAGAAAATAAAGTTAATAATAAATGCAGGACTTAAATAAATATAAAGAATACAGTGGCGTGTTTTGTTGATTCTTAGATCAGTGTTTAAGCGCCTGTGCAGCCGTTTTTTTAATTGTTTTACTTCGCCGACTGTGCTGCTAACCGACGAAGGAGGCTATGTTGCTTACGTTCGCTTGGATTAGTTTCAATAGCTGGCACAACAATCAGGTAGATTTAACCTCAATAATCCGATATTGATGAAACCCACCTTTGACTCCTAGCATGTTTTTCAGTGTAATAAACTAGTTGTCTATTTAAAATACACAACACTCTTTTGTTTTATTTCGCGACCTCTTCTCTTGCATAGCCCCTGCAGCAGTTCCTACCACAATTTAAATAGCATCCAATGCTGATCTAGCTTTCTGAAACCAAATTGGAATAGGCAACGATTACTATCTACTTGATTACATATTTAAGAAAACACCGACGCTTGCTCTACGAATTGAAATTTGTAATGCTTTCCACTTATCCCTATAAATTTAGCGGTGTATACCATGCTATAAACTACCTCTCCCTCTCGTGTATTGCTTTCGGGCAATTACACATTCCGCTCGCTAGGTACCAAATTCTTCATCATTCTACCAGTAGACCGAGGCTTGTTTGGTGACCCCTTTACGCTTTTATATACCTAAATGCACTTGTGATATATGTCGTACTAATTGTACCGCCATATCTTTAGCAGATCCACTAAGGTCTATGGTCTCCTTACAGGTTAAGAATATGTCCTTATCAAAGGTATTTACCTTCCATGATGTCAATCTTTGTGCTTGTACAGATTTTAACACTGACTGCAGTGTTTATAAATGTTAGATATTCTTCAAGCCACTTGGATCGTGTTGCTGCTACTGACAAATGTAGTGTCAATTACCGATCCAGATCTCCGCTCCATTATTAACAAGGACAACACCCAATGTAGAAAAAGCTTCTAATAGCCTGTGACTCTTGCGTTTGTTAAGGGGCAACCCCATGCCACTGACCACACATTGAAGTCACCTGCTTTTATTGCACGTTTTTTTGTAGCTGCATCTATCACAAAATTGTCGACTATGTTTCGACCTTAAAATAAATACAACACAATCAAAGACCGAACGCGATACTACTCTCGTTCGTCCTGAATATATTAAGCGAACAAACAATTATGATTTTAAAATAATCATAAATATTTTTTTGTATAGTTTTATTATATATTGAATGTTCAATTATAAACGGAAACATCAATAAGTGATTCAAATCTTAAATCTAAAAATGTTAAATATATGTATCTACATACATATGTATGTACATGCCAAACAAAATTTTAATTTCAACGGTTGATTTTTTGTTGTTTTACATCTCTCGTATACGGTTGAGAGAAAGAGTATCTCTCTTTCTTAGCTGCGCGCAATTGGATTTGGGTGCAACGTAAGTTTTTTAATATATTTTGAAAACACTGTCTTCACCAAAGAAACATCTAGATCTTTATCAATTCGCTGATTTAGGATATACCAGGAACTGCTGTAACTGTACGTAGAACTTTGTTTTGTTGCCTTTGAATATTGCTAAATTAGGCAATGTCATAAAAATTAAATTCGCCACAATTTTGGCGTTTGCTCTCATCGGTAAAATGTTATACATTTGTATTCTCTAAGCACATATAAGCAACTTTTCTAGCTAGAAACGCTTAAATTTAAGCAACGATATTTTGAAGGCGCTAAAAAGTAATTTAAGCAAAATATTTTTTATATCATTGTTGCTTAGCCTTTTTTTAGAAAAATAATGTAGAAAACTACAAAAAGGATAAAAAAGGGCAAAAATACATGCTCATTTAGTATTTGCAATAGCATAAAGAGTTTGCCCATGACAGGTTGAAGTGTTTTAGCTGTTATGCGTAGTTTAATTTAAATAAAACTCAAATACTTAATTTTATATAAAAAATGTATTTAATAAAAAAAAAAGATTTTTAGAAACTCTGTACACAAATTTTAAATTTATTATGATCAAAAACATTTTTGTACAAATAAATACTTTCAAATAACTACTCCACAGTACCGCCACCAAATATCACAGTTTTAACATTGAAAAAAATTTAAATTGTTTACTGAAATTATTTCTTAACAGTGATGCCATCTCTTATAAATGTTCCCATAACTTTCGGCTTAGGGATTTTCTCCACCATGGTATTTCCCGACACGGCGAAGATTTTCTGCATTGCATTACATACGTACCTAATTTTGTTTTGACGTATCACCCCAATGCACTGCAGCAAATCTGGGGACTTAAATTATTTGGGCAATTGTTGGGCGCAGCCACTTTTTTCTTCATGTTGGTTTACAGCGGCAGTAGCTTACTAACGGGTTTTTGCATTCTAGGCCCCTCGACGGGGCTCAAGGTAACTCTACTCCATAGAATTTCGAGCAACGTCGCCGTTTAATAATAATACATGTTTTGAAAATGCATTATTTGATGTAATGAGTTTTTTGTGGTATTTATATCATTTACACTACATTACATTTAACGAAAAATGAAAAATGGCCCCAAACAAAAATGAAAAATGGCCCCAAATTAGGAAAAATCACCCCAAATTCGAAAAATAAAAATGAAAAATGGCCCCAAAATAGGAAAAATGAAAAATTTTTCATTGGGGCCATTATTCCTCAAATAGGAAAAATGGCCCCAATGAAAAATGGCCCCAAACTGAAAAATGGCCCCAAACTTTTTACATTGAAAACAACAATAATTATTTTTGGGGCCATTTTTCCTATTTTGGGGCCATTTTTCCTATTTTGGGGCCATTTTTCATTTTTGGTTTGGGGCCATTTTTCAGTTTGGGGCCATTTTTCATTTTTTAGTTTGGGGCCATTTTTCATGGAGCCAGTTTTAAAACATATTTTAAAAATTTTTTTGACAAAAACACAATCATTGTTACAGAGTATAAATTATAATGTAAGGTAACACTAATGTAAAATGCCAAATATACACGCATATATATTTGTCTCTTTTCAACATTATATTATCAAATAAGAAAGAAAGGGATGGTCTAATGATAGCAAATTAGCTACGATGAAAAATGTAAATTTTAGCTAAGCGATTAGAGTTACAGAATACCTTTTTAGCAAAATCGCTAAAATTTTTAGGGCGAAATTTAGCTTTAGCTACGAGAATTACAGAATGTAGCAGCTGAATACCGTTTTCCGTTCCTTTAAATAGCTTTTTAAAACCTTACGATGTTTGCGGGTAGATTATGTGTTAATTTGTGTATTAGACCTTTGTGCCATACTTTATCCAAAGCTTGTGAAACATCAATGCAGAGCGCAGACCAATATTTCTTTTTTCCAAATTTTCAAAAGTATTTCTAACTACATTCACAAGTCTGTGAGTTTGTTCGATAATGCTATGCTGTCTCTAGGGGTAAATATGGTAATACAGTACAATACGCATATATGAAAGAAACACTTTTCCAGACACCATGTACATTTCCATATAACTACGTGCTAAATAATCCTTATATAAGAAACTCGCTTATAAGAAAAACTCTTCTATAAGAAACAAATTTTTATGAAAAATTACATTCCTTCCATAGAAAATTGTACGTGTATAAAAAAGTATTCTCACAATGAAATTTTTTGGGGAAAAATATAAATTTTTTGATTATATTTTACAATTTACATCTGTGAACACTGGTCCAAATGTCAAATGAAGTCGTTAATTTTGGTGTAATCAGCCGACTTCGTTGTTTTTTTTTTTTTTTTTTTTTTTTTTTTTTTTTTTTTTGTACAAAATAATGTGTATTAATTTTATTTCTGACGCATATAAGAAAATATCTTTCCTAAAAGCGTGTTACATACTTACATATATAAGAAAATATTTTTCTTATATGCGTGTTCTCTTTATAAGAAACAAAATCTGTACATTTTCACACTTTCTTATATGCGTATTGTACTGTATACAGCTTTTCAAAAAGTTTTCATATATCAGACAATAAGGTAATAGGCCGATAGGATTCAGCCTCTGTATGATCCTTGCCGGGCTTTGGTATTATTGTAATCAGCGAAACCTTCCATTCAGTTGGATAGTGTTCCAGGCGTAGAATACTATTAAAAATGAATAGAATTATTCTTTTTACAATATAATGTAGTTTTTGAAGCATTTTGTTGCTTATTTTATCAGTACTTGGGGCTTTTTTCGTGTTTAGACAAGTAATGGCCTTTTCAATCTCATCATAATATTAAATCTTATGGAGATGACTGGTGGCAGTTCAACAATATCAGCAGAAATATTAGGAATAAATACTTTTTCTGAGTGTTCAACGAACAGAGCACCCTTTTCAGCATCAGTTCTTACCCAGTCACCATGCGAAGCTCGTTATGGAGGTTTGTATATCACCGGCCTTTTAAGTCCTCTGGCTGCACGCCATAGCGAATAATCTGTTTGTGATGGTGCATCGAGTTCTTGAAGAAATTTTTGCAGGGAAGCTGTTCTGTTCTGTGTTTGTAAAAGTTTTCTAAACTGTTGGGTACATTCCTTTAGCTTTAATTTTAACTGAGCGGATCTGCAACGTTGCCATTCTCATCGAGCTCGCCTTTCCTACCAAAAAGATATTGTGGAATCTCTCTTGTTGATGTGTTTGATTTGAAGTAGCATTAAGATCAGCTTGACAATTGTAATTTTATTTTATACAAAATCCTGTTGTTTATTTTTTTTTAATTTTTTGTTGTTGTTCAGTGAAAATATACGAAAAAAAACCAGCTGTGGACTTGCATGTACTTATATAAATATTCTTTAAGCTGAAAATGACACAAAGTTTTGATAAATTATACAGGGTTGTTATGGAGTCTGATTGCTGTCAGAATCAAAATTAAAATCGACAATGATATGGTTTTGGTATTACAGAAATCGATATCATGTTCGAATCAGAATTATGTCTGAATCAAGTGTTATAGAATCCAATGTATGTTTGTTAGAAATAATCCGATCAGCAGCCAGAATTATATTTTTGTTTTGTGTTTATTTTTTGCTTTAAGCTGTTAAAAATTGGCGCACAATCCAAATAAGCGAAAGAATAAACTAAAATAAATAAATAAAAATCGCAAGGATGTAGCCAGTTGAATTACAAGAAATATTTGACGAAGGCAAGTGTACTGCAGCAATATCCAACAGCATTTGAAAACCCGCTTTGTTCAAAGTGTAAATTCAACTTCCTGGCCAAAAACTCATAAACTTACATTGACTCTGGTAGTTCCATCGGGTTGCTATGATCCCTCAATATATTCCGTTTCACACGTTATAAATTTTCTTCCTCCAACTATGTATTGTTGATACCACAGTCTCAACATTTTATTTTTTTAACACAATTTATGCTTCTTAAAATAAATATTTTAATATTAAAATGTCTTACTTGTTAACAAATTGTTAAATTTATGCTTAAAATAAATATTTTATTATTAAAATGTCTCACTTGTTAATAAATTTGTTCAATTTGTGCTTACAATGTCGGTAGTAAAGAATGTAAACAGAGCAAAACATCTGATTCGAACATGGTTTTTGTTTATTATGGTATCAAGACAAAACCAATACTTTTTCATAACGCCAATGGAAATCAGAATCGATTTTCAATTCTGATAAATGGCAATTCTGAATTGGTTTTCATAACCACCCTGATAATTTACAAATTCGTTTCTAATTTTTTCTTTATAAAATAATTTTTATTGAAGGTGTCGTATACATCTTGGTTCCTTGATGCTTTCAACTATGCCATATTTAGAAAAGTTAACGTAATAAATTTAAGCATTGGTGGACCCGACTTTTTGGATAAACCTTTTGTTGATAAGGTTTTAGAATTATCAGCAAATAGAATTATAATGGTGTCAGCAATTGGAAATGATGGTCCGCTTTATGGAACTCTAAATAACCCAGCTGACCAGAGTGATGTAATAGGTGTTGGTGGAATAAATTCCGATGATGTAGTGGCAAAATTTAGTTCAAGAGGAATGACAGCTTGGGAACTGCCATTTGGCTATGGAAGGCTGAAACCAGATATTGTTACATATGGAAGCCAAGTAAAAGGAAGCAATTTTAATGGTGGTTGCCGTTCTCTAAGTGGAACATCAGTGGCTTCTCCCGTGGTTGCTGGAGCAGTTGCTCTTTTGTTGAGTGGAGCAGCAAATCAATCTGATATTATTAATCCATCTTCTGTAAAGCAAATTATTATTGAAGGAGCAACAAAACTAAAACATAATAATATGTTTGAACAAGGTCATGGGAAGCTTAACGTGTCAAAAAGTATGGACCTTTTACTTTCATATAAACCAAAGATAACATTGAGTCCATCCCATATTGATTATACCGATCCTTATATGTGGCCATATAGTTCCCAACCAATGTACTGTAGCGGAATGCCATCGATAGTGAATGTAACTATATTAAATGGAATATCCGTGAGGGGACTAATTTTGAATGAACCAATCTGGACACCTTATGTAAATGGTGACCTCATTAATACTAACATAACATATTCGCCCATATTGTGGCCTTGGACTGGATGGATAGCAATTAAAATATGTGAGTTCTTTGTAAAATTCTTTTATGTACTTAAAAAAGTTTTTAATTCAGCCTCATGTTTGCTAATTTAATTTTTATTTAAAATTAAATCATTATTGTGATTAATACTAGCAAAATCGACTAAGAGTCTGAACACAATGTTTGCGGTGTGGTGCGATTTCTCGTTGCGGGAGAGAAAAATAAACATAATACAACGAAAGACGGCGACGGCAATACATTTACATTTTTATTAATTTATATGTGAATACATTCAAACATACTTCAAAATCACGTTTTTTGTTTACAATAATAGGCCTTATCACGAGTGTCGTAGTCGACTGTCATGTAAAACATATAGCGAACGTTGCCACATTTTACAGATTTCGTCCCGACTACGACACTCGTGATAAGGCCTAATGTTTTGAACATCGCCAATTATTCAAAAACTATGGCAACATCAGAAAGAGAAATTCCGCAATGAAAATAAAATAGATTGTAATTGTATGCCGTTCCGCATTGCGGTTTTTTACTTAAAAATCGTATGAAAAACCGCACCGCAATAAATTATCGCTACATTGTGTTCCGACTCTGATTGCGCACAAAAATAATTTTGTGCTTGAATTAAAAAACCTAATTTTGAAGTAGAGCTAGCAAACTATCGATAGCCGGGGGTTTTTGAAACCATCGATACTATAATTCTAGGAATTGTTAAAATTAATTTTTGATGCTGCACACTTTTATAGCTGCCGCAGAATAAAAGTAATCGGGGTCAATCTTTAAAGTATGTTGTTATTATAATTACTCGTGTAAAGGTAATTATAATTAGAGTAGGGAAGATAAGGCAGACAATATGAAAGCATGTATCGGTAAAACGTACCAGGTAAGTATACGATATCCTCATCTTTATCTACAGTATCCAAATGATGAGAACCACTATGTATCACTTTCATTAGGCCTTATCTCTTAATTTATTTGACATGGGTAATTCATGCTTAGTGTGTAAGTATTTAATTGTAAGTAGCCAAGGTTAATTATTTTTTTACATATCAGGAAACATCGTATGTATCTATATCCATTTAATCTGGTTTAGTACAACTTCTAGGGTTTACGATGTTCAATATATAAAAATAGAAAGTGGTGGTAAGTTAATAGATAATGTTAAATACTTTTAATGCCGGTAACGGACTTTACTTCAAATATTTAAAGTTTTATCAAGAAAATTTTATTTATATTTACTGCGGATTGTAACAGAAGCTGTGTATTGCACATTTGATTTTGAAGTGACGTTACGGCCATTTGTAATATGTCATGATCTTTATTTTTTTTTCATTGTATTCAGTAGTGTTTACAATTTCATCATGGAGAGATATACGCAAGAACAACGTTGCTGATTTTGCCTTGGAACAATTTGAAAACGATAACGATTTTTTTAAGAAAATTATCTTTTCCGATGAGGCTCACTTTCATCTGAGTGGTGCGGTAAATAAGCAAAACTGTCGATTCTGGTGCGAAGAAAAACAACAAATTATTCATGAAAAACCATTACATTCAACTAAATCGACAGTTTGTTTGGTGTTGTGTTTGGTCTGGTGGAATCATCGGTCTATACTTCTTTCGAAATGAAGCTATCGTAACTGTCAATGGAGAGCGGTAAAGATCGATGATAACCAACTTTTTATGGCCGAAATTGGAAAAAGTTGATCTTGACACACAGCAAATGCAACAATTGATTATTGCGAGAAAAGTTTGGAGATTCGATTATTTCAAGAAATTGTGATATTGAATGCCTCCAAGAAGTTGTGATTTAACACCATTAGACTATTTCTTGTGGGATTAGTTGAAATCATTGGTCTTTCGAACTAAACCAGACTCTCTTCAAGCTTTACAAGTCAATATTGAACGTGCTATTCATGACAAACGACCTGATTTAGAGGAAAAAGTGCTCGAAAATTGGGTTCATCGAATTCGTTCCTGCTGAAGTCGCGTTTGAATGACCTTTTATTTTGACTTAATTGTATCGATTGTACTTCACATTAAATAAAAAACTTTTGAAATCCTTAACAATAAGTGTGTTTTTTTTAAGAAATTATATCACTCTTATTGGAAAACCTTTTATTATAAATGAGTTTTAAAAAAATTCGATCTAGTTACTTTTGCTTTAGTAATTAAAATCGAAAAAAAACTATTATGTATACATATATTAATTTTGAAAATTGAATAAAATGCGAAACTTATTTTGGTCATTATAATATGTAAGTTCTGGAAATATTAATAATTAAAAGAAAAATGTAAAACAAATTTGGAATTAATTTTATGTTCAAGATTAATTATTATAAAATTATAAAGAATTCAGGTCAGCTAGGTCTGGTTTGAACCATGTCTACGTTGGCGCCCAACGATTAAAATTTTGCAAGAAAGTTGATGCTGTATTAAAATTCATTTTATGATTGAGTATTTTCTTCAGCTTAAAATATTTTTATATTATTATTACGAATAAACACAATTATTATTTGAAGTTATGTATGTATGTACATATGTACATACATATATTAATGTATAAATGAGAAATTTTTATGATTAGGCTTAATTTCAGTTTTTATTGAATTAATGAAAATTCAAATTACTAAGTTTTTTTTATTTTGAAAAACATTAGTATGTAAAAATCAGACTAGCAGAACGTATCAGTATACCGATTTCAAGGCCGCTACACCTCTCATCTGCTTTCGTTTGTCCAAGCACTGCTCGATTTAATGGTGGAAGAATGACCACGAAAGTTGAGGATTTCATTGGCACAATTTTAGTTTATAAGGATGCAAAAAATTTTTTCAATTCCCTGGCATTATTAAGTTTGCCATTGTTCTTCGAAGGTTACGCTTCTTTGTGGTGGCAAGGAGTTAAAAATGAAGCCACAAACTTTGAAAAAACCATGTATATATTGAAAAATGCTTTTTCACCACCTAAGCCAGATTCGCGAATATTTTCTGAATTTTATCGGAAAAACAAAAAATGTTTGAGTCGATCGACAATTTTTTATGCTGAAATTTTTTTAGAAAAAACAACGTTGAATATGATGTTTTCACAACTGCTTATTACAATAAGGGACAAAATTTCAAGAGATTCAGTAGAAAACTTTCAAGATCTTTTAAAGAAAGTAAGGGAAATTGAAATTTTGATGAAAGAAACTCAAGAATTATTTGTTCTTTCCATTCCTCAAATAAAAAATGATTAGTTTATTGTTGGATGTACATACAGCTGAAGTATGTTTTAAGATAATATAAGCTGACGTAAGCCAAAAATTCAAGAAAAGATTTTAAATTGTTATGGTTGTGGTTTTGCTGGTTACTATAGGTCAAATTGCCTTATTATAATTGTAATAATAGGAATTTAATTAACAATTTTTGAATTCAAAGTGGACAAGCAAAGAATTGATAAAGCTATGCGAATCACGGAAATAAACATTACAAATAATACATCTGTCAATAGTTTTTTTTATTTGGTTTGAAGATATAAATTCAGTTTGTGATAAAGATCGTTATACATATATCGGAAAGTGGTAACATGCCCTCGACTTAGGAGTTTTTACCTAGTGGGATCGACAAAATTTTCGAAGATAGCATTCCAGAAGGAACAAATACGGATGTGTATGATTGGCACTTGTTTCCGCCACTCAGGAGAATATAGAAAAACTTCGGCGGGAAAATTCAATCTTCATTTGAAATAAATACTTTTATTGTAAACTAAATGATTCAGAAGGATGTACTTTGTGAACTAATGAGCAGAAAACTTTAGCTGTATTACTCCATACGTTTCAAAATGTTTTTTGAATATAGTTCAGGACCTGTTGCACATGTGGAACATCTTATAGATACCGGATCTCATGCACCGATTGCATTAGCGCCATATCGAATATCTCCTGAAATGAAAGAAAAATTAAAATTTGAAATTGATGAAATAATGAAGAAACATATAGGCCCCGATTATGGTTTACAACATCAAATATTTTAGTGTTGTTAAATTAAAATTGTGATTACGGTTTACAACACCTATTTTTAGTGTTGTAAGTTCAGTAGTCTATGTGCATTTACTGCGATTATCGTTCACAACATATGTATGTTCTTAAGTGTTGTTACAACTGTGAAAATCTTACAACTGCTCATTAGCTGTTGTCTAATTGTCGTTGCAAGTTGAAAAATTAAAATGGAGAAAAATTTGAAGTATACATATAAAATTTCCGTTTTCGGCAAAGCGTTTATAGATGCTTTAGTATTTATTAGATGCTTTAGTATTTATTAGAAAAATATCAAATAAAAAACAAATGGAATAACTGGTGAAGGTGATGAAAGGAAATCCCGATCTCGCGGTAAGCTACCATTTGGCTTTAATAAAATTCACTTGAAAGACAAATGGGAGATCAGTTTTCGGTGCAAATAAGCAGCTTGAACCCGCCGATTAAACCGCAAAATATAGAAAAGGGTTCGTAGCAGATGTATTATATGCATAATTCCTGTGATATTGTTTAAACATAATTTCAATTTAATTATAGGTATGGACACATCATAAAGCTAATTTAAATAGAAAATTGGTAACAAATAAAAAAAATTTCACAGAAGTAAGACTTGTGTCAATGGAGCTTCCAATAAACCCAATTGAATCTGCAATGGGCTTGCAATGGCAAAGAGATTCCGATGCCGCAGAATACTCGTAATTTAAACAAATAAATATAAAACCTTTTAATATTAAAACACTAACATTTTTATTACTTTTATTAGTAGGCCTTTCTGCATAGCTTGAGCTAAAGGCCTTTTAAGAAGCCTTTATTACGAGCCCTTTCAGATGGCCTTTATAGGAAGGCCTTTTGACAGGCATGCTCTGAAAGGCCCCCTAAAAGCCATTTATTATAAGGCCTTTTAGAATCACTCTCGAAATAAACGAATGCTGAAGGGCTTCCCCGCAACGACATCGTGTGTAAAAAATATGTGAGTATGGAATGGAGCGAGAAAGCCTTGCGCATCCAAAAGAAGGGGTGCAGAGGCCTTCTAGAAGGCCTTGGTATATGTGTGTGTGTTAGTTTGTGTGTATAAAAGAGGTCTACTTTTAAGATCGGTCATTTTAATATAAAAAATTTTGGTTGTTTTTATAGCAGTATTATATATATTTTTTTTTTTTGATAATTTTATTATTTATTGAATCTTCAATTATAGATTAAATTATCAATAAGTTTTTCAAATCTTAAATCTAAAAAATACTAAATATAAGTTTAGCCAATGCTAAACAAAATTTTTAATTACAACGGTTAATATTTTTTGTTTTACATTTCTCGTGAACGGCTGAGAAAAAGAGTATCCCTTCTTTTCAGCCGGGTGTGGCCTCTACAATGAAGAATATTGCGCGCAAGTGGATTTGGGTGCAACTGAAGTTTTTTTTATATATTTTGAAAATACTGTCTTCACCAACGGAACGTCTAGATCTTTATGAATTCGATGGTTTCTGACATACCAGGGGGCTGCTGTTATTGTACGTAGAATTTTATTCTGTCGCCTTTGAATTCTATCGACACTCGATGCTGAGGCAGTGCCCCATAACTGGATTTCATAGGACCATATTGGTTTCAGGATCGCGTTGTATAATAGAAGCTTGCAGTCTAGGCCTAGTATAGAATTTCTTCCAATAAGCCAATTCATTTGGGCTGCTTTTAATTTTATTTGTGTTAACTTTGCGTCTATATGCGATTTCCATGTTAAACGACGATCTAGATGAACGCCTAGATATTTTACTACAGTGTGTTGCGGTATAGTCTCGGTGTTAATTTTTATAGGCGGGCATGTTTCCCTGCGCAACGTAAAAGTGACGTGTACACATTTCTGCTCGTTAACTTTTATACGCCATTGCTTGAGCCATTTTTCCAGTTTGGATATATATCCTTGTAAGTTGCGGGAAGCTTCTACAGGGCTTTCATGAACGCTTAGAAATGCTGTATCATCAGCAAATGTTGACGTGTGAATGTTACTGCTTAAAGGTAAGTCAGAGGTATATATTAAGTAAAGTAATGGACCGAAGATACTGGCTTGAGGGACTCCGGCTTCAATCGACTGCGGAGGGCTTAAAAAATTGGCTTCCCTTACTACAAATTTACGTTGCATTAGATAACTTTTTAAAAACTTAGCGATGTTTGCTGGTAGATTTTTTATTAGTTTGTTGATAAGACTTTCGTGCCATACTTTATCGAAGGCTTGAAAAACATCTATAAGGAACGCAGAGCAATATTTTTTTTTTCAAAAGTGTCTCTAACAACATTCACGAGTCTGTGAGTTTGTTTAATAGTGTTATGCTGTCTGCGAAAACCGAATTGATGATCTGGAATGCATGCATTACTAGTCACTATAGGCATCAGCTTGCTCATATACAGCTTTTCGAATAGTTTAGAAATATTGGGCAATAAACTAATAGGCCGATAGGATTCAACCTTCGTACGATCCTTGCCGGGCTTTGGTATCATAGTAATCATCGAAACCTTCCATTCTGCCGGATAGTATTGCAGCCGTAAAATACCATTGAAAATGAATAGTATTATTCTTTTTGCAATGAAAGGCAATTCTTGAAGCATTTTGTTGCTTATTTTTGTCAATCTCCCTCATGTTAAATCTCAGCGGTATTTCTGGTATAGAGACGACTGGGCAGTTAAACAATATGAGCAGAAATATTCGGGGTAAATACTTTTTCTAGGTGCTTGACAAATAGATCACCTTTTTCAGCATCAGTTCTTGCCCAGTCACCATTCGAATCTCGTAACGGAGGTTTGCAAATCACTGGCCTTTTAAGTCCTCTGGCTGCACGCGACAGCGAATAGTCTGTTTGTGGTGTTGCATCGAGTTCTTGAAGAAATTTTTGCAGCGAAGCTGTTTTTTGTGTTTGTAAAACTTTTCTGAGCTGTTTGGTACACTCCTTAAGCCTTAACTTTAACTGAGGGGATCTGTAACGTTGCCATTCACGTCGAGCTCTCCGTTTTTCAGTCAATATCTACAGAAAAAAATATTGCTAAATCTCACTTGTTGATTTGTTTCATTTGAAGTAGCATTAAAAGCAGCTTGTTTAACGTGCGCTTCAAACAACGTGAGGGAATCGTCTATGTCAGAGGGTGTTCTTAGCGGCATTTTTTCCGAGCAATGAGCACTCAGATATTTTCTGTATTTCAACCAGTTAACACGTGCAGATGTCATCGGTAAATTACATGTTGGTGTTACAGTTGTGAGTGAGTAAATAGTGACAATTGTAGGTGAGTGATCCGAAGATAAATCCAAAGATGCTTCAACTTCAACCAACTCGCTAGGTACACCTTTTGCTATTCCAAAGTCAATAACATCAGGAATTTTTTGGTAATTGAAAATCTGGGAGCGAATAGACAGATGATATTAATAGTTTTTTATAGTAATTTTCGATGCAGATGTTCGTTGCTTGAAGATAATCTTCAAAAAAATCATTCAACATGTAGTGTTTTATTCGCGTCTTTATTAGAATTCCCGAACCACCACAAGCTCTACCTCGAGGATCCTTTGTGTCATAAAAATTATATCCACTAATTCTGAAATAGCTTCGAGGCGTTAGATGAGTTTCTGAGATAAGCATAATATCGATTTGTTTATCCAGAAGAAAGTACTCGATTTCGTTTTTATGTTGGCAGATGCCGTTTGCATTCCAAAAACAGATTTTTAAGTTCATGGTTTTTTTAGTACAGCCTGCAACAAGGCAGACTGCATTTTCAACATTTTCTGCATCATACAGGACATGTTGAGAGTAAATGTATTTACTGTTTGTATTAAGCTTTCAATTGGTGCTTCAATACGACTAAGGTTAGACCCCGAATCTTCATTTACATTTACGGTTTTTTGCGCCGTACTCTGGTTGCTTTTTAAAATACTAGCGTATGAAAATTTGTTGTTAGCTTGTTGTTGAGCACTAGTCGCGTTAGACTTGAAAATGTTTGAATATTGATTTTGGCTGGTGGACGGTTGAGGTAACTGTGGGTAGTTAAAAGGGGTTTTAGGCTGAGCGGGAGTAGCATTAGTTTTTTTGTTTGATGAATTCTTAAAAAACGAGTAAAGGGGGCAGCCTCTATAGTTGGCAGTGTGATTTCCGCCGCAATTTCCACATTTTTTCGCCTTGAGATCACCTTTAATTTTGTCGCAGTTAGCGGTACTGTGTAACTCACCACATACAACGCAGACTGTAGGCAACTTACTATAAGTTTTCGTGTGCCCAAATTCTTGGCAGTTCAGGCATTAAACAGCTCCGGCTGTAGCTCGACTCTAAATATAGGCTGGGGAATTTTTTCCCTATTTTTAATGTTTGAAACATTTTTAACTTTGAAGCCACAATTTTCAAGGCCAGACTTTACCTCTTCTGGATTGACGCAAGAGTCTATACCTTTTATTACGATGGTTAGACCTTCAGCACTCTTTAATTGGTACGTATACAAATTTTTGTTTTTTGACTCAAAGTCCGAAACTATTTTTCGGTAATTACTTTCTTGCACTACCTGGATTTTTGTTTCGTTGATATTTCCACGCTTAATTGAAGTTACATAGAACTCATTTTTTCCAATTAAGGAGATAAGGCTTTTTACCAAAAAACTAGAGTTCTGCAATTGTTGTTGCTTCTCGATCAATATTTAAGTTTGGAGAGCAAGATCGCGCACGAGTAGTTGTGTGTTGTAAATAGGCTTGCCAGATCCAATTTGCCAAAAAGCTTGACATTGACCAAAAAAAAACTTGATTTTGAAAAAAAAACTTGACAAATAAATACACTCATACTATTGGTTTTTATTTAATTTTTTATTATTATTTTTTTTTCATAAAAATTATTAGAATAAAAACAAAAATATCATAAAAAGTAAATATAACAGAAACAATGTAAAAGAAACAAAAAACAATATAACAATAAAAATTCAGTCTTTACATATTTTAAAGAAAACTTAGGCGTTATTAAAAAAAAAATATAGGTACCATCTTAAGAAAAAAAATATATGTAGGTTCTATTTATTTTGTCACATATATTTCGTATTCTTAGATACAGAATTACTCTACCATCTGAGTAATGGGGTAAATATCAGTTTTGGCACTTTTATTATAATTGTACATACCTAAAGAGAACTATATTTTTTAAATTATAATTGCACAGAAAAATATATGTATCATATTAGTCCTTAAATGTATTGATATTAAAAATATGCTCTTTCGATGTGTTTTATAGAAATTTAAACTTACTTTTTTTAAGTATTATTACATATGTAGCTAGAATAAATTTGAGAAAAAAAATTACTTACAAAAAACATTGACAAATCACTTTTTCACTTGACACTTGAGGCGCATTAAAAAACTTGACAATCAGGCCAAATCAGGCCTGTCTGGCAACCCTAGTTGTGAAGGATTCAGGTTTTTGCTTAAATCATTTTTTTCATTTTCGTCGTCATGAACCAAAGTTAAATAAACATTCTTACTGCTTGTAGGTTTATTATTGTTGTTGTTGGTAGAAGATGAAATCATTTAGAGTTCTCTTTATAAGTTTGTATGTGCAAATATATATGTATATTACACGCAAGCAAAAAGTTAAATAAAACCAGTAAAATAACTGTTTAATCAATGTTTTGTTATTGTTTTTTTTTTTTGTGGTTTTAACTTTCAATAATTTTTAATATTCAGTTGCGACGATTATAAAAACGCGTCTGTACACTGCGAGAGTTAAAACTGAAAAAAAAAATTAGTATTATATATAAATTCAAAAAAGCTAATGTTGTATTTTCACAAGTTTTGACAAAAATAGGTAATGAGCATGATGAGTATGCAATAGCTTTACCGCCGCAGTCCCCGAGTGCCACATGTTTTTTTTATTTAGGTGCTCTCTTAGGAGCACCTTTAGTTAGAGCTAACTTGTAGCTCCTAAGCGTGATTTATTATTAATTACCCTGTCGGAAACTCAGTTAACTTTAATATATGGAAATAACTGACTATTTTAACATTGCGATGTCCTAGGAAGTAGTCAGTTTGACTTTGCATTACTTGTAGCTAACTTTAATTAGTTAGTTGAAATAAGTCAAAATGTAGTTAGTTAGTATACATAAAAAAATATATATTTCATTTTTATTTTATTTTGTAAATTTTATATTCAGTAGTTTTATAGTAATATTGCAATAATAATAATAATTCAAATACCACTCAGCTAAGGTACCATTTAAATATTGACAGCAAGAAGTTACGAAATACTTCAAATAATTTTAAGAGTTACTAAGTGAGTAAAGTTTTTGGCGCTCACCATATCCAATTATAAATGAGAGAGTATATGTACATATCGCACTCGTTCAACAATACTGTATTAACTCAAAATTTTTAAAATTTCGTTTTTTGCAAGAAATCGATGAACAGTGGTCATATCTATCCACTGTAAAAATTTTACACAATTTTCTCCACTCTTTCACCCCAAAAAATACATTTGTATCTCTCTTTGTGATAGAAGAATAGTATAAAAAAAAAAAAGTTTTTTGCCTCTCCTGAACACTTTGAAGTTTTTGAGTTAATATAGTATTGTTGAACGGGTGCGATATATACTCAACCTACTAATTGATTTTGTGGTTAGCTTTATAGTTAGTCTAAAAAAATCAATTTAAAAGTTGGCTTTTCTTGTAGTTAGCTACTCATTTGACGACAGGGTACTTAATACTAAATCTCAGCCGTTTATATACGGTCTATGAGAAGCTTATTTTATTAATACTAATACTATGGGAACTTATTTAGGTAATATGATAATATACTTAAAATTATTTGGGTGAACAATATTTATAAATTATTAAAGTGTTACATGAGACGCAACGTGCGGTTTGTGCGGCAAGAACAACAACAACTTATCATAACATAAATCAAGGGCATTTTGGTGGCTCATTATTTGAAGGTCACTTGACTGCAAACAGACGAATATGCATTTCAAGTGCAATGCTCTAGCGGTGCGATAGTTTTTTTGTTTTCTGTTTGCATGTGTTCCTCAACACCAGAAATGTGTTCTATAAAAAATTAGTTTTATTTGTATGTTTGTTCTTCTTGTGTAGGGAATTATTATTAGGGTGCCGCTAACGGATCGGTTACGCTTTTAAGATCCAAAATTATCTTAACGAATAAAAGACTGCAAGATATATGATGCAATTTTAATATGTAGCTGTAGGAAAAACAAACACGAATTTTTGTGATATTTTAAGTTTTATTTTCTTGTGTTTTTTATGTAAATATTTTGTTCCAATAGTTTTAAGAATCTATGTACATACTAAGTACATATACATATGTGATCAAACTTGAACTCGTTTGTGATTTTTTATGTGCTTACACATTTATTAAGTGAATTAAAAAACATAAGTTTTATTAAAAACACAAAATGTTTATTCATTTAAAGTTGCATTCATTAAAGTATTTCTAATTATCCGCGCCGATGCTTCCAGAGCTCCTCCAACTTCTACTTCTGTGTCTGACGGGTAAGGCATTTCTTCATGATGTTCCGTCTTAAAATGCCTAGGCTATGCAGTACGCAACACAATTTAGTGATACTAGCTGCTTTTTCAGGGCCATAATACAATCCTCTTGCGTAAAGCAAACACCGAAATCTGCTCTTAAGAACGCCAATAGTCCTTTGAATAGTGTTTCTTGCCTTTGAATGAACCGCATTAAAACGACTTTCTTGTGATCCTTCCTCAGCACTTCAAAATGGCGTTATTAAAAACGGCTCTAATGAATACCCAGCATGACCTGCAAATACATAAATGCCAATTTACTTGGAAAAAAATCCAAGTATTTTCCTCCAGATTATTTTGCAAATATTGTTTCAGCTCACTCATATTCCATATGAAGGAGTCAAGGTTAGACCCGGGATACCGAGCACCTACATAGCGGATGTTCATTTCATAGTCGCAAAACTGTAGAAAATATCCATATTTCATATATATGTATTAATCAACTCAATTGAAAACTATCATCTTTACTTACCATCATCTTTACGTTCCATCTATACAACCAATTACTCCTGGGAATCGTGTTTTTGAAAAAAATTACGTTTTGTTCTTATACATTTCTTCTTCGGTCATCCGAGTGGATCCATCCACTTTTTGGAAATTTTTTTTCAAATAATTCTATAATTTCTCTTCAAATGCAGCAAACTGTTGGTTGTGAAACTCCAATATTAAAATCATTACAGCTACTTCTTTGATAGGTACCATCAGCAAAAAAAATCTCAATGCGCATCACAATTTTAAAATAGGAGGAATGGTAGGACACCGATTTGAAGGTTTTAAAAAATGCTCAGTTCCTGCAGCAAGAATAAGAACCCATCCTTGTTTACGCGGAAAAATTTTATAAAATTGAAAAATTTTTATGTATGTATGTACTAGTGATGTTACGAATACTCGTATTCATATTCGATTATTCGCCTATTTTAAGATATTCGTATTCGCCAAATTCAAGCGAATATTTCTCGAATAATTTGCACCTACATTTTCCAAAAAAAATCATACAAAATCATACAGATTAAAAAAGTACATAAAATGTACAAAAATATATTAATTTATAATAAATTTTATTTAAAGAAAGAAACTCCTTTATCTTTGGCGCAAGATAAAATAATCTTCTTAAAAAACGAACGAAAATTATATTTTGAAACTGCCATTTAAAAGTTAAAGTCTTATATGTAAATTCATATCATGTTAAGTTAATAATCAATTCTCAGTAGAGGAATCAACATTGAATCAAAAGTTGAAGAACTAAAATTTAATATATGAAAGTCCACCTAGACATGTTGCTGCGCTATCTGCGAAAATATGTTCTCCCAAACACCATTGAATTAATAATTAAAAGCGCAAACAGAGTAAGAAAAACAAAATCTCAAAGTATGTATGTATGTAGGTAAAATAATTTAAAAATGATCAGTAGTGGTGTTCTATTTCGGCATCTCACTGTCTACATAATGTTACGTTTATTCGTAATAAAATAAAAAAATATTAATTCAGCTTGGGCACGAGCTACATACCCTAATAACAAGGGTCACAGTAATATGTGAATTTCTCTAATATAGTGTGAAAACAACAAAAAAAAGTTAAATTACAAAGTAGAATATTTTGAAGATAACGGACTATGAGTTTGGGTTGATTATTAGTAATTTCCAACCAGTGATGGGGAATTTCGTACTAACCAAAATTGTTTCAATATGTAAATATAGAATAAAAATTAATTAAATTAATTCTCGTATTCTATTTCTGTTGAAAACTTGGTTAAATAGTCGATATTCTTCCCAATCAGTTAAGACTGGCAACATTATTACATTTGCATGTGACTTAAGTTCTAATGGTGTAACAGGGGTGAATACTTTGTTTATTAGTAACCCCAACTGGTCAGTTGTTATAAAATAAAATAATATGAAATGTTTTTTAATAAGAAAGTATTTTGCAAAAGTCTTTTACCAAAAGATTTTGAAATAGAAAAGTTTTTCCAAATATAATCATATATATACATGTATGTATGTACATGTTTTGAAACACTAAGAAAAATTAAACATCCGAAACGAACTCGGTAACCTTTTTTTTATTTGTTTATGTTTTTTTAAACATCACTATTTGGATGATGCATTACATTTCAACAAAATTGCTTCATAATAATGACTGTTTACTCAAAAAATTAAAATATTGGAAGACAAACAATTGTATGTTTATTAATTGTAAATTTTTTTAATTAGTACGATAATAATATTTGTTAATATATATACAGGCTTAAGTTCGTAAATGTTAATAATCAGAGAAATATTATGTATTATCTTATGGTATATATGCTAAGATCAGTCGAAATCGTTTTAAGATGTTGGCTAACTGGGCATTAATAGATAGTTATGTATGTATATGTGTTTTTTTATTAAAATTCGAGATTGAAAAAAAATATTTTTTTCCTTTCTAGTAATTGATGATAAAGGCTGTTCTTTTGAAGGTGAAGCAAAAGGACAAATAAACTTCGAAGTTCAAACGCATCAACTTAATGGAATGGTTTATAATTGTTCTGTTAACTTTCCCATTAAAATAAAAATTGTACCCAAACCTCCCAGACATAAAATAATTTTATGGGATCAATTTCATAATTTACAATATCCTCCTGGCTATATACCACGGGATAACCTCAATATTAAATCAGATCCGCTAGATTGGAGAAGCGACCATATTCATACCAATTTTCGTGATATGTATCAACACCTCCGAAGTCTTGGATATTATATAGAAACACTGGGTGTGCCTTATACATGTTTTAATGCCTCAAATTTTGGAACATTGTTGATTGTTGATCCAGAGGAAGAATTTTTCGATGAAGAAATTTACAAATTACAAGAAGATGTATTTACTTTAGGACTCAGTGTAATTGTTTTTGGAGATTGGTTTAATTCGTCCGTAATGAGAAAAATTAAATTTTTTGATGAAAATACTAGACAATGGTGGTACCCAGATACTGGAGGATCAAATATTCCTGGTATCAATGACTTGTTGCAAGGTTTTGGAATTTCTTTAACTGATACTGTTGTTGAAGGATATTTTCGACTTGGGGAGCATAACATGTATTATGCTAGCGGATCAACTTTAGGATTATTTCCTAAACATTCGGGCAATATTATTGTATCTGCAAAACTAAATGATCAAGGAGCGGAGGTAATTATATCCATATATGAAATTTTTACAGCGTAATAATATATCGCTCCTTTATTGCAACGCAGTCATATCTCCAAAAATACTTAAACATGCCAAAATGCATTTAAAGTTTTCAAAACGTAAGCATTTATATGGACGGCTTGAGCATATAAGTGGTTATAACTTCGGTTTAGATAGAGATATGTTTATGAAAAGTTTTTTACAAATAAACAAGGTATTGAAAAACTCTTTCGTCAGTAACTGAAAAATTTTGTTTTTGTTGCAATAAAGGTGCGATATATACATATCGCACTAGATCAACAAGAGGTTATTAACTCAAAACTTTTAAAATTTAATTTTGTGCAAGAAATCGATGTGTAGTGGTCATATCTATTCACTGTAAAAGTTTTACATAATCACCCCTATCGTGAATAAGACGTGAAATTTTTTCTCGTGAAATTTTAATTCCACTCGAAGGGAAAAAATGGTATCGTGAATTATTCCCGCTATCAGCTCTTAGTGAATGTAAAAAAGGGAAGAAGATTAAAAAAATAAAAAATCATTGAACTTTTTGTTCAAAAATATACACGGACATATATGAAACTGAAAAATTTTCACGTAAAAAAATTTCACTTCTTATTCACGATAGGGGTGAATATTCTCCACTCTTTCCCAAAAAAAAAACAGTTTTTTTCTCTCTTTGTAATGGAGGAGTAGTATTAAAAAAAGTTTTTTTGCTCTACTGAAAATTAAAAAAATTTAAGTTAATACCCTCTTGTTGATCAAATGCATTTTTTCAACTAATTGTCTAATGGGTGTATGCAGGAGCTTTGTTGAGTTTGTTGTAAATATTGTTACGTTTTTAGACATTTTTATTTCTTTATTATTTTAATATTGATGTCAATCATCTTTACAAATCCTTTACAAGCAGATTGCAAAGTTAGAAAATTGCCCTGCAGGCCATCAAAACTAAATAGTACGCAAATACGGTCCATTGTGCAAAAACTAAAGCAATACCCAACATAAATTTTTTTTTATTATGTATTTATTGAATTTTCAATTTTAAATTGAAATATCAATAAATTATTCATATCTTAAATCTAAAACTATAAATTATGTATATGTTTAGCCAATGCTAACAAAATTTTAATTTAAACAGTTGATGTTTGATGTTGTTTTACATCTCTCGTGTACGACTGAGAGAAAGAGTATCCCAGCTTCTCAACCAGGTGTGGCCTCTATAATTTAGAATATTGCGCGCATGTGGATTTGGGTGCAACTGGAGTTTTTTAATATATTTTATCGCGTGTTTTGAAAATACTATCTTCACCAAGGCATATTTAGATGTTTATGAATTCTATGATTTCTGACATACCAGGAGCTGCTGTCGTTGTGCGTAGCATTTTGTTTTGTCGCCTTTGAATTGTTTCTACATTCGATGCTGTGGCAGTGCCCCATAACTGGATTCCCTAGGACCATATTGGTTTCAGAATCGCGTTGTATACAGGTTTAGTGTAGTTTTTTCAAATAAGTCAATTTATTTGGGTTGCTTTTTTGTAATTTGTGTCAACTTTGCGTCTATATGCGAATTCCATGTTAAACAACGATCAAGAAGAACGCCTCTCGGTGTTGATTTGTATTTTGCGGTCATGTTTCCCTGCGCAATGTAAAAGTGACGTGTACACATTTCTGCTCATTAATTTTTATCCACCATTGTTTGCAAATGATTTGACACAACAACTTCTGCATTGCAGTATTCAGATGTACGCGGACGATGTGCAGTTGTACTTAAGCAGTCCAGCCGTCTCTGTTGCTGAAAATATTTCAAGACTAAATGACGATCTTAATAAAATTTTTTGTTGGACAACTGCAAATGGACTTTGTTTAAAATCTCACAAATCAAAGTGTATCATAATTCGTAAGAAAACAATCCATCATATTGCCAATGTTGATGTCTTAATAAACGGAGAAAAAATCACCATTGTGAATGCTGCCAAAAACTTGGGAGTAATTTTTAAAAACACTCTTACCTGGACAAACCATGTTAACTCACTCGTAGGTCAGATTTACACAAAGCTGAGGTGTCTTTGGTCTTCACAACACTATACACCATTCCATATAAGACAACTTCTAGCAAAGTCTTACCTTGTTCCCGGTTTAATCTATGGTTGTAAACTTTTTGCAAGCTGTGACTCTATCAGCAAAAGAAGGCTAAATGTTTTATATAACAATATTATTAGATATGTTTACGGATTGAAAAGACATGATCATGTTTCTCTATTTTCCTCGAAACTGTATAGAGTTTCGTTCAACAACCTTCTTAATATACGAGTGCTTTTATTTTTGCATAAAGTCATTTATTCAGAAATGCCGCAATATCTTATTGATAAAATCAGGTTTGCCAGGTCAGATAGGGGAAAAAAGATTATAATTCCTTTCCACTGTTATCTTGTATCCGAATGGCAGTTTTTCATACATGCGGCGCGTCTCTGGATTGTTCTTCCTCAAGCTCAATAACTTAATAGCAGCGCAACTAGTTTTAAGCACTTTTTATTTAATTATTTTTCTCACTAGGAAATCTTAAATATTATTATATAAACTAATTATACTTAATTTTGTCTAAATATGTATGTATACTTATATTTGCCGTCTTAACTTAATTTTTGAAAACTACTTTCCTGTGCTCTAAATATAATATTAATTACACTGTGAGACAAATTTTGGACAAAGCCTTGACCAATGTATCTGACATCTAATCTTTATGTAAAATTGCCCGCTGAGTCGGAATATGAAGTCAGAATGGTCAAAAGTAGAACAGTTTTCGAGATATTCCAAAATAATCGTTATTTCTGTTTTTGAAAAACATGATGTCACTTAAATGCAAATATATTCAAAAATATTCGTCGATTTATGAATTAATTTTTTTTAAGGAAAGATAATAAAATTACTAAAACAAATACGGGTCGTGTATAAAAATTTGTCAAGAAACTACTGAGTTACAGTCGACCAAATTTCAAATTTCAAAAAATGGTAATATTTTTTTTGCAAGTTTGTTCTTTTCAACTTTTTTTATAAAACCAAACAATTAACATTTTTAATGTTTTATTAAATCGGACATTAGTTTATTTCAATACGAACATTTTGCGCCAAACAAAACCCATATTGGTGCAAAAGTGACTAAGCTACAGAAGATTTAGTGAAACAACCCACTTTTCGCTTTTTGTCAAATAAAAAAAAAAAAAAAAAGGCAACAAGTTACTATACAAATCTAAATGTTAGTAACAACAAATATTAAAAATGGCTTAAAACTGTTGAACTGCTTTGCCGATTGTAATTATTTTCGCCCCTTGATAGCGACGTTCCATTTCTTGTATTTGTTGGTGAAAGCGCTCACCATGCTCGACACTTTCATCGCCAAGGTTATTTGGGAAAAAAATTAAGTGCGAATGCAGAAGAGGTATTTTTAAAGACATATTAACTCCTTTTTTAAGTAAGATATAAACATGAATGTTAATATAAAAAAGAAATAAAATCAAGATCGTGTTAGAACCTTTACCAATTTTCTCATAGTTTTTCAACAAATCTTGATGATGTCTTCATAATTTGGGCTTCTGAAATTTCCCAAAAAGCTTGATACAACCAAACCAAATGACTTCCAGGCCTTTGATTCATCTTCAGACAAAATCGTATCAAATTTGGAATCTTTCAGTAACTTTGTAATTTGTGGTCCCACAAAAACCCCTTCTTTTATTTTGGCATCTGATATGTTGGGAAAAACGGTTTTCAGGTATTCAAATGCTGCACTGTTTCCTCTTTTTAGCAAAGCTTTGACGAAATTTTTGAATAAGCCAAGTTTAATATGTAACGGTTTCAAAAATTGTTTTCCTTTTTTACAAGAGCTTTGTATTTGACATTATCTTGGCCAAGCGTAAAATTTACTCTATCCGGCCAATCTTTTCGGTAATAGTGTTCGTGACGCGCTCGGCTGTCCCATTTGCACAAAAAACAGCTATATTTTGTGTAGCCTTGTTGCAAACCAGTCACCATGGCAACAACTTTTACGGGTCGATTATGGATGGCAACCGAACCACAGTTGCCTTTCCAGTTGCTGAGTATTGTATTACGGATGGCAACTGGCAACTGAGAGCTGCCAGTTTCAGTTGCTATTTAGTGCTTTTCTTGCAACCACAAATTTTCAGTTGCCGGCTGGCAACGCAACTGAAGTTCGGTTGCTATCCATAATCGAGCCATTAGATCGGCACATATTTTCCAGTTATGCTGTTCGTGCTCTATCAGACCCTGTAATTTAGACATGGACTCATATGAATCTTTAACGTTAACTGCGTGCACAACTGGAATTTCTAATATTTGTACCGTTCGTTTTCCAAATTATGCGTATTTACTTCCTTTGGGGTTTTGATTTGACAAAAAGCGAAAAGTGGTTTGTTTCACTAACCTAACCTAACCTAGTCACTTTTGCACCAATCTGGGTCCTCTTTGGCGCAAAATGTTCGTATTGAAATAAACTAATGTCCGATTTAATAAAACATTAAAAATGTTAATTGTTTGGTTTTATAAAATAAGTTGAAAAGAACAAACTTGCAAAAAAACTTTAACATTTTTATGAAATTTGGTCGACTGTAACTAAGTAGTTTCTTGACAAATTTTTACACACCACCCGTACTTGTTTTAGTAATTTTATTATCTTTCCTTAAAAAAAATTAATACATAAATCAACGAATATTTTTCAAGATATTTGCATTTAAGTGACATCATGTTTTTCAAAAACAGAAATAGCGGTTATTTTGGAATATCTCGAAAACTGTTCACTTTTGACCATTCTGACTTCATATTCCGATTCAGCAGACAATTTTACATAAATATTAGGTGTCAGATACATTTGGTAAAAAAACTGTCTCGTAGTGTTACTGTTGTACAGAATTTGAACATACAAATAAATAAATAATAAATAAATAAATAAAAAATAACCGTAAACAGTTATAGCTTAACTTCTGCTCGTCATAGTCAACTTGCATTCAGCCTACACTTTTCACATCCTCGGCCCGGCCATGACAGGTGATACCTCCAATGGATACAATAACTGAATAGGTCTCTTTAGAATTAAGTTGTTCTTTAATCGTACATTTCTTTTTGATAAGTAATAAAATGAGCCGGAGATAATGGCTCTAAATCGTAATGATCGTTGGTAATGTAAGTTAATGCTCTAGCATTTATGACACTTTCAGCCTCTGCTAAAAAGTTTCGTATTTCGTCAAAAATCAAAACACTTTTACCAATTGCTGTCTTTAGACTGTCCTTGACGCTCCGAACTAATCGCTCCCAAAAACCACCCCACCACGCTGCTCTTTCGGGGATATATTTCCAGGTAATGCCTCTATGCGCAGTTGTTTGTTGGATCCTTGTATGCTTCAATAATTGCTCTAACTCTCGTAACTCTAAGTCAGCACGCTCGAATGTTTTTGCGTTGTCTGATATGATAGTTGCTGGAGGACCAAATCTTGATATAAATCGTCGTAAAGCATTTATGCAACTTTCAACTGTCATATCTTTGACTAACTCCAAATGTACAGCGCGAATTGCCGCGCAGGTAAACAACATAATGTAAACCTTTCCCTCTCTTATTTCAAAATCGCTTTTAATGTAAAGTGGACCTGGGAAGTCAATGCCCGTTGTCTCGAATGGTCTTGTTGTTTTTATACGCTCTACTGGCAAAGTGGTCCATGGCTCCGAAGCGCTTTTTCCATGGAGTCTCTTGCAGATTACACACCGGGTAAGTATATTTTTAATTAATTGTCGCCCCTTTATAATCCAAAAACGCTTTCTTAAAAGTGCTAAAACCGCATTAACACCGTTGATCAAGGTTGGGTTTAAGCAAATTATCTTGGACTGCGCTGAGAGTTTTTTATGCTTCTCTAAATCTGCGTATTCGCAGCTAAAATTAAGGCTTCAGGAGTGTACCAAGCAGCTTAGAAAAGTTTTGCAAACACAAAAAACAGCTTCCCTTCAAAAATTTCTTCAAGAACTAGATGCAACACCACAAACAGATTATTCGCTGTGGACTTAAAAAGCCCTTACGGGTTTCGAATGGTGACTGAGCAAGAACTGATGCTGAAAAGGAGGTCTTTTTGTTAAGCACTTAGAAAAAGTATTTACCCCGAATATTTCTGCGGATGTTGTTGAAATGCCACTAGTCGTCTCTTTGCCAGAAATACCTTTGAGATTTAACGTTGTGGAGATTGAAAAGGCTATTACTAGCCTTAACACCAGAAAAGCCCCAGGTGTCGACAAAATAAGCAACAAAATGCTTCAAGAATTGCCTTACACGGCAAAAAGAATAATACTATTCATTTTCAACAATATTCTACGCCTAGAACACTATCCAAAAGAATGTAAGGTTTCGATGAAGGTTGAATCCTATCAGCCTATTAGTTTATTGCCCAACATTTCAAATCTATTTGAAAAGCTGTACATAAACAAGCTGATATATAGTGACTAGTAATGGATGCATTCCATATCATCAATTCGGTTTTCGCAGACAACATAACACTATTAAACAAACTCACAGACTTCTGAATGCGCTCTTTATTGATGTCTCACAAGCTTTCGATAAAGTATAGCACGAAGGTCTTATTCACAAACTAACACAAAATCTACTCGCAAACATCGTCAAGCTTTTAAAAAGCTATTTAATGGAACGTAAATTTGTAGTTAAGGAATTAAATTTTTTAAGCCCTCCCCAGTCGATTGAATCCGTAGTCCCTAAAGGCAGTATCTTCGGTCCTTTACTTTACTTAATATATGCCTCTGACTTACCGTTAAGCAGTAACATTCACACGTCAACATTTGCTGATGATACGGCTTTTCTAAGCGTTGATGAAAATCCTGTAGATGCTTCCCGGAATCTAAGGGTACATCTCAAAACTGGAAACGGCTAAAACAATGGCGGATAAGAGTTAACGAGCGGAAATGTGTGCACTAAACACGTACAAGAGTATAACTGAAGGTATTGCCATCACCAATATATCAGATA
Source organism: Lypha dubia (assembly GCA_947311025.1). Classification (NCBI taxonomy): domain Eukaryota; kingdom Metazoa; phylum Arthropoda; class Insecta; order Diptera; family Tachinidae; genus Lypha; species Lypha dubia. The sequence goes on from OX371263.1 coordinate 403,612, forward strand.
CATACCATTTACTTTTGTTATAAACGAGAGATGTAAAACAACAAAAATCAACGTTGAAACTAAAAAATTCAGTTTAGAATTGGCTAAACATATATTTAACATTTTTTTTATTGTTTAAAATATTTTTTTTTTATTTTTTAGATTTAAGATTTTGAAAAACTTATCGATGTTTCAATTTATAATTGAAGATTCAATAAATAATAAAATTATGAAAAAAAAAAAAAAAAATTGAAAAATTGAATCGATAATAGTTAAGCCCTTTGTTTTTCCTGGTGACATCTTACTATTATATACCACTGGTTCGCGACAGACTGAGTTTCCAGAAACTTTGCTTAACAACCACTTGGATTTATTGTCCACGTGGATAACTACTTAGAGATTAGCCCCTTTAAGACTAAAGCTATACTTTTTCGTTTACCTAATACTAATTTAAATACTGCCCACCCAAGTATTCTGATAAATGGACATTGTATTGAATATGTTGACTCGATAAAGTGTATCGGAGTGACTTTGGATTTTTTTCTAAATTTCAATTGTCTTGCTAACAAAATCTGTCTGACTTTGAGTAGGCTATACTCTTTAGTTGCCTATACCCCTCTACATGTAAAGAAACGGTTAGCAATGTCTCTTATAATGTCCCAGATAAACTTCTTCTTGAAGTTTTCTCGGGAACTCCTGCTTACAATATTAATAATGTTGAAAAAATAATTAGAAAAGTTGTCCGTTACATTTATAATATTAAAGTTTTTGAACATGATCATGTTTCGGAGTTGGTTTCTAAGTTTTTGGGATGTAGTTTTCGTAATTACTTAACTTGCAGAATTCTATTACATATTTATAAAATTATTAAAGTCAGGCAACCACCAGTTCTTGTTAATAAATTTTCATTTACAGGCTCTACACCGAATGTCCAAATTGAATTACTTACAGGCTATAATGAGCATATTTGATCACATTTTTTATTTTTTGGCAATGTTTATATGACTGGGGGCCACGTATTACGACGATTTTCTTTTATTTTAAGAATGATTATTTTTAAGATTCTAAATACATACATAGATATTTTTTCTATACGATACATACATATATAATTGGCCATAAGGCTTCCATTTGTATTGATATTGTTAAATAAATAAATAAATCGGCATTTAGTCTGCTCTTTACATAAAACTATTAATATTTTCAAATCAACTTTTTAACAGTGCTGTGGATATGGCTAACATTACGTGAAAATAGTTAATATGTGAAAAGTGTTCAACTTTTAATTTAATTTGAATTTATCTTCACACCCTTAGTTTTGACTGATTTTTTATTATGACAATCCATTAAATAAATAATTATGTGTATGCAAAAATAATAAGTTTGGAAAAAAACGTACAGATTGCGAAACCGACGCAACCAACTTTGACCATATTTAAATCCCAGAATATATGTATATAATTATGCACGCAGTTGTAAATTTAAAACGACTTGTAGCTTGGTTTATTTTTGACAGACTAACTTTATTATTATTTAAAAGATACAGAGTCTTACATGCTAACAAAAATATATGTTGCTTAAACAAAGAGAACAAAGGAAAATCAAGAATGTGTTGGAACTGTTCATGTTGCTTACGGTGCAGATTCACACGCTTAGCAATCCAAAGGGAAGTTTCAAGTTACAATTTCAAGTCGCTATGAATCTGCACGTCAGCATTATTTATTAATGTTTACAAAAAGAATTAAAAGTACTTTAAAAGAATGTGGTCATATTCCATTATATGACTCCTCCATCCCTAGATTCTACAGTCTCTGTAGAATGCACAGAGGTGGGCCTAAGTTAAATGATTGAGTTTTAAACACTTCCAACACAATTCCGATAAAATTGAGTTTAACAATTATTAGATAAAAAAAAAAATTAGTATTACATATATATATTTTTTATTTTTATAGTTTACTCTATTTATTTATATATTTCTTTTTTTGTTTCTTCAATAAGGCGTTACCTTTTTCAATATTAAATTATTAATGACATAACTAACTTTTACTTACTTTAGAAAATATGCAAAAATTTAATTGTTAATCAAAACAGTTTTCAATAAACGATAATTCTTACAATGTTATATATTACTTTTATTACAGTTTTCATAATTTTTTTTTTTTTTTTTTTTTTTTGTGTGAATAAAAATTTACTGTATTTTTCATGAAGAACTAACGCAAGCAATTCGTTATTATGATTCTCGAGTTCATATTCAAGCAAATTAAAATTTTTATATCAAAATAAATCATATGTTCTGCTCAAGCGAGTGCTAATGGGCCCTGCACCCTGCCACTATTATTTCCTTTCATCAAAAGCAAAACGGAAAGAAATATCCTGTAACGTTTAGTCCTGGTACCTCTGTCTTCTCTTCACCTGAGTCTTGTAAATCCTTTTAAATCTATTATTATCCGAGGCAATGTAGTTTCCCTGCGTCACAAAATTCTGAATTTTCCTATATTTAGGTCGAGATTTGCTAACCCTATTATTATCCACAAACGCGTTTGCAAAATCAGTTACTTGCTCCCTTTCTTGGTTCAACATCTGGATTCTTTTTTCTTTTGCCTCGTGCTGCTTACCAGCGAAAATTTCCAAATCATGAGTCGATATTAGGTTATTGAGGAAGTCAATTGGTTTATGTCTCGTCGTTGAATGAACTGTATCGTTGTAGGCTGTTATTGCTCTAAATACATTACCATCTAAGTCGGTTTCATTGTTGGGGTCGGCGTTGAGTAGTCTGATGTGTTCGTTCAGAGTAGAGTGCAACCGCTCAATGTCCGCATTTCCAGTTTTCAAGTATGTAGTTGTTAGGTGATAACTAATTCCGTTATCGTCAAGAAACTGTTTTACATTTAAAGTGTCGAATTCATTATCCATTACTATTAGTCTTGGCTTTCCCAAATATCTGATTCGATTTTTAAGTCCATTAATAATAGAAAGCCAGGTTCTGTCTTTCAGTTTTTCAGCTGTGGCGTACTTAGTAAGTTTATCCACACTAGTAAGGTACATTATGTTCCTCTGTGGGTACCAAAGATCTATGTGAACTATATCATTTTGTCTGTTGGGTGTACTTGTAACGTTAAATGTGTGCTTGATCGGACTCCTATCAAATTTTGCGAGATTACATATCTCACAATTGTTAATATATTTCTGAATTTCCCTCTGTAGGCTTGGGTAAAAACATATCCTTTTCAAATTTGCAAAAACTTCGTTTATTCCGCGGTGATTATTTTTTAAATGTTCCGTTTCAATTTTTCTTAGAATAATCTCTCTGTCCGTAATGTCTTCCAACAATATTTTAGATCTTAAAACTCTCAGATTCTTATTATTAGCAAAATATATCCTGTAGGCATCCTGAATCTTCAGAAAAAGATTGTCATCCGCACAAAAGATAACTGCCAGTCCCTTCTCCGGTAGACATTCTAGCAGTGTCCTTCGCAAATCAGTTTCTCCTGTAACCACTAAAATTTTCCTAAATTTTCTTCTGTGAACAATTTTTAATTTCGTTAATTCCCTGGTCCCATAACTAAGAACAATTTGGTTTTTAAATAAGTTTAGAGGATTTTCTGTAATCGATATGAAATTGGTACCATCAGTTTCTGCACTGTGAACCGTCTCAATATCATTTTCAATGTTATTTTCTTCAGGGTTGAACATTTCATTCAAGTTAATAAAAATATCTGATTCAGTGACTGTTTCACTCTGTTTCTCATTTGGTTTACCCTCGTACACTATTCTACTTAAGCCGTCCGCAACTACGTTCTCCTTTCCTTTTATATATTCGATTTGAAAGTCAAATTCGTTTAGTTTTATCTTCCAGCGTTGCATCTTAGAATTCGGCTCTTTCATGTTATTCAGCCAAACCAATGGCCTATGATCAGTTCTTATTGTGAATCTACGACCGTATAAATAGGGGCGAAAATGCTTTGTTGCCCAAACCATTGCCAGTAGTTCTTTTTCTATGGTACTATATCGTTGTTCGTGACCGTTAAGGGAACGACTGGCATAAGCAACAGGTCTATTATCCTGCATGAGCACTGCACCGAGTGCAAAATTGCTGGCATCAGTAGTCAACGTAAAATGTTTTTGAAAATCTGGATGGATAAGTATGGGGTCGTTTTTCAATAAAATTTTTAATTTATGAAATGCCTCCACGTATTCGGGGTCTTTTATGTTAATTTTAGCATTCTTTTTCAAATACTTTATAAGATGGTGGGCTATTTTTGAATAGTCCCTAATAAATCGCCTGTAGTAGCCCGTAATACCAAGGAATGATTTGATTTGTTTCTGGGTTCTAGGCAGTTGTATGGCGTCAATGGCTTCGATCTTTTTTGGATTGGTCCTAATTCCCTCGGGTGTAATGATATGGCCTAAAAACTCGGTTTCCCTGGATAAGAATAGGCACTTATCCGGTTGAATTTTAAGATTGGCATTTTGAAGGCATTTAAGGACCTTACTTAGAGATTCAATATGTTCCTCTATACTCGTAGAGAATACTATAATATCGTCCAAATAGACGAAGCATATTTTGCCTATAAACTCCCGCAAGATATTGTTAATCAACCTTTGGAATGTGGCAGGTGCATTGCGAAGACCAAAAGGCATTCGTAAAAATTCAAAGTGACCATTTGCGGTCGAAAAAGCGGTTTTGTGAATATCGCCAGGATCCATTTCTACTTGGTGGAATCCTTTAGCTAAATCAATAGTTGAAAAATATTGACAGTTTCCTAATTTATCGAATATATCTTCCACATTAGGCATGGGAAATCTATCCTCAATTGTAATATCGTTCAATTTCCTGAAATCGATTACGATTCTCCATTTTTGTTCATTATCACGACCTAGTTTTTTAGGAACGACCCAAATAGGACTATTATATGGGCTGTTTGACTCTCTAATAATGCCGTTTTCAAGCATCTCCTCAATTTGTCGATTCACTTCCTCCTTGTGCACCTCTGGATAACGATACATTTTAGAATAAATGGGCATATCATGTCTAGTTTTTATTTTGTGCTTAATGTCATTAGTAAAAGATAGTTTCTGATCCGATTTGTAAAATATTTCTTTATATCTTAACAAGCTTGGCCTCAATTTGGTTATTTCAAAATCATTCAAATGGTCTGTTTTTACAAAGGAAAGAAAATTTTCCCTTACTATTTCATTGTTCCCTAGTTCTATTATATTTTCCTTATAAGACATATTATGATAGACTTCTTCGTCTCTGTTCATAAATAATGGCAAGGTTGCATTTTCCGTAATAAGTTGCCGAGTCGGATAATCAATGATACTTCTTACTCCCTGCAATATATTGTTGCCTATTAAACCGTCATATCCATTACTAAGTTCACATTCTAAAAATTCGCAATAATAATTCTTAATGTTAAATTCCTTAAAGAGTGGAAATCTGCAAAGGTGTTTCATTAAAAATGTTTTCCCTAAGGCCCTTGCCTGTAGAGATATTTGTGTTTTCCATTTTGGCGAACATACTCCTACATCTAAAATACTAAATTCTGCCCCACTGTCAACCACAAAATATAATTTTCTTATTGGAGAGTCTATTACTATATAGGGAAGTTGTTTAAGGCTTCCGTTGAAAAATTTACGTTTGAAGACCCAATATCCATGGGGACTATGTCCTGGTGTCTGTTAAAGTTCCTATTCTGGCTCGACCCAGCACCGTTTCTCACACCATAATTTCCTGAGTAATTATCCCTACGTCCATCAAATTTTCCCGATTGGTTATTTTGCCTTTGATAACTCCCTGATGGATTTTGTATTTGGTAGTTTCCTGAGTGATTATTTTGCCTTAGATAATTTCCTGAATGATTGTTTTGTCTTTGAAAGTTTCCCAATTGACTGTTTTGTCTTTGATAGTTTCCAAATTGATTACCTTGTCCTTGATAATTTCCTGGTCGGTTATTGCTGTCATTTCTTTTATAATCTGAATTAAAGCCCCGATTGCTACGAGTATTATAATTGAAACTATCATTCCTATTACTTGTTACACCGTAGCTCAGGTGTCCTGCCTCTCTGATAATTTTGTATGCCTCCTCTATATTGTTAGGGTTTCTAGCAAATATCATGGTCCTAGTTGGTTCCGGTAAATTCTCTCGAAAGGTTTGAAGTGCTATTCTATTCAGCGCTAGAGTAGAGTACACATTATCCTCAAAAAGTAAATTTCTATTTTGTATTCTGTTCATTACCTCCGTAATTTGAAGGTAGTATTTTTCTATAGTATCAGTCATACGACACATCTTAAGTCTGTCCATCAAGACATTACTACTTTCCTTTTCCCCAAAATTATCCTTTAAAATTTCTTTAACCCTTTCCCAATCGTTCGGGTTACCCTGTCTGTGTAGGGTTTCTCTACATCCCCCTACTATCTTCCCTTTCACATAGTCCATGAGTATGTTCTTATGGGCTACGTCAAATTCCTGTATAGTTGGCAAAATATTCTCTACTTGACCGATGAAGTTAGGTAGCTGGCTTCTATATGAGCCATCTAATGATTCTATATTTTTAATACATTCTAAAACCAAACTAAATTTCTGTGCATCCATTCTTCTTACAATCACAATTTTTTCAACCTTTATTCACCAAAAAAAAAAAAAATTCAATTAATCTATAGCAAAATCAGCCTGTTTCATAAGGTCTTAATAAATAACAAGTTTTCATTTGAGGTATCAAAAATTATAAGTCATTCTATGAACATAGTTAAATTAAATAATAAAATCAAACCGAATTATTCTGTGGTCTGCGATCGTCGTCTCTTCTTCCTGAGGTGGATGTTGATTGGCCTCTTGTTTGCTGAACACGGAATTCTCTCCTGCTTTTATCGTTTTCGCTGTTGTATTTGTTGCGAATTTTGTTGATAGGGGATTTATTGTAGTTGTAGCTGATATAGTTGCTGCTGTTTCTTCTATTTCGTTTGTTATTGTTTGTTGTCTTGCCAAAGGTTCTTAAGTTTATAAAAATGTTCCAAACAGTCAAAAAAACTGAACAGTTAAAATGTGAGCGACGTATTTTTTTTTATGAATAAAGAAACAATCCATGAAGTTTCACTTATTTCATTGTTTTTCTATTTTTTTTTTTGTATTTTTACTTTTTATTTATTTTTTATTTTATTTTTATTTAGTAACTTATTTCATTGTTTTTCTATTTTTTTGTATTTTTACTTTTTATTTTATTTTTATTTAGTAACTTATTTAGTGTTTAGTGTTTTTCTATTTTTTTTTTTTTATGTATTTTTACTTTTTTATCCTCGTCGCCAATTATGCACGCAGTTGTAAATTTAAAACGACTTGTAGCTTGGTTTATTTTTGACAGACTAACTTTATTATTATTTAAAAGATACAGAGTCTTACATGCTAACAAAAATATATGTTGCTTAAACAAAGAGAACAAAGGAAAATCAAGAATGTGTTGGAACTGTTCATGTTGCTTACGGTGCAGATTCACACGCTTAGCAATCCAAAGGGAAGTTTCAAGTTACAATTTCAAGTCGCTATGAATCTGCACGTCAGCATTATTTATTAATGTTTACAAAAAGAATTAAAAGTACTTTAAAAGAATGTGGTCATATTCCATTATATGACTATATCCATTTTAATTAAATATTTTACTTCCATATCTTAATAGCTTCATGTAAAATTAAAACACGTTGTAAGAAATTTACGAATTTAGTAGCAAAATCGTAATTTAAAAACTAAAATTGTTTACATAACATTGTCGAAAATACCCAACCCTTCCATTGAAGGTTATGACCATAATTAGAGAAGTTATTCTACAAGCAAACCCTTTTAAACAAAAACAAATTTTTTGAAATTTGTTTTCAAATGATAGAGTTTCAAACATTAAAAAAAAAAATACCGCTTGGATTGATAACCTCTTCCTTTTCTAGAAGTAGTGCGCCAGGCTAAGTTCGGTCACACAGTGTGTATATTTGCACGAAACCTTCGAGCTGTTTTTACCCCCTCATAACTTTGCTCCTCTTAATCATAATATAATGAAACTTGAAACATAAGGTCTCCCCACAGAGGTGACCTCACAGGTTATATGTCAAAGCTATACCGTAAAAGTTTCCCGAGATATTAGAAAAATGCATCGAATGCAGAAAAACTTCAAAGGCGACAAAACAAAATTCTACGTACAATTACTGCAGCCCCCTGGTATATCCGAAACCAGCGAATTCACAGAGATATTGATGTTCCGTTAATGAAGACAGTATTTTCAAAACACGCGAAAAAATATATTGAAAAACTAGAGTTGCACCCAAATCCACTTGCGCGCAATATTCTAAATTAGTGGCCACACCCTTCTTGAACAACTTATTGATGTTTCAATTTATAATTGAAGATTCAATAAATAATAAAATATAAAAAAAAAATAATAATAAGGTGTGAAAAGTCCGTATTTTAGTACATATTCACTCACTGACTCATCAATATTATTAGGCACTTCCAGTATAGCTAGAAAGCTGAAACTCGGTACACAGATAGGTCTCTGTGAGAAAATAACCAAAATAATTTTTAAATGGGCACTTCACCTGGAGGGACTAGGTTCCCCTTTTTTGTATGGGGCCTTTCCAGTACAGCTAGATAGCTGAAATTTGAGAAATTAACAAAAATTATTTTTAAATGGGCACTTTTCACCTGGCGCGACTATGATGCCCCTTCTTTTTATAGGGCACTGCCAGTATAGCTAGAAAGATGAAATTTCGTACACAGGTAGGCCCAGATAAGCAATACATATAAATATTTATACAAAACAGCTGAGAAAAAAGAAGTGAGATCCGCACAAATGTGTAGGATTTATCCGCACAAAAACAAAAATGTGAAAATAAGGCCAAGTTCCTATCAAGAACTTGGTCCTTATTTTGATCTCAGTACTTTTTACGACCAAAATATTTTGGATAGGAACTTGGCCTTATTTTCACATTTGTGTTTTTGTGCGGATAAATCCTACTGATATTATTTGATCATACATCAAAACTTAGTTTTAATTTAATTTTGTTAAACATGATAAGAGCTGAAAATGTTTTGTTATTTCACACACAGATTGCGACTTATTTAAACATTACTTGAAACTTCGGACACCCTTTATTTTATAAAATGATTAATACCATTTTAACATTTTTATTCACAGATAATAAACAATATATCCGTCGCCATGAACGAGAAAATAAAGCAATATCCAATAATAGGAATGTTTCAAATGCAGCACGCTGATAAGAATGAAATATCTATTATCCGAACGTATGACTTTTTCAATAAAAGCGCTGTTAAAATTAATAATCCAATTTTAAATAAGAGAGGTTTGCTTCAGTCAAACTCAGAACCAATTGTTGACATGCTTAATAAACGAATCAAATCTAAAAATTTCAAGAGGACCATGCTAAATCGAAATAAGCTCGGCCGTATCGCGGTTATGGGTGATTCAAATTGTATTGATTCAACATTTACTGACAAATATTGTCTTTGGTTACTTAAAGCCTTTTTGGAATACACTATGAATTCGTACAAGTCACCATTATTAAAACAATTAAATAGTATATCAATGTTCCGAAATAAGAATATATCAGTGGGTTATCCGAGAAGAGTTAAGAGCCCTAGACTGCATAAATTTTCAAAGGTTGTAAAGTACAATAATATGATGAATAAAAGTCTAAACTTTTGTGTTTAAATTACTTCTAATGAACAACTTAACATTAATTTATTAAATATAACTACTATCTGGAAAAATATGGTACAAAACCAGAGGCATAAAAGCTATAAGAGATATCTAAAAATGTTGAGCCATATATCGCACTTGTTCGTCAAAAGCATAACAACTCAAAATTCATGAATTTTCGGTAGAGGCCAAAAACTTTTTTTTTAATACTACTCTTCTATCACAAAGAGAGATACAACTGTATTTTTTTGGTGAAAGAGTGGAGAAAATAGTGTAAAATTTTTACAGTGGATAGATATGACCACTGTGGTTTGGTTTTTCGCAAAAAGTGAAAGTTTGAAAATTTTGAGTTATTACGCTTTTGAGGAACAAGTGCGATATGTTAAGAAATTATAATAATTTTTTTCGTCTTTTTCAACAAATATATTTTTCCGTTGCTTATAACTTTAATTTTGAATTTATATTTTTTTACATTGCCTAATAATAAGCATTATTGCAAATATATCGCTCCCTTTATTGCAACGTAGATATGACATCTCAAAAAAGCTTAAACGTGGCAAAATGCATTTAAAATTTTCAAAACGTAAGCAATTATATGAACGGCTTGAGCATATACATAAGTGGTTATAACGTCTGTGAAGATAGAGATATGATTATGAAAAATTTTTTACAAATAAATAAGGTATTGAGAAACTCTTTTTCGTCAGTAACTGAAAAATTTTCTTTATTGAGATATGACTACGTTACAATAAAAGAGCGATATGTTTTCTGTGTTAAGCATGTTTTTATTTTCAACCTTCATTATTTTTTTCTGTTGCCTATTTTTTTATACGTTTTTTATTTATTGAATCTTCAATTGATTTATAATTAAGCATAACACAGTGCAACGCGAAAATATATAACCATATACGGACACCACTACGTAATAAAAAACCAAAAAAAAAGACCCGTGTCTCCCAGTTTTGCCCGAAGACATGCACTTTTCCTTTATGTGTCCCCAAAGATTTGGGGCCTCGGTGTCAGTTTTGCAAAAAGCTGATCATTTTCTCAGGCTCATATCTTGGAAACCGTTCGGAATTTTGATTTACTCTGAGACAAAGTTGTAGCTCTTGTTATAAAGAACAAAAATTGTGAACAATAAAATCAAAAAAACTTCATCGTCAAGATCAAAAGCGCAAAAAACCTTAAAAAAAATGTTTTTTAACTTTTTTTCTCTGTTCATTAAAAACAATCAACAACAAAAATGTACTGAACTTTCTAGGACTGATTCTTAACACCGTTTAGGTAGCGCTTAGGTAGCCGCAAAAGGGAAAATTTTCACAGAAAATTTTTGTTTTTGTACATTAAAAAAATCAAACTTCGTTGTTATTTGCTTTATAATGTATTTAATAATATAATGTAACAAAAATATTTTACCAAAAATTTTGCTCTAAAGTGGTTTTTTAGGATGATGCCATGTGGCAAGATTTTTTTAAGACAATGGTAATTATTATTTTCAAATATTAATTCATTTTAAATGATATAACATAACAAAAACTTATAAAAAATAAATTAAATGAATTCATTATAAAATATACTAAAAGTATAAAGTTTTTAAAATAAAAAGTATCATAAAAATAAATAAATTTTAAAACTATACTTTGGAAATATTCAAAATATTTATAAAATATCATTAGTATGGTTTTAAATTTAAATGCTCTTATGGCTGAAAAAGTATGGTAAAGGTTATAGCACTTTCTGGAAGCATTTGGAATACACAAATGAACATTGCATTTGAAACATTTGTATCTTGAATACGGTGAACAATTGGATGTTTTACATCTCAATTTTTCCGATGTATAATCCGGCCAATGATTGGTTCCATCATATCTCAGAGAAATGGGTGGAGCAACTTCAAACTTCCGTTTTGATGTACTGGGACTAGATTGTTCCGATATTGTAGAGTTGTCTTCCTTTTGTGGCGCATTTGGACGTCCACGCTTACGTGTGCCAATGTTTTGGTCTACATAACTTTTTAAAAGTGCATGATTTCAGATTTTTTCGCATTGTTTACTTCTCAGTCATTTTTATATTCTAGCCAAGAATTACATACGGCCATACATGGGAGTAATTAAATAAATTGACTAATTAATTGTCGATTTCATTGGCATTAACTTATAAACAATACCAATTAAATTTTTAGCATTATCAATTTTTTGAACAATGCTAATGCTTTTCAATGAAATAATTTTATTATTAGTTAGTTAAAAGTAAAAGCATTACAAATAAAGTTTTACAAAAGCATTATCAGTATTAAACGTCAATATTATTTCACATTTTTATTGACATATATATGTATGCATGTGTATGTATTTTTTCAAAAGCTGATGTGACCATATTTTTTTTTATACAGATCAAGGTATATTAATTATCAGGTAGTCGCATTAGCTAAAATTGACATCAGCTGATTGATTTTTTGTTGTCAAAACTTCGTTGTGTTTTTATAAAAATATAGCGAAATTTTTTTTATTTAATTAAAATTTAAGAAATTGAAAAAAAAACGCGTGAAAAATTTTTAAAATTTCAAACTATTGCGTAGAGCATGAAAACGAGTTCTGGTTATATTTTGATGAAAAGAAGGAGCCGTGGTGTAAAGGTTGGTGTTTGGCAGGATCGCAATGTAAAGGTTTGGTGTCTGGCAGGATCGCCATGTAAAGGTTTGGTGAATGAATAGTATTTTTATTGTATTGGAAGTTTGCCGGCGCTAATAAACGCCACTGGCATATATAAACATACATATGTATGGCAGATGAATGCCAATATTAACATGCCGATTTAAGGCAAGGATAAAAATTGATGTTTTTGAAATAAGTAATGCCGATGGAAGGCAAAGTATTAATTAATTTTATTTTCAAAAATTTGTTCCTTATATTCTAAACTAACTGTATTCTAAAACTACGAAATTTCTTATTCACTAAATATAATTATAGTTTGAGAAAAAAATATAAAATACATTAAACATAATTGTTGTATAGCAAAAACAAACATTTCAGTATTGAAAAAAGAACTATTGTATTAAAGGTATAAATGTTTGTTGTAAAAAATGGTAGTAATATTAATAGGGTGCCGTGTGCAAAAGTAATAATAAGAACAGTATGTGTAACAAATATAATAATAGATTAATAGAGTGCCGTGTGCAAAAGTTATAATAAGAACAGTATGTGTAATAAGTATACTTATGTACATATAAAATAATAATAAATATAATAATAGATTATTTAGGATGCACTACAGTGGATAACCATTATTTCAAGGGCAATAAATTGCAATAGCTCATTATTGCTTATTTTTATTGATGCTCGCGCATTTATGTGTGACGCCTGGTTGGTTGCTGCTACGATTTCAGTAAGGAGCTCATCTGTGAAATATTCCAAAAAATTTTCAGTATTTTTCGGCAGCACGGTTTCAAAAAATGCTTCGGGGGGAGCCCACTCTGTCTTTTTCCATCGATAGTCGTTTAACTTTTTAATTGGTTCCAACATTTCTTCCTTAACTTCAACGGACTCTTCTCGAACATCATTCAATATTCTCAGCAACAAATTCTTGGGGACTTTTTCGAGATAACTCTTCTATAATAGAATAATTATTTTTCTCTAAGGGTGGAGGTACATAACACGCGTTCTACGCGTCGCCGCTTTGCACGCGGCTGTCCAGTGTAAGTGTAATTGTATATGACAAGTTACACAACACACAGCGTAGAACGCTTAAACGCATAGAGCGCGTTGAAGTACACATATATATGTATATACGTATGTACTAATTAAAATATTTTAAAAAGTAAAATGCTAATCAGAAGCAAAGTTTTATCTTTTTGTATACTTTCACAGCACTTTCGTGAAAATTTTTGTGATAAAAAATTTGTTTTTGCTGTTCCCGTACTTTTGAAAATTGCTTATTCTCATTTTAACTTTCACAGCACTTTCGTGAAAATTTTTGTGATAAAAAATTTGTTTTTGCTGTTCCCGTACTTTTGAAAATTGCTTATTCTCAATTTAACTTTCACAGCACTTTCGTGAAAATTTTTGTAATAAAAAATTAGTTTTTGCTGTTCCCGTACTTTTGAAAATTGCTTATTCTCATTTTAACGCACTTTACCAAAAAAATAGGTTATCGGACCTAATAATAAAGCAATAACTGTCATATCTTTCTTGATTATGTGTAAGAAATTTATCCAAATATCTTATACGTCTACTAATCTTTTGAGAAAAAATTTAGTTTTTTTTACCATTAAATTTTTATTGACTTCAAAAGTTTAAACTAGTTTTCTGGGCAGCAACGTTTTTTGAGCTATGATTCTTTTGCAGCAAAGGCTCGATATGTGTATTGCTAGCTTTCTAGATAAATTGTGTATTACATTGTGTTCACATATTTTTGCAAAAGTTGATGATAGGTAAATTTATTAGAGGACGACTCCTTATTTACATCCTGTGTACTTAGTTTTTTTGCTCTATCAAACGCTTCTATAATGCACGATCTGTAAAAAATTGATAAAATATAAATTAGTTCAGCACAAGCAATTTTCAGAAACAAATTTTAACTTATAAGGGCTATAGTTGCAAAGGCTACAATAGATTCCTTTTTATGGAAACGTAAAAAGGAATGAATTTTAGGTGAATGTTTATAAACGATGAATTTGGTAGTAAAAAAATCATTTTCTACCACATGATCAAAAACTTTGAATTATTGTTAAGAATCCATACATGTACTTATTTTAGCCGGAGTATACTCAGCCTTGTTCTGGGTCATTTACGAGAAAATTGAACACTGTTTCTTTTCTTTATTTAATTTTAGAATCTAATCTTTATTAACCTTTGATACAAAGTTTGTTAATAAAAGGTATTTATATTATTTTTGTTTGGTTTTGTAGTCCTCTTTTCTTAGCCCTACATCATAAACCTTTCCTCCTGATCCAGAATTCTTTAGTATCTTTCCCTATAGCTTTGTATTGGAAAGTCAATGATTAATTATATTGTTATGCTCCTGTCTTGTGCTCGAAAATCATTAGCTACTTCGTGCTTGGAAAGCACTAATAAAGGCTATCCTATCATATTTTCATATGACCATCTATGCATCTATAATCTAAATGACCAACTATGTGGTAAAACTGCCCCTCAAGACTGAATTCCCACAGAATATTCATCGGTAGCAGAAAAGCAACACTTCAGCATGGAACAATCTCTGAACAAGAAGCCCGCTTTAGCAGAAACTTACAAGAATGTGTTAAAGGAATGTACCACTTTGAAACACATGAAGCCCACCACTTGTGCGGAAAAGGTGTCCCCCCATGGGTATCATTTCTTTTATTTACCGCCAATATGTTGGCTGACCACTTTACACTACGTTCAAACCCATTTTAGAAACTACGTCAAGCAAAACTCGTCCCTTAGGAGTGATTAAACGTGAACCCCAGAATGTGTGTTTAGCATTGTACTCGCCAGCTGCTAGAAAACGGGGGCCCAGTGCCTCTGACTTACCGTTAAGCAGTAACATTCATACATTAACACTTGCCCATGACACAGTTTTTCTAAGCGTTCTCGATAATCCTGTAAAATCTTCCCGCAACTTACAAGGATACATATCCAAATTGGAAAAATGGTTCAAACAATGTATTACAGTTAACGAGCAGAAATGTGTACACGTAACTTTTACGTTGCACAGGGAAACATGCCCGCCTATACAAATTAACACCGTGATCATACCGCAACACACTGTAGTCAAATATCTAGGCGTTCATCTTGATCGTCGTTTAACATGGAAATCGCATATAAGCGCTTTAACTAATAATAACTACTATTATACAACGCGATCCTGAAGCCAATATGGTCCTATGGAATCCAGCCTCAGCATCAAATGTCGAAAAAATTCATAGGCAACAGAATAAAATTCTACGTACAAAAACAGCAGCCCCCTGGTATATCCGAAATCAGCGAATTCACAAAGACCTTGATGTTCCGTTGGTGAAGACAGTATTTTCAAAACACGCAAAAAAAAATATAAAAAAACTTGAGTTGGACCCAAATCCACTTGCGCGCAATAGCCTAGAGTATTGTGGCACACCCGGCTGAGGAGGAGGGATACTCTTTCTCTCAGCCGTACACGAGAGATGTAAAACTACAAAAATTAACCGCTGAAACTAAAAAATTTTGTTTAGCATTGGCTAAACATATATTAAAATTTATTTTTATTTTTTAGATTTAAGATTTGAACAACTTATTGATGATTCAATTTATAATTGAAAATTCAATAAATAATAAAAATTATCAAATTATTTTTTTGGGTATGAGTTTCTAAACCAAAAACTATCAGAAACTAATTGATTTAGTGCCTGTTCGCCGATATCGAAGAAGTTCTTTCTTTCGAGCAATTACATTTGAAACAAAAACAAAATTTTTGAATTTGTTTTTGTTTCAAATGTAATTGCTCGAAAGAAAGAACTTCTTCGATATCGGCGAACAGGCAGTAACATTTTTTTCACACTTCTGTAATTTAGATCTTTTTAATTAATCTTCCCATTAACACCAAAGTATATATTAATATTTTTTTTTTATTTTCCTTCCGCAATAAGAACTGAATTGAAAAAATAACTCTTAAGCAAGGTTTTTAGGTGTGGAGGTGGACTAAGCATAAGATGTTGCTACCTGGTATATATAAATAAAATTTTTTAAAACTATTTGGATTTGTCTTAACAGAAAAAACTTAACGATATCCCGTTTTAAAGCTCCAATGGCCGACGGTATTGTCTGTACGGAGCCTCAAACCGGGCTATTGTTGATATTCTTCAGTTAAGACTGATCCAAATAGTTTCAAGTCATTTTATTTTTCGACTCTTGTATTTCGTGTTAATAGCAAATATGTATACTTAAGGCGCGACGTCTCGAAGTCCATACATATTTGCAACATCATCCTACAAAAAATTCATCCTTTGAGCAATGCAACCGAATTAAAAAGATAGCAGTTGTAGACTATCAACATAGTATACTTTGATTGAGTTTCAAACTTAAAAATTAAAACCTACATTCAAGAACCAAACAGAACTAATAAACTAAAAAAAATTAAATATACAAACAATCACACATTTATTTCGACATACATACACATTTATTCGACATGAACACACACAAATAACAGCAACACATGTAAACTAAACAATTGCTTGAAGTGTTAAAATATGTCAGTAATAATTTTAAGTTCAACACATTTTGGTCATAAAGTTTTGGAAATCTAATACTTTATAAAAACGCTCTGACTTGCTGAACGATTTCATTTCCAAATAGTTTTTTGCACTGTAGAACAATTATGTTGAGATAAAAAAACTTATGGTACAAATAATACAATACACTGGCCAAGGTACATTCAAATATAAATTTAAAAATTTCACACAAGATTGTCTGGTACAAAGTAAACATACATATATGAAATATATATTAATCATAGAAGTAAGACATTGAGTGATATTTTAGTAAATCACTGAATTATAGATTCTCAAAAGTAGTATTTAAGCCAAGGAAATTTTAGTAAGATTATCAATTATTCCTAATGGCTCTTGAGTTATTAATATAACCTTACACAGTTGACAAACAAATCTGAACTGTCATACGGCTAAAATATTGATATGTGTATTTTTCAAATATCGACAAAAAACATGAAAAAATCTAATTCTAGTTACAAAACATCATGGCATCTCACCTAAACAATTTTTGATGTAAGACATAAGCGCTTACATGACCCGCATCTAAATATCGAACTTCTACACCAGGCCATATTTCTTCTAAGCCAGAACAACCGTCTCGTGGTACATATGCATCATCCTTAGCACAAACAGCAATAATCAGAGAAGTTTCTTTTGGAACAGAAAAGTTTTTAAGATGAGTACATTCATCCATCATTCCTCTCATAAATTGTAATGCTTCACGTTCCCACCAATTAATTCTGGTTATATTTATTTTATTATCGCTATCTGAATTTGGAAGTATATATTTCATCAACCCCGTTAGTGATCGGTTATTATAACTATCTTCCTCGGAACGATTGTAAGTCTCAGATGATTTGTATGTTTTCGTATTTTGTATGTCTTTTTTTAGCTCAATCAGTGACTGGTTAAAATTTCGAATAAATGTTTGGCCTGCCATGAATGCATCGTCAACTATTGTAACCATTTTTGATAATCGTTCACTGTACTTCCCATCAGAATAGTACTGAGTTTCGAGCATATCCCAATTAATCGACTGGCTCATTACTCCCTAGAAAAAAAGAAAATACAAAAATAAAGCTTTACTAGAATTATTTTTTTTTTTATATTCAGTATAGTTTATACAAACAGGTTTGTGGTACTTTCAATGTTTAGTGTGTTTGACTAGTCACTTTTATTATTATGTTCAAATATTTGTCCACATTATAACCGCATGGTCAGAGTGTATTCTGCTGATCATGCATATTCCCTAACACATTATGCATGTGCATTAGTTTAAGTTATTCCACCTTTTCCAAATTGGCCAAAATAAACGTATTGCTGATTTTTCCTGGAAAATACAGGCTTTCGCACATATACAGACAATACATTTTTTGTTGCCAATTTGGAAAAGGTGGAATTACTCGGGAAAGGCTCGCTGAAAATGTTCCTTAAGGTCTAGACGTTCCGTTGGTGAAAACACTATTTTCAAAACACGCGAAAAAATATATAAAAAAACTTGAGTTGCACCCAAATCCACTTGCGCGCAATATTCTTCATTATAGAGGCCAAACCCGGCTGAAAAGAAGGAATACTCTTTTTGTCAGCCGTTCATGAGAGATGTAAAACAACAAAATTAACCGTTTAAATTAAAAATTTTGTTTAGTATTGGCTAAACATACATATATTAAACTTTATTTATATTTTTTAGATTTAAGATTTTAACAACTTATTGATATTACAATCTAAATTGTATACGTGCGAAAGCCTGTATTTTCCAGGAAAAATGAGCAACGCTTTTTTTTGGCCAATTTGGCGAAGGTGGGATTACTCCGGAACGGCTCGTAGGATTTTTAGCACGGTTCGCTCAAAATGTTACTTAAGGTCTATATTTGAAAATGTATTGGGTCTGTATACGTGCGAAAGTTTGTATTGGGCAAGAAAAATCAGCAACGCTTTTTTTTTGGCCAATTTGGAGAAGGTGGGATTATTCGCTCAAAATTTTCCTTAAGGTCTACATTTTAAATTAAATTGGGTCTGTATATGTGCGAAAGCCTGCATTTTCCAGGAAAAATCAGAAACGCTTTTTTTGGGCAAGAAAAAACCTAGGGATGACGTATATACTTCCCCGGTTTTAACAGCCAAATTCGACGCTATTTCTATTACTTTACCGGGAAATTCCCCCAAAAGTTTTCTTATTTTTCCCGGTTTTTTTTATTCCTAAAATCAAAGCTAATTCGTATACGCTAACTTGGCTCACGTAAAAGAAACAACAGCACTTGCACACATACTTAAAACAGGACACACAGCTGATTTCGAAGAAGTGAAAATATAGATAAAAAAAGTGATGAAACAGAGATACATTAAAGAAAGTTTACACATACAAAAGAAAATAAACAAAACAATAAATCACAAGGAAGATACAAACAATATCAGTACCAGTTACAAAGTGGCGATTGTATAAACTGTTAATATATTTAAATGTGTTTTAGAAAGATTTAGTCTAGGGTCACACACGACGATCTTAATTGCCCAACTTTTTCAGAATTCTCTTTTGAACTTGCTTTTATGTTCACACACGACGATTATAGTTTGGCAATTCTTCTGTTTTGTTTAGTTTTTATTTTCTTACAATTTGACATTTGTGCTTTCATAAAATAAACATTTTCAATAAAATATAAAAAAATGTAGTAAGCTTTTACTAAAAATTTTTACTCTATAATAATTATTTTATTTTTACATATTTAAAACGTGTAATTTTTGCGTTTAATTGAAATTATAAATGATGTACAAACAAAGAAGCGAAACACCGAATGAAAAGGAATGTCAAATATTCAAATAAAAAAAAAACCAATGAGAGAATTGCTTGAAATAGCCGGGTACCGGCGATTATTTTTCCCTTTTTATTCCCCTCACCGCAAACTGAAAAAAACATCTATAAACTCAAGAATTGCCCAACTAAAATCGTCGTGTGTGAACATAGACTTACTAATCTTTATATATTATTTATGTTAAATGTAGTTTAACTTTAAAATATTGTTTAAGTTTAAATGTGATTGTTATAGTGTTTACGCAATTATAAATCCGATCGCTGGATTTTAATTTTATCCATAAATTTTTTGTTTTATTATTACATTGCTTGTTACATATACATATATGTAACTATTTCGTTTGGGAGTAGTTGATTTTCCAATAAGAATATTCTATATTTATTCGTTCCTCCCTTTCTCTCTGTTCTTTATTAATCAAATTTAAGGTTAATTAGACGTAAGTTCATTAATATGGGCTTAGTTGTGAAGAGATATAAGAGGATAAGCAAGTAAACATAAATAAATTTTGTAAGCACAGGAAATGCAAACCGATTTTAAATTTTTAAATAGATTTACGAAGTAGTTATTTTATAATATCAGTGCATTTTTTTTATTTCATTTAGGAACCGTAATATTTCTTAAAATATTTAAAAAGTTTCTTTACTTATAAGTAAAATACATTTTTGCTTTCCAAAAATCGGCTTGAAATTATTAATCGGCTGAGTTATTAGGTTTTTCATGAAAGCAAAATAAAAATACGATTTTTGTTTTGTTTTTCGCATTCCGTACTAATAGTATTTCGTTAAAGGGACTAAAAATATTCTAAAATCATGTTTATTTTTCTCTTTTTCTTTTGAAATTGTGTTTCCTTTTATCCATTCCTGTTGAACATGTTCTAAACTGCTCCAGGCTACCTGTGAATAAGTCCAAATGTGAAATCAGGAAATGATGTTTTTGGACATATTGGAGCTTTAATGTAAGCAATGAATCCCTATATATAATTCTTATTAATATGACTGACATTGGATTAAGTTAAATTTTAAATCTGTATTTACACTTTGACTTGACTTTTTTATAATAATTTTTTCTAGTTAAGCGGACTAACAAAAAAAATTAAAGAAAATCAACTCAAAATTTAACTTCATCTTTAACTTACGGTTGTAAAAACGGTAGCAGCAGTAGACCAAGAAAGGCACGGAACCAAAACAAGTGGCTTAGGCCAATTGGTAGCAGCTAAGGATGCCATCTAAAAATAAATAGACAATGGTTTACACTTGTAAGTTTTATTAGAAAAAAATTATAATTAATGCATATATTTTATGTTAAACGAAAATATTTCAGCTAAAATTCGGTATTTAAAGTTGGTGGATGTAGTTTCTCAATGGTATAAAAAATGGTAATACTTTTCTCCAAAAGGGTTTTTCGTTTCAGCTTCGTGTCCAAACTCAAACCTGTTTTTTCATATACACACATAAAGTGTATTTCCGTCAGACTTATGACATTGCCGACTTCTCCATCTGTCATAGTCAAATATAAATTTCATTCATAAATTTGTACTTCAATACTTATTATTTCTTACAAGGTACATACTATAATTATCTTTTTTTCCAACAAAAAATTATTTGTTTTATGTATCTAACCTAAAATATGGACAAAATAATAATACATGATACAATTATTATTACATATTGAAGTAAAATAGTTTTATTTAGTTTTTTTAATTATTGAATCTTCAATAATAAAATAAAACATCAATAAGTTATTCAAATCTTAAATCAAAAAATGTTAAAATATTTAATTTCAAGTTGATTTTTGTTATTTTACATTTCTCCTGTACGGCTGAGAGAAAGAGTATTCCTCGTTCTCAGCACGATATGGCCACTATAATGTAGAATATTGCGTGCAAGTACATTTGGGTGCAACTCAAGTTTTTTTATATATACTTTTTCGCGTGTTTTGAAAATACTGTCTTCACCAACGAAACATCTAGATCTATATGAATTCGATGATTTCTGACGTACCAGGAGCTGCTGTAATTGTACGTAGAATTTTGTTTTGTCGCATATGAATTTTTTTCTACATTTGATGGTGAGGCAGTGCCCATAGGACCATATGCTTCTATTGAATTTCCATGGACGCTTAGAAAAGCTATCATCATTAAATGTTGACGTGTGAATGTTGTTGCTTAACGGTAAGTCAGAGGCGGATAGGGTAGAGAAGATATATGTTGAAAATTTAGAAGGAGTAACTCTTTTACAACTCTGCTTTACGCGTTACGTTAATTTTTTTATAGCAGTGTTGAGGCGCCTCCGGTGTTAAGTAGACGCATTAATTTTGTTAAGCTGAATTATAGCAGGCCTTTTATTAATTGTTTTACTTCGCAGATATTTCTGCTAACCGACGAAGGAGGGTGATGTTGTGTACGTTAGCTTGGAACAGCATCAATCACTGTCGGAACAGTTTTTTAGTGACCAGTGCTGTGCCTTAATCACTTAAATACTCCGACAACAATTAATACAATGTCTTACTAAAGTACATTAGAGAAATTAATGACGTTGATTGACTTGCTCTGGCCACTGTTTGAAGTCAAGTCATTGTTTGTTAAGTAGTCAACGCCATAACAACTTGTACCAACACCACCCACAAAGACCAAAGATGCTGCCTTGAGGGACTCCGGCTTCAATCGACTGCGTAGAACTTAACAACTTGCCTTCCCTAACTACAAATTTTCGTTCCTTTAAATATCCTTTTCAAAGCCTGACGATGTTTGCATGTAGATTTTGCGTTAATTTGTGTATTAGAGCTTCGTGCCATAAGCTTGTGAAACATCAATAAAGAGCGCAGAGCAATATTTCTTTTTTTTTAAGTATTTCCAACTACCAGTCTGCGAGCTTGTTCGATATTGCTATGTTGTCTGCGAAAACCGAATAAATAATCTGGAATGCATCCATTGGTCAGTATAGGGGAGGGCACAGTTTTCAGCATCAGTTCTTGCCCAGTTACCATATGAGGCTCGTAATGGAGGTTTTTATATTACCGGCCTTATAAGTCCATTGGCTGCACGCCACACCAATTTATCTGTTTGTGGTGTTGTATCGAGTTCTTTAAGAAGTTTTTGAAGGGCAGCTGTTTTTTGTGTTTGTAAGTTTTCTAAGCTGTTCTGTACATACTCGTATAAAAAATATTGTTGATTCTGATTTGTTCATTTGTTTTATTTGAAAGAGCATTCTGAGCAGCTTGTTTAACGTCTTAATATAATCGTCTATGTCAGAGGGTGTTCTCAACGGCATATTGTCCGAGCAATGAGCGCTCAGGTCCTTTTTGTATTGCAACCAGTTATTACGTGCACCTGTCACAGGTGTTGTAGTTGTGTGAGTATATAGTGACAATAGTAGGCGGGTGGTGTGAAGATATGTAAATAGTAGATGATTCAACTTCAATGATTTCGTTAGAAACACCTTTAACGATTCTAAAGTCGATAACATCAGGATCTTTTTGCCGATATGTTGGCCAATATGTTATCTGACCACTTGACACATTTTAGAAACTGCATCAAACAAAACTCGACCCTTAGGAGTGATTAAACATGAACCCCAAAACGTATGTTTAATATTGTAGTCGCCAGCTACTAGAAAAAGGGGGCTCATTGATTTGTAAAAAGCCGTATATTGACCCTCAGCCATTTATAATCTGGAAGGGGAAAAGACAGATGATATCACAAGTTTTTGATAATAATTTTTAATACAGATATTCGTTGCTTGAACATATTCTTCACAAAGGTCATTTATCTGGTAGTGTTTTATTCGTATTTTTATTAGAATTTCCCGAGCCACTACAAGCTCTACCTCGAGGATCCTTTATGTCGTAAATATTACATATATTCACTAATTTTGAAATATCATCGAGATATCACATGAGTTTCAGAGATAAGCATAACATCGATTTTTTTATCCAGAAGAAAATATTCTATTTCATTTTTAAATTTTCAGATGCCGTTTGCGTTCCAAAAACAGATTTTTAAGTTCATGGTTTGTCTAATACGACCTGCAACAAGGGTAGACTGAATTTTTAACATTTCCTGCACCATACAGGACAGAGTAAATTATTGAGAGTAAAAGTAGTTGTTGTTTGTATTAAGCTCTCTATTAAGGCTTCAATACGACTAAAATTAGTCCGGTAATCTTCATTTTCGCCGTAGTCCGGTTACTTTTTAAAATATTAGCGTATGAAATTTGACAATTAAGTTTTTGTTAAGTAAGAGTCGTGTTAGACTTTAAAACATTTGAGTATTGATTATGGCTAGACGACGGTTGAGGTAACTGTGGGTAGTTTAAAGGGGTGTTGGGCTGAGCGGAAGCAGCATTTGTTTTTCTGTTCGACGAATTTTTAAAAAAAGAGTAAAGAGGGCAGCCTCTATAGTTAGCAGTGTGATTTCCACCGCAATTGCCACATATTTTTAACTCACCACATACAACGCAAACGGTAGTCAACTTGCAATAAGTTTTGGTATGGCCAAATTCTTGACAGTTCATGCATTGGATAGGTCCAGTTTTTTTATGTGGCATCTTAACTGTAACTCTTCCGTGCAAAAAGTACTTTAAATTGTAGATCGGGTGCGATTCATTTTTTTTAATTTTCAAGTCACCTGGCTGTAGCTCGACTCTAAAAATAGGTTGGGGGATTTTTTCCCTATTTTTAACATTTACATTCTCGCAAAGATGCAAAATTAAAGGATAAATCGCACTTTAAAGTAGTAAAACTATTTTATAGCTAAAAAATAATAAGTAATTGGTTGGGTTAAAAAATCTGGAAGTATACAAAATATAAAAATATGTATATTACTATATACTGTACATATTAGTACTCAAAAATTTAATATTTTAATATTATAATGGCTAAAAAGCAATTTTTCTGCATTTACGCCATGTAGATTACATCTTCGGTCTGAATAAAGTTGTCCAGCAGCACTAAATAAATGCTCACTGCAACGCTGGTTGGTGGTGCTGAAAGGTACTTTCTGGTCACATCCTTAAGATTTATAAATGGAGTGGAGTTCCAATATTGAAATATATCTGTATTTCGAGGACTTAAAGTACGTTTTGATTTCTTTTTCAACGATTCATTTTCATCTAGCTTCGACATAAGCATTTTGAATAAGGAAATTACTATGGAAATTTTTGATGTATCTCCCAAGATATCTAGTGTCGCTTCATAAAAGCATTCCAGTAAATTTATGATTTCAATAATTGTTTTCCATTCTCTTGCAGAAAGAATTTTTATTTTATCTGTTTTAATGGCATACATACACAAAGCTTCCTTTTGTTTCACTAATCCAGCCATCATTAAATATGTACTGTTTCACCTGGTATCTACATCCTGTATACGTTTATGTAGTGGCAAAGAACATTTTATCTGCAATTCCTTTAATTTTCGGTAGCCCTTCTCAGATCTTTTGAAATGACCAACTATTGATCTACATTTGCCTTTTAATTCTGCATAACCTGCTAAGCTATCTAAGCTGTTTTGGATGACTAGTTGAAGGGTGTGCGCCAAACGATAAAAAATCATCATGTTTCATAGCGGATTTCATATTCTTCACATTGTCGGAAATGCCCATATGTATTTTAGTTTCAAGCTTAAATTCTTTTTTTATATTTGTCAATTTTGCATATACATATGTACATATATAAGATCCTGTAAAATTGAATTGAATTGAATTATATTTTAAATTAAAAAAAAAACAACCGCATTTCAATTTTTTGACCCAACAATGCAATGAGCCGTGAAGCTAAGTAAAAAGCAGCTTTTCGATTGGTTGGTCCAAATGTATGCAGTGAACGTCATAATAATGTATAAATGAGAAATTATTATTGTTAGGCTTAAGTTCAGTTTTATTGAATTAATGAAAACTGAAAAAATGCCTTGAACGCTTAAAACAAATCATTTTTACACCCAAAAAATATTTTGTCTTAAAAAAATTTTATGAAAAAAAATCCGCAAAAATATAATAAAATACACGTTTCTTACAGAAAGATAATAGAAGACTCGCAAGTAAAAACCTACTTAGTTTATGGTGATAATTATAATTTCTGATTTGCCGTTGCTTTCCAACGTATTGTGCAAAGAAGAGTTAAAAGTTTATAAAATTGTTTTAGTCCAGTCATATAGTGTTAAAATAAAAACGGGCAAATGCTACATTTACTTACGTGGCCTCCCATTGATAAGCCGGTTATTCCGAGAGGCCCAAATCCATTTCGTTCACACCAATGTAGTAACACAAGACATTCCAAAATAAGGCAACTTCCCATTACAAATATATCCGAAACATTATGAAGGTTTGAACGCCTATAATGAAAAATATTTAATTAATTTAAATACATAATTATAACAAAAGTTAATTTATCTGTTATGGGTTAGCTAAGCTATGTACTTATATGCATTTCATTGGCAGCTAAATACCAACTCATGAGTAGATTCCTGTGCATTCATCTTGATCGTCGTTTAACATAGACGCAAAGTTGATCCAAATGAAATTAAAAGCAGCCCAAAAGAATTGGCTTATTGGAAGAAACTCTATACTAATCCTAGACTGTAAAATTCTATTATTCAACGCGATCCTGAAACCATATGGTCCTATAGAATCCAGCTATGGGGTACTGCCTCAGCATCGAATGTAGAAAAAACTCACAAAGATCTTGATGTTCCGTTGGTGAAGACAGTATTTTCAAAACACGCGAAAAAGTATATATAAAAAAACTTGAGTTGCACCCAAATGTACTTGCACGCAATATTCTACATTATAAAGGCCACACCCGGCTGAAAAGAAAGGATACTCTTTTTCTCAGCCGTACGCGAGAGATTTAAAACTACAAAAATTAACCGCTGAAACTAAAAAATTTTGTTTAGCATTAGCTAAACATATATTAAACTTTCTTTTTATTTTTTAGATTTAAGATTTGAACAACTTATTGATGTTTCAATTTACAATTGAAGATTCAATAAATAATAATTTTATAAAAAAAAAAAAAGAATGTCGACTAAATAAACAAACTAAACATACAAAAGAAAAATTAGCCATAACTGATACACTAGAGATTAGTTTCCAAACAATTTTCATAGATACCGTAGGCCCAATAAGATTTTCAAATCAATATAGATACATACTGACTATGCAAGATGATCTAACGAAATACGTCATAGCATGCCCCATAGAGATCAAGGATGCAAAAATAGTTGCAAGAGCTATTGTGGATAATTTGATCTTAGTGTACGGACATTTCAAGGTTTTGAGGTCAGACAGAGGAACTGAGTTTGTGAACGAACTGATGGATGAGGTATGTGCACTATTAAAAATTGAGCAAATTTTTAGCACCCCATACCATCACGAGACACTGGGTTCTATAGAGAGGAACCACAGAGTACTCTATGAATTTCTTTTAAATTTCTGCAAGAATGAAGAATGTGACAAATGGATCCCTTACAACACCACATACGAACTATTAAGTCGTATTTGGAAGATTACCAAACTTTCCTAGTGATGATATTTTGAATTATAAACCCTTGTACAATACAGAGAATTATGCTCAAGAATTGGGGAGCAGGTTGCAATTTTCTACAGCAAAGGCGAGAGAATATTTGAAAAATTCAAAACAAAAAAGTGTTTACAAAAGTGTAACAGTCAATCCCCTAAATTAAAAGAAGGAGATTTAGCGTTCGTTCGAAAATTTTATAGAAAAAAAAAACCAGGCTCCGTATAACGGTCCTTATAAAATAATTGAAAGAAAAGGCGTAAACTCGATTTTAGATACAGGAAGTGGATTCAAAGAATACCACAACAATAACTTAAAAAAATATTAACACTATTATAAATTTAAAAATTTTTTTTTAATTTCCAAAATTATAAAATTTTTCTTATTTTTTGTTTATGTTTTAAATTTTATTTATTTGTTGTAAAATTTATTTGTTGTAAATGTAAAATTTTGAATTATAATTATCATTATTTAATATTTTAATACACTTATTACACTTACTGTTATTATTATTATTTAATATGTTAGTTTACTTATTGCACACACTGTTAATATTTATATTATTTACAACAACTACCTAGACCTTTATTTCAATTGTTATTTTTATTTACCACAATTATGTTTAATATTGGAACATTGATTTTCCTATACAACAACTATGCTTAATATACTTCTAGCTACTTATAATTTTTCTTTCAATTTGTTATTTCTTACTACAATTATCTTTAGTAAATAAGGAATTTTTGTAGTTTTAGAATATCGTTATTTTAGAATATAAGAGGCGAATTTTTGAAAATAAATTTAATTAATACTTTGCCTTGAATCGGCGTTACTTATTCAAAATATTTACATTTTATCTTTGCCTAAAATCGGCATACCAATACTAGCATTCATCTGCCTTTTTAATTTTTCTTGCCAGTGGCGTTCATTAGCACCGGCAATATAAATATAGAAATTTTCTACTCACACCTAACACTTCACTTTGCTATTGGTGATAGAAGGGAGATTAGGCGATATGAATCTCCATGTGTGGCGGGTTTATCAGGTTTTGGGATCGGGATTATTGTAGCAAATTTCCATACATCCGGAATCACCAGTTGGTGTATTGATAGATTTAGAATCCGTGCTAGAAAATCCAGTGCTACTGTTCCAAGTTTTTTCAATATCAGCATTGAGATGCCATCAGGTCCAAGGGCCTTGGAGTGTTTCGCTTTGGAGATCATTTTCTCGACTTCAGCTGATGTGAAGTCCCGTTTTAGGTTCTTAGTTCTCCGTACGACAGACCTTTTGGACGCGTTTTGCTGAGAGAGATGTTCGATATTTTGTCTGCAGCACATTGTAGCGCATTTTTTGGCATCTGAATACTGTGTATTGTTGAAGCCTATAGCAACGAGATTTTTCTGCTTGCGTGAGCCAGATAGACTTTTAATTGTTGACCATAGCTTTTTTGAGTCTATAGAACATTGGATAAGGTGGGCTAACCATTTATTACGACGATGTTCGTTAACTTAGGAAGTTATCTGTACCGTGAGTTGTTCTATGCGTTCATCAGCTGGATTGCAGGCGCGTAGGAGATCGCGTTCTTGTGCCAGACGCGCTGCACTTGATGGAAAATGTGGTCGGATGTTTGGGATTCTTCCTGCCGGAATAAAGCGCTTGGCCGCCCTGAGGATAGTGAGTATAAAGGCTTTCTCCCCCTTCATGGCATAAGTAGGAAGGGGTAGGTGACGGAGTGATTCGTCAATGGCGTTTGTGAAGCCTGTCCAGTTGGCTTTGTTGTAGTTCACAAATGAGCGTTTATCCGACTACACGATGTCACTAGGCTTGTCTCATTCGACCAGGATGGTCTAAGTTGAAAGCAGTGTGTGTTTGCCAGGTGGTGTGGGTAAGTAGTGACGAGCAGACAATAGAGATGTCTGGAGAGCTAGAGTATCTATGTAGCTGTAACTCTCATAGGGGAGTCTTCATTGATGGCAGCGAAGTCAGATTCGTCTATCTGGTCAGCAATGAGAGTGCCGCGGGGGTCGTTTGGGAGCAGTGAAAACCAGCTCTCGTGATGAGCATTGAAGTCGCCGAGTATCAATCTGTTATCCCCATGCAGGAGGTGGGATATGCTTGGTTGATAACCAGCCCCTATGCTGTTAACGGGCGGAATGTAGACGTTGACTATCTCCAGTTCAATATATCCAGTGTTTATTGAGATGCTGATGGTTTCTAAGTACGGCTCGGGTTCGGAGGGGGCCGGTGTGGCGGTAAGTCTATAGTTAACATTGCGTTCAATTATGACCGTGATCTGTTTCTTTGTCTCTCCGAATTATATTATAATTCCCGCATGACGAGAGGGTGTTCCGATTGTGTAGCGTTGCTTCCTGGATGAAGTCTGTAATCTCCACCACTTTATTCCTGAGGCCATTACAAGTTAGTTTCATGAAGGTAGTGGATTAGAGTTATGCACGCACCGTTGTGGTATATTTCCAGGTGGCCGTCGGGGTATGGTGTTGGGTGATGGAGTTCCCGACGGCAGGTCTAGTTGCTGCGCTTGAGGGGATAGCACTTTTGGTTGCGCTACGCTTGTCGTTGTTGTCGTTCGTGAGGAAGAGTCTCGGGAGCTACCTGTGTCTGGTGGATTCACTTGGAAACTTGTGTTCCATGCTCTGCGAAAGCACCAACTATTACATCCATTATACATATTACAACTATAGAATAAATGAATATGTTCATTGATGACCACGTTCACGCAGCCCTTTAATATTTATCTTGTAATAATCTTTTAGTATGCTACTTCTCTTTCTCCATTGCTACTATTTTGTTCCTCTTGTCAGCCTACGTTATGATAATATTTTTATGTTTCTTTAAATTTTTTTTCCTTTTGTTGACTAAATTTGTTATTTTCACCTCTATTTGTGTTATCTTCAATTTTTTATGAATTCTTTAACATTCGCTATAAGCTCCAATGGTGAAAAGTTTTGTTTATTTATGGGTAAAACTAATTGTTTCCCCAGTGATAACAACGATTGGTTCTCCAAGCAGGGCTGTTGGAGAGTTTTCTTCAAAAATCGTCAAAATTTAAAAAAAAAATCGTTAAATATCAACGAATGCTGTTATGCATCCATGATTTTTTCTGAACCCTGACTGATTTTCAGTTAGCATATTATTCGTTAACTTAGGAAGTTATCTGTACCGTGAGTTGTTCTATGCGTTCATCAGCTGGATTGCAGGCGCGTAGGAGATCGCGTTCTTGTGCCAGACGCGCTGCACTTGATGGAAAATGTGGTCGGATGTTTGGGATTCTTCCTGCCGGAATAAAGCGCTTGGCCGCCCTGAGGATAGTGAGTATAAAGGCTTTCTCCCCCTTCATGGCATAAGTAGGAAGGGGTAGGTGACGGAGTGATTCGTCAATGGCGTTTGTGAAGCCTGTCCAGTTGGCTTTGTTGTAGTTCACAAATGAGCGTTTATCCGACTACACGATGTCACTAGGCTTGTCTCATTCGACCAGGATGGTCTAAGTTGAAAGCAGTGTGTGTTTGCCAGGTGGTGTGGGTAAGTAGTGACGAGCAGACAATAGAGATGTCTGGAGAGCTAGAGTATCTATGTAGCTGTAACTCTCATAGGGGAGTCTTCATTGATGGCAGCGAAGTCAGATTCGTCTATCTGGTCAGCAATGAGAGTGCCGCGGGGGTCGTTTGGGAGCAGTGAAAACCAGCTCTCGTGATGAGCATTGAAGTCGCCGAGTATCAATCTGTTATCCCCATGCAGGAGGTGGGATATGCTTGGTTGATAACCAGCCCCTATGCTGTTAACGGGCGGAATGTAGACGTTGACTATCTCCAGTTCAATATATCCAGTGTTTATTGAGATGCTGATGGTTTCTAAGTACGGCTCGGGTTCGGAGGGGGCCGGTGTGGCGGTAAGTCTATAGTTAACATTGCGTTCAATTATGACCGTGATCTGTTTCTTTGTCTCTCCGAATTATATTATAATTCCCGCATGACGAGAGGGTGTTCCGATTGTGTAGCGTTGCTTCCTGGATGAAGTCTGTAATCTCCACCACTTTATTCCTGAGGCCATTACAAGTTAGTTGCATGAAGGTAGTGGATTAGAGTTATGCACGCACCGTTGTGGTATATTTCCAGGTGGCCGTCGGGGTATGGTGTTGGGTGATGGAGTTCCCGACGGCAGGTCTAGTTGCTGCGCTTGAGGGGATAGCACTTTTGGTTGCGCTACGCTTGTCGTTGTTGTCGTTCGTGAGGAAGAGTCTCGGGAGCTACCTGTGTCTGGTGGATTCACTTGGAAACTTGTGTTCCATGCTCTGCGAAAGCACCAACTATTACATCCATTATACATATTACAACTATAGAATAAATGAATATGTTCATTGATGACCACGTTCACGCAGCCCTTTAATATTTATCTTGTAATAATCTTTTAGTATGCTACTTCTCTTTCTCCATTGCTACTATTTTGTTCCTCTTGTCAGCCTACGTTATGATAATATTTTTATGTTTCTTTAAATTTTTTTTCCTTTTGTTGACTAAATTTGTTATTTTCACCTCTATTTGTGTTATCTTCAATTTTTTATGAATTCTTTAACATTCGCTATAAGCTCCAATGGTGAAAAGTTTTGTTTATTTATGGGTAAAACTAATTGTTTCCCCAGTGATAACAACGATTGGTTCTCCAAGCAGGGCTGTTGGAGAGTTTTCTTCAAAAATCGTCAAAATTTAAAAAAAAAATCGTTAAATATCAACGAATGCTGTTATGCATCCATGATTTTTTCTGAACCCTGACTGATTTTCAGTTAGCATATTATTTTGATTGATGAACCGAGTTATTTGGTTATGCATTATTCTTTGGAAAGAAAGGGCAATATGGCGATTGGTCTATACTAAGAACTGGTTTTAGGTATAGGTACAATTTTAGCGATTTTCCAGTTAGATGGGAACAATACCTTATATAAATTTATTGACTAAAGTACTTAAAATTGTTCGTATACTTTTTACGAGAGGATTGAAAACATAATGGGACATATGTGTCCCATATGTCCCATGATTTTTTTCTTGAAGGCAAAATGACGAAAAAACGTCACATATAACAGCCCTGCTCCCAAGGTATTTCTATTTGTGTTTTGTTTTCAAACCAGTGTTTATAAAATATTAATCCTTCTCCAGTTTGCGTTGAGTTTATTTAACTTATTTGTTTGGTTTTCCTTTTCATTAGTTGTTATACTTTTCGCCCTTTCATTTTGATTTTTAATAAATATCTCAAAATCGTTTGTTGTAACAATGTTCTGCATTCCTAATTTAAGATGGTAAAGTTTTCTCCTAATTAATTTTAAATCTGTGTTTGTTTGTGATATTTCATGATTTAGGATTTTCGTATGAAAATTGTGTTCTAATTAGTGCTGGCAAATTCTACTACTTTTCATTACTCAATAATATTCGATACTTTTCATTTGGGTACTCAATACTACTCGATACTTTTAACGGATTTTTTGAATTTGTAACGCATAGTTTTTATCTGCATATTGAAGTAGTTTCTTCAAAAATTAAAAATAGATCTACAACTATTATTGGTTTTGTATGTCTGTATTATTAAATCAAAAATAAATGTAAAGCTAACTTTTAATTCAACGTTAACAACCTAAGAAATAATTTAATTGTTATCAAAAAAAAATTTTGTTACGCATATAAGGGTTCATTGGAAAATTAATGTTTTGATTTGTTTAAAGAATTGAAAATATTTACAAATGCATGAACATACATATGTGCCTGCATGTGTAATACATTGTGTATGTATGTAAAAATTAAAATATAATATTTACATGTATGTATATATACATATTTAACTAATATACATTTTTAAGTACATTTAAAATGTAATTTATCACATGTGGTTGTTCTATTTTAGTGACAACTTTACTCGTATTTCGGCGGTTGGTTTAATTTTATACAGTGATGTATTTTTATACACTATTTTAGCCACTAAACTGCTTAAAAATACAACTCTGAAAGTATCGAGTAACTACTTTTGAGTATTGAGTATCCAAAAAAAGGGCAAATACTCGATACTCGGTACCCACTACTCAATACTTTGCCAGCACTAGTTCTAATTTATTCAATTGCATTTTTTATTGTTTTGGATTGAAATAAATTTGTTACTTTTAATGTTGATAGAAATTTTAGTTATTGTTGTATGTGTACTACTCCCTTTACCTTATTACAGTATTTCTACAGGGTTCTGCCAAGGCGAATTCATACCGGTATCCTTATCCCTACAAATACAACATTCGCCGAAAATTCATTTCTGACATGTCAAAAAATCTCTGAAAACAGCGTTACGTAATATGTGCACAGCCCCTAAACACTAATGAATCATTGGAAATAAAATCTGTTGGTGTATTTTTCATAAAATGTGTGTACATAAATTCAAATTATAAATTTAGTTTAGCTTCAACATCACTTTAATTGGATAATGTATTTGGATATGTATTTTAAACAGTAAACAAAAGCTAGCATAACATTTAAACATAATCAATTTTTGACATCTTAGATTTCGCCTTTCGCTAAGGTCACCTGGTAATGAATTTGCCTTGCGTTCAGCATGTCTAGACGTATTTTAAAGTCATGTGGTTGACCAAATCTTTCATGTTTATTTTTTATATAAGGTATTGTTGATTCACTATATAGTAGGTTGGTTCACATAAATTTTATTGACTGTAGCACTGTTACAAATTAATTATTATTATTGAACTATATATATAAAATATATATTATTTAGTCAAAAGTTCAGTTTATTGAATTAAGGAAAATTCAAATTACTCAAATTACTTCAAATTAGTTTTTATGAACATTAGATTGTCCAATTATTCTTTCAAATTTTGATTGAATAAATAGTTCTAATGCTTTTTGGTCTTTTCCAAGTACACAGAATTTAAGTTGCCTGAGCAGAAAGAATTGTGTTGTAATTTAATTTTTTGTTTGTTTTTTTTTTTTTTTTTTTTTTTGGAATTTTACGAAGAGTAATTGAATGTAATACTATGATCAATATGTATTGAGGATTTAATCGACCAGTGTCAAAGAAAAATAAAGAATACTCGTAAATAAAAATATTGTTTTATTTATTCTAATTTACCTTTCTTATTTTTTTGCTCCTTTAGTTTTAATAACTTTAATAGAATATGATTAAATCCACATGTTAAAGAGCATATAATATCAATAAATTAAAATTTACTCACGCTGCAACTGCAATGATGAAAGGCCTTCCAAAATAAAGCTCACCTAAAAATATGAATTTTGTCTCACGAAGTACCAGTTACTTATTTTTTCTTTTTATAATTATATTTTGTTGCTTGCGTTATATTAATTCTTTTCTTTTAAAATTTGTACTACGGGTAACAACAAATTTAACTTTATTACATATATTATATATATGTTCTTCTCCCTCTCCGATAATTCTAGTTTCTTTACTTTCGAAATTCTCTTATTGTTTTCTTTCACACAATTCCTTCTTCGACTACTCGAAACTAATACCATTCATTGTTTACTAATTATTATGTGATAATACTTCTTTTTTTTTAAATTAAATTTTACCCTTTGTTGAATGTTTTTGGTTATAACTACCTTTTGACAGTTTATTAAAAATAGCTTAATTTTAGTTACTTTACGAAACATACATTGGCTTTATGTTTTCACCCCTCGAATCTCTTTACTACTGAATCGATGCCTATTGATATCTCTAGGTAGAGCTCTTACAATTAGTGCTTTTTTTGTAAAAAAAAATTATTACCTTTAATGTATAATAATTCTGTTTGTTTTTGAGCACCAACTGCTGAAGCAATTTAACACGGATTTTATTATTGGTAGTTGAACAGAAATGAATCTCGTTGTATTTATTATAGGGATTAATTTCCACGAATTTGTATTTAAAAATAATTATATATTAAAATCAAGTCAAAAACTGGCCCTAAGAGGACTTATTAGTCAAAACGAACAAACGCTGATGAGATTTATAGCTGCCTTGAAGCGGTATACTGAATGTTTTAAAAAGTTATACACCTTATATATACATTTATATAGTAAATTAATGTACATTACACTTGACTTTCTGGCTTCCGGGATCCATAAAAAGGATTTTCCAATATGATAGCTCCAATATTACCTTCCTTGAGAAGTGGTTTTGCTATTAAATTGCGACGCCTCCAAAAGAACTATAAAAAAAAAAATTATTTGAATAATGCCGAGTGTCAAGGTATATTATATAAGGTAGTCTTGTCCCTAAAACAAATACAACATCACAAAAACAACAGGCATTTTGTTAGTGTAAAAACTTGGCTGTTGTCAAAATGTGATGTGTAAACAAAACAAAAATTAAATTAAAAAAAAACAATTGCATAAAATAAAAATATATGTAAGTTAAAATTTTTTACAATACAGAAAACAAAAAGGTGTTGATAGATGTATGTATAAAATCTAAAAGGATGTGTCTTTTATTAGGGTACTAGGAAACAATTTCCTTCCTTTGCAAATGCATTTGTTTAAGGCTGGAGTTATGATAATTAAACTGCATCGTAAAGTGGAATTAGATCATAAGAGAATACTGCCCTTTTATGTATACGTAAAAATGACGAGTAGTAGAGGCATTGGAGAAGAATGTTGCTTCATTACAGGATATTTTTACAGGAAAGGTAAGAAAACAAAAATATATGTATGTACATATGTATCGAAAAATTCCTAGTAAAATTTAAAGAAAGTCTATGTATCCTCCTTTCCAGGATATTTTGCAACAACACAATATTGAACGTATTGTAAATGCTGTTGTTGGAGCAACGGAAAATGTTAAAGATGCAAATGCACAATTCAGGATTAGACTTTACCTTTTTTCCGGCATGTAAAATGCTTGATGGCAAAAAGTGAGAGCTACATAAAAGAGAAGTTGGTGTGAAATTCCTGAAACAAATTTTGCTCCATATACTTCTCAGGCGCTTTTCTTTGGGTACTTGGAACAACTTTACTTCCCCCTTTGCATTTTTTTTTTTGCAGACACTACATACACGCATTGTAATCGGTATTTTTAATTTTAATTAAATTTTAAAAATTTTTCACGCGTTTTTTTTTTCAATTTCTTAAATTTTAATTAAATAAAAAAAATGTCACAATATTTTTATAAAAACATAATAAAGTTTTGACAACAAAAAATCAATCAGCTGATGTCAATTTTAGCTAATGCGACTACCTGATAATTAATATAACTTGGCCGAGTGTATTGAAAACAGAAAACAGATTAAAAAAAAACCAACTAGTTTCAGATAGTTAAAATTTTCGAATAATTATGTTGGCCGGATGTTTACTTTCAGTTGATATACAAAAAGTTTAAT
Organism: Lypha dubia; assembly: GCA_947311025.1. Lineage (NCBI taxonomy): Eukaryota > Metazoa > Arthropoda > Insecta > Diptera > Tachinidae > Lypha > Lypha dubia. The sequence continues at coordinate 440,215 of OX371263.1, forward strand.
TGATTAATGTGAATTGAATAAAAACACGAAAGAATTCCTCATGAAGTAAAATTCTAGCATGCATTCAGATCACTAAAAAGATAAATTGAATTAAAGTTGAATTGAATTCATTGGTGATTTAAAGAAAATGAATTTTAATTAACGGGTTTAAGTAGGATTAGGATCATTAATCAAAAAACTTTGTAATATTTCAAAAAATTTTCAAATGGCTTTATGATTTGCAGATTTTTCCAAAAAGCTATTTTACACAAACAAAAAGCCTGTTGTTTTTTTATTTTTTAAGTTGTTGGAGAGTTGCATATACTTGATATTGATATTCTTTGGACTGAAGTTACAATGAAAATATTCACCCCCATTATGAATGCCGACGTCAAAACAATACTATAGTCGTCGTCACATTTGTATGCCGTCTAATTCAACACAATGCCATATCGGCATTAGCTAAGGGTATGGTGTTGACGTTGCCCTGTTATCGATAATTTAAAAGAAATAAATGTCATAGCTATAAATTTTGACGTTAGTTTAATTTGTTTACTTGTTTTTTTTTTAATATGTGCGAAAAAAGTATCTTATGTTAGATTCACAGGTTTTGTGTGTCTTTTGAAATATCTTTGATTTCTTTCTTTGAATTAGATATTTCACTAAAAACCTCCTTCTGCATAACATTATTATACTCAAATAATTCATTTCGTTGGAGCCATCACGACTTTCACTTCGTATTTTTTTTTTTTAGAACTGACTTCCACTCCAGCTGAATGTGCGGAAGTTGAGGGCAACTTTTCAGCATCCTCAAGCATACAAAACTCTGTTTCAGATATGTTTAGTGTTATTTTTCACCAATAAAGGATTCGATTCCTCGAATTAACCCAGATTATGTTGCTTTTAAAATTGAACCAAGTTAGCAGCAGCTTTTTCTAAAGGTTAACTGGTGAATAATTTACAAGTTCTTCCTCCTGTTGCGTTAACTTCTGCTTTATTGAGCATCAATTTGTTTTTCACCTTGCAATTTTGCATACTTAAGAGAAAAGAACTCCAGCTTTCTGGTAAAAAGCCTTATCTCGTTAATTGGAGAAAATGAGTTCTACGTAACTCCAATCAAGCGTGGGAAAATCAACGAGACAAAAATTCAGGTATCTAAAGAAAATAATTACCCAAAAATAGTCTCAGATTTTGAGACTAAAAACAAAAACTTTTATATATATCAACTGAAGAGTGCAGAAGGCCTAACAGTGGTTATAAAAAGCATAAATTCCAGCGTGGATCCAGAAGAGCTAAAGTCTGGCCTTGAAAATAGTGGCTTTAAAGTGAAACATGTTTCAAACATTAAAAACAGGGCAAAAATCCCCCAACCTATTTTTAGAGTTGAGCTACAGCCAGGCGACTTAAAAATTAAAAAAATGAATCGCACCCAATATATAATTTAAAGTACTTGTTGCACAGAAAAGTTACAGTTGGGCTGCCACATAAAAAAAACTGGACCTATCCAATGCATGAACTGTCAAGAATTTGGCAATACCAAAACCATATTGCAAGTTGCCTACCGTTTGCGTTGTATGTGGTGAGCTACACAGTACCGCGAACTTCGATAAAATAAAAGATGATATCAAGGCAAAAAAATGTGGCAATTCCGGCGGAAACTACACAGCTAACTATAGAGGTTGCCCTCTTTACTCTTTTTTTAAATTCGTCGAACAGAAAAACAAATGTTATTCCCGCTCAGCCCAACACCCCTTTAAACTACTCACCAGAACCGTCGTCTAGCCATAACCAATACTCAAATGTTTTATAGTCTAACACGACTCTTACTTAACAAAAACCTAATAGTCAATTTTCATACGCTAATATTTTAAAAAGTAACCAGACTACTGCGCAAAAAACTGTACCAGCAAATGCAGAGTCAGGGCCTAATTTTAGTCATATTGAAGCCTCGATAGAGAGCCTTATCCAAACAGTAAATACTTTTACTCTCAACATGTCCTGTATGATGCAGAAAATGTTGAAAATGCAGTCTACCTTGTTGCAGGCTGTATTGAACAAACCATGAACTTAAGAATCTGTTTTTGGAACGCAAACGGCATCTGCCAACATCAAAATGAAATAGAATATTTTCTTCTCGGTAAACAAATCGATGTTATGCTTATCTCAGAAACTCATTTGACGTCTCGAAGCTATTTTAAAATTAGTGGATATAATTTCTGCGACACCAAGGATCCTCGAGGTAGAGCTTGTGGTGGCTCTGAAATCCTAATAAAACTCGAATAAAACACTACCTGCTAAATGATCTTCGTGAAGAATATCTTCAAGCAACAAATATCTGTATTGAAAATTTTTATCAAAAACTTGTGATATCATCTGTTTATTCTCCTCCCAGGTTTTCAATTTCAGAGAGTCAATATACCGCATTTTATACAACACTGGGGTCCCGTTTTCTAGCCTAGTCCTAAGGGTCGTGTTTTGTTTGACAAAATTTCAAAAATGGGTTTGAATGTAGTTTCAAGTGGTCAGCCAACATATTGGCCAACGGATCGACAAAAAATTCTGATGTTATCGACTTTGGAATTATGAAAGGCGTGCCCAGCGAAGTGATTGAAGTTGAAGCATCATTGGATTTATCTTCAGATCACTCGCCTCCTATTATCACTATTTACTCACACACAACTGCAACACCAATATGTGATTTACCGTTGACACCTGCACGTATTAACTGGCTGAAATACAAAACATATTTGAGTGCTCATTGCACGGAATATATGAGAACAGCTACTGATATTGAAAATTCTATTAGGTTGTTTGAAGCACATCTTAAACAAGCTGCTTTTAATGCTTCTTCCAATCAACCAAATCAACAAGTGAGATTTAACAATATTTTTTGTGCGGATATAGAAAGGCTATTGACTGAAAAACAGAGAGCACGACGAGAATGGCAACGTTACAGATCGCCTCAGCTAAAAATAAGACTTAAGGAATGTACCAAACAGCTTAGGAAACTTTTACAAACGCAAAAAACAGCTTCGCTACAAAAATTTCTTCAAGAACTTGATGCAACACCAAAAACAGATTATTCACTGTGGCGTGCAGCCAGAGGTCTTAAAAGGCCAGTGATATGCAAACCTCCCTTGCGAGCTGCGAATGGTGACTGGGCAAGAACTGATGATGAAAAAGTTGCTCTTTTTGTCAAACACTTGGAAAAAATATTTACCCCAAATATTTCTGCTGATATTGTTGAACTGCCACCAGTCGTCCCTTTGCCAGAAATACCGCTGAGATTTAACATTGTGGAGAATTTGTTTTTGCTTCAAATGTAATTATACGAATGAAAACATATGGAAAAATTCTTTCGACATAGTGAAATAGGCAGTTAGTAATTTTAAATTTTCATTAATTCAATAAAACTGAACTTGAGCCTAAATAATATTACTTCTCATAGGTACATCAATTTAAGTTCGAATAATAATTACGTTTATTCGTAATAATATAAATAAAAATAAATTATAAATTATGTTTTTTTTTTATAATGGATTGTGTTTCCATGTGGTTTGAAGACGATGATACCATCCCAGAAAAATTCCAATGCAAAATAGTGAGGGACTCATCCAATATTATGGATCAATGATAATAGGTAGGAAAATAAAAATATTATTTTATGAATTACATACTTATTTTAATATATTGTGCGTATAGTTTTGTGAAAAATTTTAGACTAAGTAAGGATGCATTTACGTATGTTCTTACTAGCATAGAAGGTGAATGAAAAACTGTACGAAGGTCTACCGCCATTGCACCCATAATAAAGTTGGCAGCCACTTTGAAATTTTTGGCACAAACTGTTTGATTTATTTTAGCATCTGGAGCATTAAGATGGCCTTTTGCTAAGTCTGGATGCTTTGACATAAACTGGATCATTTCTTCATATTGCTTTTTATTTGTATAAGTACTTTTTTTTTGAGTATTCCTTGAAAATTTCAAGACCACAAATATTAAAACATTTCCAATAACAACATTAAAAACTCTTAATTTTTGTCAAATCTAACATTAAGCTTAATTTCGCCTTTCGAACGATTTCCTAACGTTTTCTGTATAACTGATGCTTGTCTTCTTATTACACAGTAACACTTTCGAAAGGGAATTTTATTGCTCGTGACACAGAGTTGGCTGTTTCGAAAGAGATCTTTAGTTTTCGATAGAGTATGAAAAACGTCCGTTCATTCGAAACAAAAAGTACGAAAATCGTAATACAGAGTACCAATTGTTCGAACTCGTAAATTATTTCTTTCGAATCGAAATACGCGGTAACCCTCAGAAGCAAAATGTAAACGAGAAAAATGTTTTCATTTCACGTTATCGCAGAACGAGAATTGACCCCCTGGACTTACAACTCACAGTTGCATTTAACGTTGGTAGATTTAATTAGAATTTTCAGTTTGTAACAATATTTTAATTTACTCACATGATCTCCGGTCCCAGCTAAATGAATACATATTGGTTTATGCAGATCTGTCCAATTATTTGGTAAAATGGCCTGAAAGTGTGAACTTTGAGCCTCTTTTGGTACCACTCCTGGTAAATGAAGTTCTAACGGGGTAAGAAAACTCCCTTCCAAAAGCAAACAATCGGCATACCTTCGTTCTTTAAGAATTTGCACGGGGTAATCTTTTGGGACTAGCGAAAAGCATGTATTTCTTTGAGAAATAATCTTCCGAAATTGAAAAAGCCTATAAGTTATATAAAGAAATATATATGTGTGTACGAATATACATAATTACATTTAGTAAATTATTATTATTTCAGGTGAAAGCAATTTTATCTAAACTTTGACCATCATTCCCAGTAGCTACACGTCATAGATGTTTATTTAACCAAACAATTATTTTGCAGCCCCACCTAATTATTTTTCTGATCTTTAATTTACTCTTTCATGAAACCGCACAGAGAGAACATCGTTAATAGATTTGTTGAACTCTTTTCAAATATATTGCGTAAAATAAACAATGATCCAATTAATAGTTCATTTACACTTGAACGAAATCTGGAGCGCAGGAGATTTTTAGTAGGATTGAAGTAGATTTTCAATCCTACTAGATTTCCTATACAAAACAATATCTAGTTCTTTACAAGATTTCCGCAAAATAGCATGAAATCTAGCTAGTGATACAACTGTGATTGGCGTAATATTAAGTGTGTTCGAGTACGCAAAAGTTTTTACTAGTTTTTACTGCATTTTACTAAATTGCGTTCGTTTACACAAAATACAGTAAATGAGAACACAAATTGAGAGCGTAAAGTGACAGTTCTTAATTGAGAACTTGCAAATTTTTACTGCAGAAATTTTTCGCAGTAAAGTTTAGTAAAACAAGAAAACATATGATTCAAAAGGTAAACAAACAAAAAGTGTCCAATTTGTGACTAAAATATTTATCAAACTAAAAATTTAAGTGAAAATAAAATAAAACTAAAAGTAAATTAACATTAAATTGAACTTGTTTGTGAAACAATTACCTACATGCCTTTTAATGGAAAATAAAAGTTATTTTAGTTTTGTGGAGTTGTTATTTTAATTCTTTGGAGTTGTGAAATTCTAAAGTACTTGGGTACTTATTACTGCACTTCTTTTTGCGATAGTCAGTAGCAAAAACAAATATTCATGTACTTTGAATAAATTTAACCACACACAAATATGCAAAATCAAATAAAATAAAAAAAGAAGATATGGGAAAGATTACATAAATTAAATTGTTTATATTTTATTAAAATATTTGTCTTATAAAAAGTATTTAATCGAGTACCCATGAATAAATTGTTCAAATATCCAAAAATGTAACAAATTTTCAACACTAGATTTATTTTCCATCAGCTGTTGCCTAAATCTTACGAATTTTTACAATTTTTCCGTTCGCGTACTTTTTTGGGTAAACATTTTTTTGGAGAGTAAATTCTGCTGTTTACTCATTTACTGCATTTTACTGTAAAAGTAAACAAACGGACCTAATGTACTACAAACTAAAAAATATGACAGATTGACAAAAAAGTTATCTTTCAATGAAAAAAAGCAAATGCATTAGAAAATAATATTTTTAACTGTTCCGACACATAACTTGTTGTTTTCAATTGCCCAAAAATACTTATGTATATAAATTATTGTTAAATTTTTCATTATTTGGTTTTAAAGTTTCCATTTTTTAACTGAATTGATAATTCGAACAAAATGTTTATAATCTATATACATATATAAAAGAAAGTCCTGTTAGTTACTTCGCTTATAACTCAAGAACGGCTGAACCGATTTAGCTGAAAATTGGCAGGGAGGTAGTTTAGAGCCAGGAATAGGCTATAGGATACTTATGGGCGGGATTGGACAAAGGGGCGTGGTACCTCTCATACAAACCACAAATTAAAAATCTATTATTTCTGCTCCTGATAACGGTATTTGAACAAAATTTGGTAAGTCGGTTTGGTATGCATTTTTTTAGTGCTGCTGCAAATATGGGAGGGATTTGACAAAGGGGCGTGATACCTCTCATACAAACCACAAATTAAAAATCTATTATTTCTGCTCCTGATAACGGTATTTGAACAAAATTTGGTACGTCGGTTTGGTGTGCATTTTTTTAGTGCTGCTGCAAATATGGGCGGGATTGGACAAAGGGGCGTGGTACCTCTCATACAAACCACAAATTAAAAATCTATTATTTCTGCTCCTGATAACGGTATTTGAACAAAATTTGGTAAGTCGGTTTGGTATGCATTTTTTTAGTGCTGCTGCAAATATGGGAGGGATTTGACAAAGGGGCGTGATACCTCTCATACAAACCACAAATTAAAAATCTATTATTTCTGCTCCTGATAACGGTATTTGAACAAAATTTGGTACGTCGGTTTGGTGTGCATTTTTTTAGTGCTGCTGCAAATATGGGCGGGATTGGACAAAGGGGCGTGGTACCTCTCATACAAACCACAAATTAAAAATCTATTATTTCTGCTCCTGATAACGGTATTTGAACAAAATTTGGTAAGTCGGTTTGGTATGCATTTTTTTAGTGCTGCTGCAAATATGGGTGGGATTGGACAAAGAGGCGTGGCACCACCCATATAACCCAAAAATTTAAATCGCCATATTTTGGGCATTTTTTGACCTACGTCGATGATATTTGGTACATATGGTATTGCCATAATTTGGAATACGTACCGGGAGAAAAGTGGATGGGACCACGATCCTTTTTATTAAAATTAAAATTCGTAATATAGTCTTAACTACTGGACCGATCGTCACAATAGGACATATAAATACTTTTAATTTTATTTTATAACGAGGGGGGTAGCGAAGTACACCGGGATCAGCTAGTAGTTTATATAAAATAGTATTTTGTTTTAAAAATCCTTTATTTTTGTATGAAAAATTTTTACGTTTCGTTTTTGATATCTTGACGATTTTGCCAATTTAATTTTTATAATATGTATATGTAACTATTTTTTTTTATTTGTATTTGTATTTTATTATTTGCCTTTCTACAGCAACAAGATACATACATATGTACATATAATCGGGTCTGTTCTAGAATCCGAATTCACTTTCGAGTGAATTACTTTAGCATTTTTGGTGTTCTGCAATTCACATCCACATGTTTTTATTAATAAAAATATGTGGATGTGAATTGCAGAACACCAAAAATGCTAAAGTAATCCACTTTCGAGTGAATTCGGATTCTAGAACAGAACCGATAATCTTATAATAACAGCAATAGAATCAGGTAAGTTATCAGAGATAATGTTTACAAATTACATTTGTTGAAGCTTAAATAATAACTAAAGTCTAATTTATTAATAAATATGTTAAACTAGCAAAAAAAAAATGGAATATAAAAAATTCTAGTTTACACATACATATACTTATGTACATGTTTACACATACATATATGTATGTACATGTATACATGTATACATAATAGAAAAATTACATGTATACATACATACATACATATTTAGTAGTCAGATAAAGAACATCTAAGAATAATGCGTCATTAATAACTTTTTGAATTTTGTTGCGTTGCTGGTGATTTGATTTTCGTTCTTCGACTGAAGAATCAAAAGTTTAATTCTTTTGTACATAGTTTAATAACATTTTCAAAACTAGACTTAAAAAAAAAATTATATCAAAATATTATTATATAAGGTATTTCTTTGTAGTATGTAATATCTATAATATGATATAATAAAATAACATTAAAAAGTACAAATAATAATACATACTTATGTATGTAAGTGGAAAGAAAGTTAATGTTAATTGCTTCTCGAAAAATAGTCAAGGAGAGCAAACTGAAGCAAAACTGGATATTTCCTTTATACATTTTAAGTTTATGGGTTAGGTATTCCATAATTTATTGGCGGTAACGAAAAAAATCTGCACGCAAAGAAAAAACATGGTGGATGTATTCATTATCGCAAACTGTCATTTATGTTCAGATTAAGACTACTATATATTGCATTTGTCATCTAAGTAACGTAATATAGTCCTCATAAACCTCACACTGACAATCCTTTTGTATGAACAAATGCTAAGAAATGTGAGCACATTACAGTACCTATGAACATGTTTATTTCCTGGTATACATATGTAAAGAATTTGCCATTTTGTTTAAATAAAAGAAAATGGCACACGCAACTACTTATTAAATTAAATTAAATCAAATTATATTATTAATAAATATTTTTTTTTGATAATTTTATTATTTATTTTAATTTATGATTGAAACATCAACAAGTTTTTCAAATCTTAAATCTAAAAATATTAAATATAAGTTTAGCCAATGCTAAACAAAATTCTAATTTTCAACGGTTGATATTTTTTATTTATTTATTTTATTTAAGCCAGTAAAATAACTGTTTAATAAATGATTTGTTTTTGTATATTTTTTGTGACATGAAATTTTTGATAATTTTTAATATTCAGTTGCGACGATTATAAAAATGCGTCTGTACACTACGAGAGTTGAAACTGAATTGTGGTGACTCGGGAATTCTAATAAAAACGCGAGTAAAACACTACCCGTTAAATGATTTTTGGGAAGAATATCTTCAAGCAACGAACATCTGTATTGAAAATTATTATCAAAAACTTATAATATCATCTGTTTATTCCCCCCAAAGATTTTCAATTACCGAGAGTCAATATACGGCTTTTAACAAATCACTGGGCTCCCGTTTTCTAGCAGCTGGCGAGCATAACGCTAAACCCACTTTCTGGGACTCACGTCTAATCACTCATAAGGGTCGAGTTTTGTTTAATACAGTTTCTAAAATGGGTTTGAACGTATTGTCAAGTGGTCAGCCAACATATTGGCCATCAGATCGACAAAAAATTCCTGATGTTATTGACTTTGGAATAGCGAAAGGTGTGCCCAACGACATGATTTAAGTTGAAGCATATTTAGATTCATTCAAAATCAATGAAACAAAAATTCAGGTATCTAAAGAAAATAATTACAGAAAAATAGTCTCAGACTTTGAGACAAAAAATAAAAATTTTTATACATATCAGCTGAAGAGTGCTAAAGGTCTAACCGTTGTAATAAAAGCTATAGATTCTAGCGTGGAACCAGAAGAGGTCAAGTCTGGACTTGAAAATAATGGTCTTCATTGTTTCGGCGTATATCCGAAGGATACTGAATTTCCGAGAAATAAAAACAAGAAGTTTTAAAATAAATAAATTACAATGGAGAAATAATCTTCCACTTTATTTCGTATAAAATAAAGATATATTACCTCGTAAAGGTTGTGATGTGTACATATGTATATTTAGCACGTAATGCTTTAATGGCGTCCAACGATAGAATAACAATTATTTATTCGTTTTAGACTTAAAAAAACTTAAAGGCAGCCAACAACAATTCAGCGCAGTTAGGGTTTTTGCTCGCTGAAAACCCATAAAGGTTTCCAGCAAAGTTGTAATAAAAATTACTTTAAACTAAAAATATTATATTTGCGAAAAACAGTAGAATCGCGACTGAACGAAGTTAGACTTAAACATTCACATTTTCTCCACCATGGTATATCCCGATACAGCGGTATTTAGTAGAGATGTCTCGCATTTGCTAATCTTAAAAATTTTCAAATTATGCAAATTTATTTTTTATTGTCCAAAAGGCCTCTTGTATTACTTTTCAGAAGTAAATAAATAAATAATATTAACCGCATTTAATTATAAATACACATATAATCACAATTTTGTATTGGAACTTCGGAGGCCCATAAGTCGGAAACTAAGCCTCGCCGACAAATTTCGGAACAAATCTAGTTTAGTGACGCAGCTCCAAATGAAAAAAAAAAATTACATAGGGCGATAGAAAATCGAAAAATAAGACGAAAATATTATGTGGTAACTTTCTCTGAAACGCATAGTTTTCGAGTTATTGGCCTCTGAAGTTTTTATATATATGTGCTATTTCCCTTTGCATTTCTCAACGTATAAGGACAATTTTGGTATCATTTGAAAGCTTTTGAGAAGATCTATATTAATTTGTTAAAATACAGATTTTAGTGATATTTAAAAAAAAATATTCTTTTTGGACCCAAGTGGGCTGGAATCTAATTTCCACAAACTCCTAACTTATATTAAAATATAACAGATTAGTGTGCATATCTGTCTAACTCTACATATTAACAGTTGTAACTTAATCACTGTATCAGTCTCATACGATTCTTGGCATGCTTCATGAAAGACTTGTTATATACAGCCATGCCACAGAGATCTATTCCGTTCGGAAATGGAATTCAATCCGTATTTTGATTCTTAAAAAATTCGAAAGAGGAAATGGTTTTTCCAAGTGAAAATATTTTTAAATTTGCAAACAGAAACATTTTATTTATCTAAAAGTGGATTTATTGGTTAAAGCTATTTCCGTTATTCGCTTTTTGAAGAAACCAAATACAAATTGAATTCCGTTTCCGAACGGAAAAGATCTCTGTGACAGGGCTGATAATATCAACACAATTTGCAGACGATTCTCTGATTAATATAAGCACCTTTAGCTTCGTTTAAAAAGAATCTCACAATTAACCAGCTGATGTAAGTTCCTTTTGTGCGAAAAATTGTCTACGATTAAAATATGCGGTCGTTGACGATCAAAAACGGTCATCATAAGATTCCCAATGGACTATTCCAAAATTAAATAAGTACATACATATGTATGTTAGCTGGGCATACATGTACATATGTACATATATAATACAGAAGCTTACATACGTATATACATATGGATGTATATAATTATCTGTCAAATGTATGTATGTATGTATGTATGTTAATACCTTTTCAAGTTATCAGGTTTTCCCCATCCTCTCTCAAAGAAGCGGGTAATCAACATCCGACGATATATACCGTCCAATTTGCTAGGTGCCATATGATATCTTATATTACAAATTCCTTAAAAAACACTATTCCCAAATGGAAAAGAAAATTTTAGGAACTCCAATGGCGACTACAAAATAACTTTTTGTCCCGCGATAATAAGTATCATTCAACATAGACAATAGACTATAATAGGATGTTAAAACCGACACATTTGTGTCGAACATCATACGGGTTCTTATATAATGTAGATTCTATTTTATTCTGTTTTGGGGGGAAACTGGACTATATTCATAGTCTGTGATCTTAAATAACTGTGGCGAAAACAATAATCCCAAAGCTCCATGTATTTTGTTGTTATCAAATCATGGTACAATAATATACAGGTAGTCTCGCAACGCCAGAGACTTTTTTGTGGCTTGGGGTTTCAAAGTGTAGTTGTGCGGCTACCTGTACATTATTGTACCATGGTATCAAATGAAGTATATTTATACAAGTGCATTCAAGAGCACAGCTGATCGTGTATGTTTAAGCACCCCAAGGTATATTAATTACAAGGTAGTCGCATTAGCTAAAATTGACATCAGCTGATTATTTTTTGTTGTCAAAACTTTATTGAGTTTTTATAAATAAATTGTGACATTTTTTTTATTTAATTAAAATTTAAGAAACTGAAAAATAAGCGTGAAAAATTTTTTAAATTTAATAAGAATTAAAAATATCGGATAACATGCGTGTTTGTAGTGTCAGAAAAAAAAATTTGCAAAGGGGGAAGGAAAGTTGTTCCAAGTACCCAAATAAAAGACACATCCTGATTTTACACATACATCTATCAACACCTTTTTGTTTTCTGTATTGTAAATAATTTTAACTTATATTTTTATTTTATGTAATTGGTTTTTTTTTTAATTTAATCTTTATTTTGTTTACACATCACATTTTGACAACAGCCAAGTTTTTACACTAACAAAATGCCTGTTGTTTTTGTGACGTTGTATTTGTTTTAGGGACAAGACTACCTTATTTATTATACCAAAAAACAAACTTTGGAAATTTCATGGTGGAATTAATAAGGTGCACTTATCAACGCAACAACAAAAAACGACATACATTTTGTTTGTGTAAAAATTAGCCAATGTTGTCAAAAAAACGCTATATACATAACATACATAGTGGTTATGCAAAAACAAAAAGCGTAACGTAAACAAAAATATTCATGATGGCGGCCAAAAATGTAAACAACTTTTGACAAGACCAAAGTAACTTACCATACTATTGCAGATTATTTAACGGTCAAAACACAACCCTACAAAAAACCATATTGGTTCTTGCGCGCACCTTATTATTCTACCAAGGGAAATTTATTCATTTTTTAGAGAATTGATAAAAGTGCAGTCATGGTGGAATAATAAGGTGCGCGTATCAACGCAACAACAAAAAACGACATGCATTTTGTTTGTGTAAAATTCATTCAAAATTGTCAAAACAAAGCTGTATACAAAACAAAACAAAAGTTGTTTTGTATGTATTTATTGGTTATGCAAAAACAAAAAGCATAACGTAAACAAAAATATTCATGATGGCGGCCAAAAATGTAAACAACTTTTGACAAGACCGAATTAACTTACCATATTTTTGCAGATTATTTAACGGTCAAAACACAACCCTACAAAAAACCATATTCCTTCTTGCGCAGACCTGATTATTAGACCATGAGTGCAGTAGTATTTGGAAAACTTTTTCCGTGCTGAAAAAACTAGTAGTTGCACTAAAAAAAACTTTTTCAGAGTCGATAATAACGTATTAATAATTGGCAACTTTTTTTAATGTAGAGATGTAGCGTTTTTTAGCACTTTTTTGTGAGTACAAGGTCAATATACAGAAAACTTTTCGGTTATATAATAAATTAATGTAAAAGTTTTCACTAAAAATATAATAATACAATAACCAATAAAAACTGATAAAGCGTTAAAGTCAATAAAATAGGTGGTTGTAATTTTTTTAAACACTTGCATTCAAAAGTTAAGTGCAACAAACTTTTCAAAATTACCGAAAAACACGGAAAGGTGTTACGTCTGTAAAACGAAAAATATTCTTTGTGCGCAAAATTGAACAATTGTTGTCGAAAGGGACCCTTATACAATTTTGTATGTGGAAATGTCACATTCTAAAATACTTGCATTTAGCACATTGGGTGCAATTAGCAAAATTCGCTGAAAAATTTTTTTGCTTATAAAATGAGAAATTTTTCGATGAGTTGAAAAACTAAAAAATATCAAGAGAAGATTATTATTTTCAGTTAATTCAAAATTTTTTTAGAAAAATGCATTGTAAATTTTCATATAAAAGGTATGATTTTGAATACAGCCTTTATTCAAGTAAAAATAATTCAAAATTATTTAGAAAAATAGTGATTACTCAAAACAAATATGTAACATTTATGTAAAATATTGCAAAATTAAGCTTCCCATCAACTTACTTACATACATCAAGTATGAATTATTTCCATTTTTTCTACTAAATTACGGATGAGATGTAATATTCAATGACTTTAGCAAAGAAAGTATTCTTTTTTAGAAATACTATTTAAAATAAATTAATCTTCATCCACAGTTAAAAAATATTTTTTGTGCAAATTAAACAAACATAAATTTTTAAATCACTTCAAAACATTTATGTATAAAAAAATTTAAAACAATTTCAACTCTTTTTATGCTTATTTATTTAATGATCATGTTAATAATGTTCAGCAAAAAATTGTTATTTACGAATTAATTTTTTACATTATTATATTGGTGACAGAATATTAAAATTATTTAAATCAATGAAATAATAAAAATTTAATATGTATGTGTATATGTATATGTAATTGAATAACTAACGGATCAAGTGTTTGTCCTCTGAATGACGATCCCACAGCATTCCAAGCTTATCTTAAACGTGCCATTTGCTCCATCTCAATTTGCGATACCTCCTTCACAGCCTCTGCATGTAATTTGTCCTATTAAAAATCAATTTGTGATAAAATTCAAAGTGGTGTGAATGTTTTTTTTTTTTATTAATTTTGTTATATTTGAAAGAGAATTGAATAATCCTTGCTTGTGTAGATTTCCACACCACCATTGAGGTACTACACTCAGCGCGTTGCCAATTATTTTAAATGGCTGGCATCCCCAATAGGCCTAAACCCATGGTGTGCGCAAGAAGGAATATGGTTTTTGTAGGGTTGTGTTTTGACCATTAAAAAAATGGAAAAGTATGCTTTTCTTGTCAAAAGTTGTTTACATTTTTGGCCGCCATCATGAATATTTTTGTTTACGTTATGCTTTTTGTTTTTGCATAACCAATAAATACATACAAAACAACTTTTGTTTTGTTTTGTATACAGCTTTGTTTTGACAATTTTGAATAATTTTACACAAACAAAATGCATGTCGTTTTTTATTGTTGTATTCTTACGCGCACCTTATTATTCCACCATGGCCTAAACCATTGTTCAGGCACTTAATATATAAATTCTACTAAGTTCTACTCAGAGAGCTGCACAATCAGTGGTTTTCGTGATTTAGGTATACTCGTCTTAAATGCGATTGCGGTGTGATTGCCACCGCATTGCTTTTGCTCAAGTATTCGCCATATCCGTACACAGTTGAGTATTGCTACGTTTGAGCTTCTAGCATACACAATCATATGCGATCGCGGTGACTGCTCTGCTTTACTTTTTTCACACATTCGGCAGTCGTACTCATATAAGTATACTTAACGTACACAACAAAAACAATATTTTTATACGAACATGCGAGCAGACTCATGATGTGTGCTTTATATGAGGTAAATACAGCGTTGCCACTGCGTAATTATACAAAAGCTGTACTAATTTGAAAAAAAAAATCACTTATGTATTTCTATTTAACTTTTGTGTTCTGCAAAAATTACAATAAATGTGAAATATTAGCGACGCATATATTCATATGAATTTACATAAAATGTATGTATGTATGTGTAAATGCTGAATACCTCTATAATGTTTTTCGCTTCTCTTGTAAGATAATAAAGTTGATAGTTAGGGCATTTATCGTTTCAGGTAACGAAATGCTAAATAAAACCCGTCTTATTTTTAATGTTTATTTTATTAAACTTTCATAACACTTTCACATTGTTTTTCGGAATCGAAATTTGGTTTCTTGTAATGCTGCGCACTTTGATTTTTTTAATCTGAGTAGGAAAAATAACTACGCTGAAGAACAAATTAATTTTTTTAAATGAATTCTTGTATACAAATATAAGCAGATAGCGCCTTAAGAAATGTTTTGTGAAAGATTGATTCGTAAATATAATTTTTGGGTAATTTTGAATCTGTTATTGTGTAAGGATTAATCTTAAATCTGGCATCAATGATTGTTGGTGGAGAAAACTTCCAAAAGCAAATATCATGGTGGAATTAATAAGGTGCGCGCAAAAAGGAATATGGTTTTTTGTAGGGTTGTGTTTTGACCGTTAAATAATCTGCAAAAATATGGTAAGTTACTTTGGTCTTGTCAAAAGTTGTTTACATTTTTGGCCGCCATCATGAATATTTTTGTTAACGTTATGCTTTTTGTTTTTGCATAAATACTGTGTATGTTATGTATACAGCTTTTTATATTACAACATTTTTACACAAACAAAAGCATGTCGTTTTTTGTTGTTGCGTTGATAAGCGCACCTTATTAATTCCACCATGGCAAATATAAAACAATAATAGAGTATGAAAAGAGGAAATACTAAAAGTTTTGCTCATGCAGATTGCGATGTTTGCTGCTACTGGTTTTTGCGCTCATTGTTTTTATGTACGCACACATCGAATAGTAGTGAGCACATTATGATCGCATCAAATCTCTGTAAATAAACGGCGAGTCAAATCAACATCCCAAATTTTTTTTGCGTTGTTTAAAGTGCTCGGATGTGTAAAGTATAGAGTACATATGCGGTGTAGTTATGGTTGCGGTGTGATCGCGCCGTTCTCTGCGTCGTGTCACTTTTATATTGTGTGCTGCGTCCCGTGATGCGTGTGCTGAGCTTACTGCTTTGCCTGGGTACATTTTTGTAGTTTATTGTTTCCTTAAATGTTGATTGGTTTTTCAATATTGAAGTAAAGAAAAAACAAATGAAATTAAAAAATTTCTGGAAATGTTTCTCTTTTGCGGCTACTTAAGCGATACCTAAACGGTGTTAAGAATCATTCCTAGGAAGTTCATATGTTGTAGAAAGTTGTTTATTGAGATCTTAGGTACATTTTTGTAGTCGTTTGTTTCCTTGAATTTTGAACGGTTTGCTACCTATGGACCTGAACGGGGGAAAAAGATTAAAAAAAAACCGAATTTTTTAAATTTTTATGCGATTTTGATCTTGACGATACAGCTTTTTTGATTTTATATGTTCACAATTTTTGTTCTTTATAACTATTCTAGGAATAACAAAGAATTTTTCGTGTTGCTTCGGTTTAAAATAAACTCAGTTCAATAAATTTTTTGTTTTGCTTTGTTCTGCTTGAATAAGCAAAAATTCCTGTAATAACAAAACTTTTTAAGCTTATAATAAAGCAAAAGAGCCAAATCCTTATGAAACTTGAAAGCGAAATTTTGTTTTAGATCCAATATCTGCATTAGAATGTGTATTTTGTAATTACTTTTAAAAATCTTTAGCTACCTTTTTATTCACGCGGCCCAATAATTATATTTACTGGTTATAGCATTTATAATTATAATTAAATACAGTACTTCTTATTTGTTATAATTAACGTTAACGTTCTACTGCAGACTATGATGATTTTATAGTGGTGTTTGTCTGGGCTAGACCAAACGATAGTGTTGTATAAAATTCAGTACCATAAAGGACTTGTACTATATTTTAATAAATATTTTACTCAGTACCTTTGGAAATCAATCTAAAAAAAAAACACACACACAAGGTGGTACATATCCTTGTCGAACTTAAATATGTGTGTATATATATATACATGGTTTCTAATATCCCGTTCATGGTGTAATAATATAAGGTGCGCTTATCAATATAACAATAAAAAACGACATGCATTTTGTTTGTGTAAAAAAAACATGATACTGTCAAAAATAACTGTGGTTTGTATGTATTTAGTGGTTATGCAGCAACAAAAAGCATAGCGTAAACAAAAATATACATGATGGCGGCCAAAAATGTGAACAACTTTTGACAAGACCGAAGTAACTTACCATATTTTTGCAGATTATTTAACGGTCAAAACATAACCCTACAAAAAACCATATTCCTTCTTGCGCGCACCTTATTAATTCCACAATGGCGAAAACTATATATTTGCAAATAAAATGTGTAATGCTACCAGATGACTATATACATATTTACTGCGTGTCATTAAAAAATATATAATAATATTTCTGAATGCTAATTGCGTACTTATAAACAGTGAGTTAAGTTTTTGCAAATAGTCTTATTTGCAAATAAGAAATGCGTCTAAACGGGGTATCAGTAAGAATGAACTCTTTTAAATATAGTGCAATTTTTGTTACGAAACAACAAGGCATTATAAGGTCTGTGTAAATCGCCAGATGTTTTTGTGTTGGGTTGAGTTTTGACCGTTAAGCAATGGAAAATATGTAAAACTTCATATAAAAAAATTTAAAGCAATATTTTATGTATGCAATTTGGTTGTCGTATTGAGCATTATGGAATTTTTGTTGTACAACTGCACAAACCTTATTATTAGACCATGGAACAACACGTTATAATTGGGAAATTATTTCTTAAGCGTCCCATACACGTTTCAATTCAATTGTCAATTGAGTCTTTCAATTGTATTGATTCTTGGCCACACACTTCATAAAGTGAATTGAAAGATTTTCATTCAACTGTCAATTTGCTCTAGCATTTTTATCCAGCCTTATGCCAAAAATTTCTCGATTTGTATGTATTTGTTGCCCTAATAATACCACCAGTATTTTTTCATCATGCTATACACATAAATTTTGACAGCTTATCAAGAGACTCGAGCACACACAGCACAATCGAATTGAAAGACTTGCTAGCCAACTTGAAAAATCAAAATATTTTGATTTTTCTTCAACCAACTCGACAACTGCCAAACTAATCAATTGACATTGCCATACACGCTTTGATTTGAACAACAACCGACTCAGTTGACAACTGGATTGAAACGTGTATGGGGTGCTTTAGATTTAAGATTCAATAAATAATAAAATTATCAAAAAAAATAAATAATTGGGAAAACTTATCGTCGGGTGGTTACTGGTTTCCCGCACGGAACTAAAAAGTTTTTTTCGAGTTAAATGATAAAGAATGAATGGATTAATTTTAAATATAAACTGCACGATGGATTTTTTGCTAAAATAGCGAGCGACTAGCATGCCAGATCCAAGTCAGAGTAGCAGGAGGCAAGCCGAGTCCACGGGTGTAATTGTCGAACTGAACCGCAGCCGATTTCATCTGCTTGATGCAAGCCGATCTGCTCTACCAAAATTTATAAATTTTTATTTAATTTTTGACGCACTTATAAGCGATATTATTGTACAGCATGGTGCCCCGGGGTGTACGTTTTGTCATCTTGGTGATATCTACACTGGTGCTGTGCTGTGGGGAAAAGGGTAATTGTTTTTTCCAGACAGTACCTTTTGTCAATTACTCATAAAATTTATATGTTACTACCCAATCTCTGAAACAACAGAGCCACGGATGTAAATATAACCTTAGCATTTATTGTAGAAGTGCTTTTCAAAAGTATTGCTAAAAAATAAAGAGACATAAGAATATAGTGGAATAAAGTGACTTAACAAATATTATTAAATTTTGAAAACATAAATTCCTGAGTATCGCATATTATAACATTATGTATATAACGATTAGTTTTTTCTTTTAATTAAATTGTAATGAATTTGGTTTAGATTAAACGTTGAATAATATATCAATAATATTATTGCTTCACAAAATCACAATTAAACTTTATTACTGATAAGAGAGAATATTTTAAATTCAGCTTAAAGGTATATTTATTTTAAAATAAAAAGATTTAGTTTTAAATTTTTAAGCATTGAAACATATTTTTTCCTTCTGTTTTGTTACTCCTATGTGTTTAACATTGGGAGAATTATTTGGCCTGTTCGAATAACGTATCGCACTTGTTCCTCAAAAGCATAACAACTCAAAATTCATGAATTTTCAGTAGAGGCCAAAAACTTTTTGAAGTGAAAACTTCTATTGGCGCGGTACGGAGGTTTTGGGTGGGCTAAAATCTCTGATTTCGCGACACCGTCATAGTTTTTGACATCACGCTCGCTTCATTTTGAGCGAAAAAATTTAGGTGTTGGGCCTTACTACGGTTCTCGAATCGACTTCGACTGTTGTACTAGATTAAAGGAACACACAACATTTTTCTTTAATCTATTACACCAGTCGAAGTCGAATCGACAACCGCAGTAAAGCCCAACACCTAAATTTTTCCCCTCAAAATGAAGCGATCGTGATGTTGCCATATATGAGAAAAACACTCATTTTTTGGTGCACCAAAGAGGGCGCACTCGTCAATTTGAGTGAAAATGATCAAGAAAAGTTCACAAAGATGGCGCTCTCTTCATTTTGACGGAAAAATTTAGGTTGTTAACTTCTCGGGCGCAGTTGCATTTGCGTTTACAATAAGTGGCATGGCAAAACTAGCAGGTATGCAACAACAAGTACAACAATCCAAAAACAACATGTATTTTGTTGGTATAAAGCACTCGCTTCATATCAAAACACACAAACAAATTAATAGCATTTTAATACAAATGAGTATCAAACTGTAACCATTTTGTATGTACTCTCTTCAAACTATATCAGTTTGTATGAAAATTTGCTATAAAGCGAGCTCAATCAGCTAGTAAGCTCACCTGTTGCATACGCCTTAATAAGTGGTTAAATTTGTTGCATGTATTTATATAATTGTTTATATCTACGCATAATTTTTTTGGCAATAGCACGTGAATTGTTGTAATCACAAAACGTTTTCACTTCTGTCGGCACTCCCGGAGTGCTACCCGTAGTTTTTTTCTTTAATACTACTTTTCTATCACAAAGAGAGACACAACTGTATTTTTTTGGTGAGAGAGTGGAGAAAATGGTGTACTGTGGTTTGGTTTTTTGCAAAAAGTGAAAATTTTGAGTTGTTACGCTTTTGAGGAACAAGTGCGATATATTACTTTATTTTTTATTAAAAAAAAAAACAATGGAAATTACATAAAAGCACGCATTAAACGGCGCGCCCATATAATATGCAGTGGCTAGTAAGACCTCGGCGTAAGCGGCTTAGCTGCCGCCGCCAACTCATTATACCGCCGCCGCCGATAAAAACCCATCGACTTGCTTCTCTGATCCAGTAGCTCGTTTCTATTACTACGTTTATTCGCAGCCTAATCGCAATTAAAAATTATTTGCAATTAAAGAACTCACTGTTTATATGTATGCCACTTTTGTTACAGAAAATTCTTATTTTTATGTGATGGCGAATGGTAAAATTTAATAATTTGGCATCACTCTTAATGGAAAACATTTTTAATAAAATTGCAAAAATGAAGAAATCAAAAATTATAGTTTGTCTTGCAATATAATTAATGCAAACCAAATTAATGCAAGCATGTAATTAATTTTTGTTGTCATATGGTAATAGGTGTGCCACATCGAAAGAAAAACTAAAAACGTGGAATTGTTTTCGTGAGTTAGCTAATCGCAAATAAGAAACTAACTCACCGTTTATGCGGCAAATTTTTGTATTTGCAATATATTTAATTGCAAGTTAACCGTGCGTATAAACGTAGTAATAATGCGACAGCCAAACTTCACTTGGTACTTGCAGTAGTACAGTACAAATAAAAAAAAATCTTTCTGTTGAGTGTAGTAAAAAAATGGAATTAAGTGACGCAAGTTTATACATAATATTATTTATTTAGATTTTTGGTACTTAGTTACTAATTACCTATGTTTAAAGGTTTCATTTTTAATAGGGCATCATTTCCTTTTCAAATAATGTTAATTGAATTTATGAAAATAAAGCATACATATGTATGAATAATTTTTTCATTATTTATTTTGAAGACTTAAAACGTCGGCGTATTAGCCAATGTGGATGTAAAGGCTAAAATTTTTAATTTTCAGCATTGCATGAAAAATTCTTGAAGTACCACATGAAGTGAACATAGTTTTTAAGGTACTTCTTTTTTATTGGCTACGGTTTTGTATGTTCACATTTTTCGGTACTGATTTAATCTGCCGTTGCTACTGGTTAGTATTTGTAAAACAAACCATCACTTCTCTTCACTGCTACTACTGTATTCGACAGCGAGTTTCACATATGAAGAAAAAAGTTACTCGTTGCAGCCCTTTAGTAGGTATGTTGCGACGCAAATCGGAATTAAAACGACGCAAAGCGGGTTCAACCAAATTTTATAAAGCAATGCAAATCGAAACGACGCAAATAGGATCGACGCAAATCGGGGTTCCAGGGTTTTTTTTTTTTTTTTTGATAATTTTATTATTTATTGAATCTTCAATTATAAATTGAAACATCAATAAGTTGTTCAAATCTTAAATCTAAAAAATGGTAAATATATGTTTAGCCAATGCTAAACAAAATTTTTAGTTTCAGCGGTTGATTTTTGTTGTTTTACATCTCTCGTGTACGGCTGAGAGAAAGAGTTTCCCTCCTCCTCACCCGGGTGTGGACTCTATACTCTTCAATATTGCGCGCAAGTGGATTTCGGTGCAACTCAAGTTTTTTAATATATTTTTCGCGTGTTTAGAAAATACTGTCTTCACCAACAGAACATCAAGATCTTTTTGAATTCGCTGATTTCGGATATACCAGGGGGTGCTGTCATAGTACGTAAAATTTTGTTTTGTCGCCTTTGAATTTTCTCGATGCTGAGTGCCCCTTAACTGGATTCCATAGAACCACATTAGAAGTTTACAGTCTAGGCTTAGTATAAAATTTCTTCCCATAAGCCAATTCATTTTGGCTGCTTTTCATTTCATTTGTGTTACACCCACGTTCTGACACTCGCATGAATATGAAATCACATGCATTTTGAAAATCACGAAACTTATTTCCGCATGTTCTGTCGTTCACGCATTTTGCTATTTTTTTAGATCAAGTAAAACAGCGTTTAAATCAAATCGCCAGTACTCAAAATAACAATTGGAACAGAAAATTGTGAAAACAAAAGTAACATTTTAAAGTTGATATTTTTAACTTAAATAGTTTGGAAATCTTATTATATTTTGCAAAATATACAAGACATCTTTAGTTTAATTTGTGCATTGCTTTATTGTTAGTTTTCACTTTAGTTCAAGTAAAATATATCAGTTCACTTCATACTTGCTTTCGATTTGAAGTCGCAAAACTTCTTACGATTGTGAACTCCAGAACACATATCATCCGATTTCAACTTGCATCGCAAATGTTAGGCAAGATGCCATTGACAGGGCATGCCTGTTAACCTTGCTTCTATGTGCTATTTCCATGTTAAACGACGATCAAGATGAACGCCTAGATACTTTACTTCAGTGTATTGCGGTATAGTTTCCCTGCGGACCGTAAATATGACGTGTTCACATTTCTGCTCGTTAACATTAATACGCCATTGCTTTAGACATTTTTCCAATTTGGATATATACCCTTGTAAGTTGTAGGAAGCTTCTACAGGATTTTCATGAACGTGTCAATGTTACTGCTTAACGGTACGTCAGAGTCATATATTAAATAAAGTAGTGGACCGAAGATGCTGCCTCGGGGGACTCCGGCTTCAATCGACTGCGGACGGCTTACAAAATTGGCTTCCCTTATTACATATTTTCGTTCTATTAAATAGCTTTTTAAAAGCTTGACGATGTTTTCGGGTAGATTTTGTGTTAATTCGTAGATAAGACCTTCGCGCCATGCTTTATCGAAGTCTTATGCAATATCAATAAAGAGTGCAGAGCACTATTTCTTTCTTTCAAAAGCTTCTCTAATAAAATTCACAAGTCTGTGAGTTTGTTCAATAGTGTTATGCTGTCTGCGAAAACCAACTTGATGATCTGGAATGTATCCATTACTAGTCACTATAGGCATCAGCTTGCTCATATACAGCTTTTCATATTTTTGAAATGTTGGGCAATGAACTAATAGGCCGATAGGATTCTACCTTCGTATGATCCTTGCCGGGCTTTGGTATCATAGTAATTAGCGAAACCTTCCATTCTGCTGGATAGTATTGCAGCCGTAGAATAGCATTTAAATATAATAGTATTATTCTATTTGCAATTTAAGGTAGTTCTTGCAGCATTTTGTTGCTTATTTTATCGACACCTGGGAATTTTTTTTTTGTGTTAAAACTAGTAATAGTCTTTTCAATTTTCGTAATAATCCCAGCGGAATTTCTGGTAAAGAGACGACTGTTGGCAGTTCAATAATATCAGCAGAAATATTTCGAAAAATACAGTTTTTAAATGATTAATGAAAAGAGCACATTTTTCAGCATCAGTTCTTGCCCAGTCACTAATTGAAGCTCGTAATGTAGGTTTGCATATCACCGGCCTTTTAAGTCCTCTGGCTGCACGCCAAAGGCAGGGAAGATGTTTTTTATGTTTGTAAAACTTTTATAAGCCGTATGGTACATTCAGCCTTCAGCCTTAAATTCAACTGCGAGGATCTGTAACGTTGCCATTCTCGTCGAGCTCTCCTTTTTTCATTCAATAGCATTTCTATATATTCAGAAAAAATATTGTTGAATCTCACTTGCTGATTTGTTTTATTTGAAGAAGCACTAAAGTAGTGCTGGCAAATTCTACTATTTTTCATTACTCAATAATACTCAATACTTTTCATTTGGGTACTCAATACTACTCGATACTTTTAACGGATTTTTTGAATTTGGAACGCATAGTTTTTATCTGCAAATTGAAGTAGTTTCTTCAAAAATTAAAAATAGATCTTCACTATTATTGGTTTTGTGTGTCTTTTATTATTAAATCAAAAATAAATGTAAAGCTAACTTTTAATTCAACGTTAACAACTTAAGAAATAATTTAATTTTTCTCATAAAAATGTAGTTATGCATATAAGGGTTCTTTGGAAAATTAATACTTTTTTATGGTTGTTCTATTTTATTGACAGCTTTATTTCGGCGGTTGGTTTAATTTTTTAGCTTACACATTGTTGTCTTTCTGTACAGTGATATATTTTTATACACTATTTTAGCCACTCAACTGCTTAAAAATACAACTCTGAAAGTATCCAGTAACTACTTTTGAGTATTGAGTATCCAAAAAAAGGGCAAATAATCGCTACTCGGTACCCACTACTCAATACTTTGCCAGCACTACACTAAAGGCAGCTTGTTTAATATGTGCTTCAAACAACCTGAGAGAATCGTCTATGTCAGAAGGTGTTCTCAGCCGCATTCTTTCCGAGCAATGAGCACTCAAATATTTCTTGTATTTTAACTAATTAATATGAGCAGATGTCATCGTTATATCACTTATAGGTGTTGAAGTTTTGTGTGAGAATATGTGACAATAGTAGGCGAGTGATCTGATGATAAATTTAAAGAGGCTTCAACTTCAATCATTTCGCTGGGCACTCCTTTTAATATTCTAAAGTCGACAACATCAGGAATTTTTTGTGAATCTGTTGGAGAATATGTTGGCTTACCACTTCAAACTCCATTCAAACCCGTGTCAAACAACACACGACCCCTACATGCTGTCTACTCCTAGCTTAAAGTGAGTAACGTTAACGTTAACTTCAAGTTAATGTTATGTTTAGAACACTCATGTCAAAGTTATAACTTAGTTGTTAAAACTTTTGTTTGGAAAACCCTTTTATAACATAATTTGATGTTTTAATTTGACAAACGGCTTTTTTGTTGTTGCTTTTCCCCATTTTTAAACTATTTGGAAAACTCAATTGCAGAAAATAGTGAAAAGTGAAAAAAATTATGGCAAAAGAAAGAAATCAAGATTAAATTAATATAAAAATAAAAATAAGCTATAAAAAATCTTGACGTGACAACGAACTGAAAATAATAAAAAGTTATAACATTGTGTAGCCCAACATTAACAAATAGGTATTTGAAAAGAAACCTATGTGTTCACACGACACATTTTAGATTGGTTCGTACTTCGTTATTTAATATTATTTATTGTTTTTCCATTTTATTTAATTATTTACATAAATATAAATATATGCTTTTTATTTGCTGAATGTTTTTATTAAAATTTAGCACTTATCAATTGTTTTTCTTTTTTAAAATGTTTTTGGACAACTAGTTCAGATAAACTAGCGATAATTTGTTATCAAAATTAGAGATGATAGATGATTATACGTGTTCGCAACAAGGTTCAAAATGAAACATGTAGGTTCGCTCTCAAAATTTTGTATGGCGAAACATGTAGGTTCAATCAAGGTTGGCCCGCGAACCAAGAATGAGAGTGCGAACCTCTATAATTTCTGTCCGTGTGAACATAGTATAAGTATTTGTCAATGGTTTTTTGTTTTTTTTTGCAAATACAAGCTATAAATCATTTTAATTTAATGCAGGTCTAAGGTTGTAAGTACAAAAAAAACAATTGGATAAGCTCGTTTCCCTAATGAACAAAACCATCAGCTGGCAAAAGGAATTTGCACTAAAGTTCAGGCGGCAAAAAAAAATGGGATGAGATCACGCAAGAGCTAAATTGTATGGGGTCACCCGTTAGAACAACACCAAAGTGGATTAAGGTTAGTAAATGTGTATGTATATGAAGACAAAGAAACAAGTTTAAAATACTGACTTCTGCAGATCTCGGCTGATGCAGCAAATCCTAGTCAATAATCAACAGAAAGTACGGAAATAGACGAAAACATAAATTTTTTCAATTCGTGATGAAAAACAGCAACTGGGAGACGGAAAGAATAAAATTGTTCGAAATGCAAACGAATGGCCAGAAATCTCAACAAAAGAAATATTGCAAATGAAAAATTAAAGTTGTATAAAGACGAAGTACAAAAATGTATAATTCCGTTGTCGTCATACACATTAATTTATATATATATGAAAAGTTAAATAAATTTTATGTTTTATAAATTTTTAATCAAACAATATTTATTAATGGTGCCAGCTGATAAATATGTACTATTGTGAACAATCAAATTGAGTGAAATTCACAATAGCACTATTTTTTATCGAATGTGCGCTATAATACCAATTGCAAATTCGTTCGATCTGTTGATTCGACCAAAATCGAAAATCGACATTTGTTCATAATAGGCATCTTAGTGAATTAAAACTGGGTTGAGTTTTATTTTATTAAAGCAGGAACATAATATATATGTATGTATGTATATACTAAAGGTGAGCACAAGTCGCGTAAAAGTGTACAGTATTGCATTTTTTTCAACTGCGAATATTGATTGTAGTTGTTATTATAATTGAGTGTAAAGCAAATATAGAGAACAATGAAACAACAACACACAAAACTGTTGTACAACATTTGAATAGACAGTTGTTGGACTTGTACAATAAAACTACTGTACACTTCAAAGTACACATTATTTCACAAGCATTTTATAGAAAGAGAAAAACAATTTAACGAAATTTTATTTCCATTGTTTTATCTACCATTTCTGCTTGTAAAAATTAACTACAGTTTTCCCCTTTTATTACAAATTTTGCCTTCAACATAAAATCAAAAAGATTTTTGCTTTCACATTTTAAATTTTGTATTTATACACTATTGTTCAAAAGAGCAATAGGTACATACATACATATGTATGTATATTAATTTCAAAAAATAACAATTTATAATTATAATTAAACTCCTTACATCTATGTATATCCATGATATTATTTTAATTCTATGTTTAGTAAATTGTTAAATTAATTATAAATGATAAAGCTTAGAACAGCATCACACACGAAATAAAATACAAAAGGCACGCTCAAAGTACGTGTCGTTCTTTGGTTTTCTTCACACATGCACATATTGTCACACTATAATATTTCTGTTGACAATATTGTCAATGGCATTGCAATAGTGAAATTTGCTTTCCACACTACAATAAATAAAGGCCCAACTATAATATGCATAAGCTAGCTTAAGTCAGCTTAAGCAACTGTGCGAATACATGTAAATCGTATGTGGCAACTATAATGAACTTAAGCAAAATTTTCGTTAAGTTTTGTGAAACGTCATTTGCTTAAGCAAAGTGCGAAACTGAACGCACATTCCGTACGGAATCAGCTTTTCTACTAATACATACATACATATGTATGTTTGTACGTAAAAATAAATTAATTTTGAAAATGGAAAAAGAAGACGAAATAGTTTACATATAAAATTTAATAGAAAATGTGGAAGAAAAGAAGTGTCTGTACACGAAAGTGACATTTCATATATTTTATTTAACATATTTTATTTCCACTAATGTATATTTTAGTACTTTTGCCCTTAAATAAAATAAATACTACAAAGTACATAATTCCGGTTGTATCTTTTCTTATTATTAGTAAAAATAATAATATACATACGTATATTTTAGCATAATTTTTTTTAATTACAATCGTTTTATATACATTTGAGTACAAGACTCAATTTGTTTAGGATAAATAAGAAGATACAAATTTTTCGAAAAATTATTTATGCTACATATGTGTGCAACTATGACTACTTAAATTTTAATTCGCTTAAGTACATTATAGCCACCTAAAAGTCTCTGCAAATTTGCTTAAGCATTTAACGGACTTTTCGTTCAATTTTGGCATTAGCTTAAGCCAGCTTATGCATATTATGGTTGGGCCTTAATGCCGTTGCTTGGCAGATACATAAATGTTGTTGTATACTTTTGATTAAAGGGAATAACAATTTTAGTGTTCTCATAAAATCAAGAGCAATAAAACAAAGAGAACAACTCAATACTGTACATCTTGTGGCTTAAGCAAGCATATGTTTTGTGCTCACGTTTAGTATATACTTTTGTATAGTACACACAAAAATATGTATATAAGATTAACAAGTTATCTAATTGTTTAAATTTAATTTTTATATGTACATATATTGTATTTTTTAATATGCAGTTGCGACGAACAAAATAACGCATCCGAACACCACTAGAGTTAAGCTGGAGTTACATACCACGCGTCCTTACGCGATGTACGCGTTGTACACTTTTTTGAAATTCAAGTTACATGCAACGCGTTCTATGCGCCAAAATGTTCGTATTGATCAGCTGTTGTTCAAGTAAAGTGAACTTGTTTACATACATACCAGTTAAATAAAGTAAATTGTTTTGGCAAAAATGGACAGTGAAATCGATGTTTTAAAAGAATTAATAGAATTTATTAATTGCTCTTCCATTTCGCACACAATATTTTACACTTGTTTTTAATAAACATGCAATGGAGATGATACAAACAACTTAAAAGTTATCGATAATTAAATGCAAATTTTGTTGATTACATAATTGTAGTAAAATGTGCATTAAAATGCATTTTATTATTGTGTTCAATATTTACAAGCTTAATTACAAAAGATTTTTGTATATTCAGCACTTTTTATGAAAAAAAAATTAAACAATTTATCCACGACACAAAAATATTTATCGATAACATTGGAAATTGAATATTATTTATCATCCATGATTAACAAATACAGCTGTGTTTATTTATATGACGCGTCTGACGCGTACAAAAGTAGATCTACTTTTCGCGTCGCATGCGTCGCGTGCATTCTACGCGTCGTGCTGTGTAACTTATCACATGCAAATGCACTGATTCTACTTTTCTGACAGACGCATGAAACGCGTCGACGCGTATAACGCGTGGTATGTAACTCCAGCTTTAAACTGAAATTGAAAAGATGACAAATATTTTTATTCATGAATCAGAGAAACAGAATTGCTCACTCAGCCGCACTAAAAAAAGTTTCTACTACACAACTACGTCATCATAGAATACAAAAAAGTATTTGGGGGCTTTTTCGTGCTATCAATGTTTTACATTTTGGCTTATTTTTCATAGACATGTTTTTACAAAACATATATGATGTCAAAGTCACACAAAGAGCTGTTAGCTACACAACAAAGTAATACGCAATCTTGTTTATTTGATTCATGGCTTGTGCTAGCCCATTTCCTTTAAAAATATCTGAAAAAAACCTTACGAATCAGATATAGTCAAAAAGAGCTAAATTAAGCTCTAAAGTAGCTGAGTTGGCATCACTGACGATATATGTAAGTGGAACCTAGGTAGCCAGCACTGATGTGGAACTTATTTTCTCTATATACCAGTGTAGCCATGTGCGTTTAGTTACACACTTTCGTTTTTTCGGATTTTTAATTCTTAAGCTATGTATAGACGATTGGCAGGTCTTACAATATTGTCAGAAAAATGTTCAGAAAATGTCTCCCAACCGTCTGAACTTACAATTTTTGTATTGCAACGTTGCAAGAAAAAGCATTGTCAGTACATTGTAAAACAATAATATTGTCAGACATATGACTATCGTGAGAACACTCTACTAGTGATGTTACGAATATCAATTTTTAGTATTCGCGAATACGAATACGAATTTTTAAAACAGTATTCGCCGAAGACGAATATATCTTTTGAGGTTTATATTTCAAATTTAATTGGAAAAAATCCCTGCCTTTGGGTTAGTAACTATAAATGAAAAAAAAAATTTAGTGATTTACCATTATTATTGCATTAAGATGCCGAATTTGAAAACCTCTACAGAACATTTTTTAATTATTTTACTTACATACTTTCAGATTTCGTTTTTCTTACTCTGCGTGAAATACAATGGGTTTTTTTTAATAAAAATTAATATATTTTTTTACATTTTATGTACTTTTTTTAAACTTTTGTATGATTTTTTTTTTGGAAAATGTATGGGAAAATTATTCGAAAAATATTCGCTTGAATTTGGCGAATACGAATACGAATTAAAGGGCTGCAACGAGTAACTTTTTTCTTCATATGTGAAACTCGCTGTCGAATACAGTAGATATTTGCTCTGTCGCTCAGAGCACAAGCAGTGAAGAGAAGAGATTGTTTGTTTGACAAATACTAACCAGTAGCAACCGCAAATTAAATGAGTACAGAAAAATATGAACATACAAAACCGTAGCCAACAAAAAAGAAGCACCTTAAAAACTATGTTCACTTCATGTGGTACTTCAAGAATTTTTCATGCAATGCTGAATTTTTAAAAATTTTCAATTTAAGCCGTAATATTCACATTGGTTAATATGCCGGCGTTTTAAGTCTTCAAAATAAATAATGGAAAAATTATTCATACATATGCATGATTTTTTTTCATAAATTCAATTAACATTTTTTGAAAAGGAAAATATGCCTATTTTTTAATACCTTTAAACATAAGTAATTAGTAACTAAGTAACAAAAATCTAAATAAATAATATTATGTATAAACTTGCCTCACTTAATTCCATTTTTTTACTACACTCAACAGAAAGATTTTTTTTTTATTTGCCAAACTTCACGTAGTACTGCAAGTACCAAGTGAAGTTTGGCTGTTGCATTATGTTCACCTCGTTCTGTTCATACATGTTGCGAGTATGATAGCAAAACACACAAGCAGTGAACTTACACACTCTAAGTCGAGTAACAACAAGAAGTGACAACAAGTTTTTGGTGTTCTCAAAAATATGAACATTGTTTCTGTAATTCATTTCGAGTAAGTGTTCATGCTTTGGAAGTACACGTGAACTTCTTAGCTACACATCTATTTATGCAGCATTCTAATACGAATATCTTAAAACAAGCGAATAGTCGAATACGAATACGAGTATACGTAACATCACTACACTCTACTTTGCCATAGTCAGATAATTGTCAGACATTGTAAGCTCTTTTTTATTGGCAGATGTGTTTAAATTAATGCATCTGACAATGGCACCATTCTGACAATCGTGTAAACTGACAATTTTTGTTGGCAGATAAATTTATTGTCTGACAATTGTCTTACAATGAAATTGTAAGGTTTTCTTACAATCGTCTGAACTGACAATTTACCTTTTGGTAACAATTTTTCATTGTCAGTACGTTGTCAGCATATTGACATATCTTACAATATTGTAAGATCTGCCAATCGTCTGTACGTAGCTTTAGTGCTTGTTCGCCGATATCGAACACATTGTAGAACTTATGGTTTTATAAAAACCGGTAAAATCATCATACCTGCTGTAGACGTATATTTTTATTTTACAAATGTTACATTGCATGTAGCAGAGAAAGAAGCTGATTAAAAATTTGTAGCAACGTCTAAGCAAAAAAATTTATTTCAACCCTGCGGTGAAGTATAAAATTTTATTTGGAAATTTTATAGAAAAAACATCTGCTTAAAAGAAAAATTTAATATCAATTTGGTTGGTTGGTAGGAGGTAATTTAGACTTCCAAAAGCTAGGCAGGTAATTTCAATACTTGTATGGTAATTTTATAAAGCTTTAATTTTTAAACATATCTTAAAAACTTTAGTTTCACTTATAACCGATTTTATATAACTTATTATTTATTTACTGTCACACTAGAATGTTACTAGTACATTTATATAATTTTAGTCTAGCTGTTAAAACAAACTAAAAAGTGTAGACGAATCATTGACAGTGTCATGAAGAAGTCAGCACTAGTCGTCAAATTGGTGACCTGTCAGCAATAAACCCACTAAGAAGTCACCAAACAAGTAGTCAAAAGTGGTGACTTGGAGACAATTGGCCCCGAGTTTACTACAGGGTATATATTGCTTAAATAAATATATACATATGTATGTAGGTCAGTGAAGGGCGATTTTAGAAATGCTAAGCACGCGTGCTTAGCAAGAAAATTCTGTTTGCACGACGTCGCCACACATATACTATAAGCATCTTCGTGTAGCTTATTAGAACGTTCGGTTGTTGCTTTATTATCATTTCGTCAAAGTAAATCAAACCAGTCGCTGATCAGCACTTCTTTGAGTAGGACCTAACTTTACAATTTTTTGTTTACAGTCAAAGCAAAATGTTCAATGAAGAATGGGAAAATGATTTTTTTTTATAATTTTGTTTTTATTCGAACTTTTTATTTTAATTATCGAATTTAACAAATTATCAAGCTTGAGGGCTTCGTTTTTAATAAATTTTATTTATTATGTTTTCGCGATATTTCTTTACTTATTAAATATTATATTTTATTTCATTCGTTGTGTAACTAGTTTATTATTAAATGAATATTGTTTTCGTTATTATTATATTAACATAAAAAGTATTATTGAAAACAAATAAAAATACTAAAAGGCAAGAAATGTATTTTACTTTTGGCAACTGAAAAATTTTTCTAATGTATGTATTATTATTGACGGTCGTTCGTTTTTTGCTGCTTCCCATACCAAAACATATGAGAGAGTATGTGTGCGCCCTACACTGATGTAGGTATATTGTGTCCTTTTGACAACAAGAAAAGGAATATTTTGGTAGAATTTTATGAGTTTTGGCAGAATTTCTTTTTCGGTTGTGGCATCCCTGCTGACTACAGTAGTATAGATTATAATTAAGCGCACAGGAAAGCAAGATTTAGTTTTGCGTTTGTTTTCGTTGTGAGATGTTGTTTGGTTAAAAAGCGAACGATCTGAAATTTTAAGGGCGTAGTTTTGTTTTCTGTAAGATTTATATGAATCAAATGTCTTTTCATACTGCACAACGCGTTTAAAAAAGGTTTGTTTATAAACCTTTTTATTAAAACGACATCCAACTTAAATAGACAAAAATAATTGTTTCATACAGCCATATAAAACCTGTTTAATCCATAAAGTTAGTGCAGTTTATTGAATTTAGTGCAAACATACTAAATCTAAATAAGTATACATATGTATGTATGTGGATGTATATGTATGTGATGTGTATAGTGCTTGGTAATTCATAAATACTTATGTGTACATACATATATATGAATGTGTTTAACTTAATTGAAAACTAAACAAAATTTCAAACTACAAAAAAATTATGATAAAATATTTATTGTGAATCTTAAAATGAGAAGTTCTACCAATGTCAATTTATATTATAATACTATTGATTACTTGATATACATATCGCTCATTTCCTAATAGAACTTCATAACTCAAAAAATCCATTTCGAGATAATAACAGTTTTTTTTTCAATTTCATTTATTTGCGATCTATTTTACAAGAAAAAATAACCAGTTAAAGTTTTTTATTCGTTCTCACCATCTAGAAAAATTTCTGACTTATTATCTTAAAACGTGGCTTGGTATTACTATATAAAATAAATAAATAAATAAAAAAACAATATAAAGCATGTAATGGTGAACAATTCCGTATGATTACCTCCAAAATTTCATATTTTGAGTTATGACATTGTATTAGCAAATGAGCGATAAGTACATATGCATATGTATTTCAAGCACAGCTGACATTTGTTTTAAACCACTTGTTCTTTTTAATTTTAATTAAATAAAAAAATTGGTGGCGATCCTTATTTCAAGAGTTATGTGCATTCGAAGATTTTATGTACAACAGTGGTGATACACTTGGGGTGTTCACACTGTTGTTGTCACAATGTCTTATTATTTTACAATAGTTTAAAAAAATTGTTGTGCTTCAAACAAAAAAGTCATATAATAATAAGACATTTTGAAGTATGTTTATGGATTGTCATAAAATAACAGTAGAAATCTTAGTCGAGCAGCTGCAACTCCTTATTCGAGCCGGAGATAATATTTATATGCCTTTTACATAACACAAGAATGTTAACAAGGCAAATTCATTAACAGGTATATTCAAGGCAAATTCATACAAATTCGCTTTGAATGAAAATATGTGTTTGTGTAACTGATCTGCCTGGCAGCTTGTGAACGTTTTCCCACTTGCCGCCGGCCCAAAAATAGTTCAGCTCATGTTACCGGCAACCAGGGATAATGAAAATAAAAATTTAAATTTAACAATGGCAGATGTAAGTAGTTAGAATTGTGTTGATTTTTAACGTTTATAATAAACAAAATATTTTACTTCATGCTAGAAACGTCCAAATATACAGTGCGACCTTTTTAGGCTTCACTTTAATTAATAATATTTTAATTTACCGCGAGAATTCACTTTTGCGTACACATATGGCTATTGCATTTGACCTCTATTTGTCTAATTTTTCCATTTTTTTTTCAGTGTTTAGTATAATATAGTTCGCACTCTTCTTACTAAGTTATTGTACAAACACCAAAGAGTAAAGAAAAAATAGAAGAGATTAAAAAGTCCAAGTAACGGTAAAAATTTTACTTATGTCTTACATGCTACTTCTCTGTCCCGTTTACAATCAAAAAAAGGCATTTAGTTTTAGTACTCGGTGATCATTGATCGAATCAGTTTGCAAATTAAAGTTTAAAGCTAAAGTAGTGAATTTGTTATAAAAATCGAAAATTGAAACATTTACAACAACAACTTTTTTTTTGTTAGTGCTCAAAGTGTGTCCCGTTTACAATCGTTAGTATACTTGTTTTAAGAATTAAGAATTTTTTTTTAAAATTAAATAAATATTTTTAAACAGATGGAAAATAAAAGGTGTGAAGACAATAAAAAATAATATAATAGGTTCCTGAAAAGTCTTCAAAGTGATCCAGCGATGAAAAAAAATGGTAAACGAAGTACTACAACTTTTAGCACATACTTGTGTCTATTAGAAAATATGCATTTGGAACAACAATACTCTAATCTAAGGCATATTTATGATCTGAAAAACATTTTTTATTAAGTTTCTTATATAAAGGATTATAAATAGCAACAAAAAAAAATTTTAAATCATGGTGGAAAAATTGTCCCGTTTACAATTTCTTTAACAATTTATTTAAAAAAATGCAATTCATATTTTATTTTGAAATCGAAACCATTTTTAGGGCACATTAGTACGCAACATTTTAAAATTAATCCCAATAAAATATTGTGTCAGGTTTCGCAGAAATCACTGTTTAAACGGTTACCCCTTAAAACCCACTTCCATTTTTTGTCCCGTTTACAATCACTGGTTTTTTGCAATTATCTCGGAAACCACGACAGTAAGCGAAAAATTTCATTTGCGGAAATTAAAGAGCTAATTGAGAGTTAAAAGAATCATTAATTTAAAAAATGAAAATCAGGTTCTTTTTTACAGTTTTGTCAATATAAACGTGTGCGAATGTCCCGTTTACAATCTTGGAAGTGCCCATATGCTAAAATGCTTTTGCTTTCTTATTTCAATTGTTTACACACCGATCAGCTGTTTTCTTGCAAGATTTCACTGGATGCTGTCTGCGTACTTTTTGAGATATTTTCAGCCGACAGAGTAAAATTGGTCTTACTCTCTCAAAAAAAGTTACTGAGTATTTGCCACTGGAAAAGTACCCAGACAGACCTATTAATATGTAATCTAAAACCAAAGAAATATTTTACCTGGCTTCTGTTTCCATGTTAATTTCACTCATGTATTGTTACTTATAACTTCTAAATTGAAAGTTAATATTTAAGTGTGTATCTAATACACAATCGATAAATATATAGGATATATATTTTATTTATTTGTTGCGGGTTAGCAATATCTAGATATATATTTCGTTGGTAGCTATACCAATTCATCAGTAGATGTTTTACCCTTTATGTTTAAAAAAATTCCAAAGCTCATCTATTTATACAAAAACTCACAAATATATTTTTGTGAATTACAAAGCATAAAAATAGCCTTTAAAAATTTCTCAAACACACACAACAATAATTTTCCATTATGAATGTGTTTACTTTTCTACATTCACAAAATATATTTGTGAGTTTTTTGTATAAATAGATGAGCTTTGGAATTTTTTTAAACATAAAGGGTAAAACATCTACTGATGAATTGAAATATATATCTAGATATTGCTAACCCGGAACAAATAAATAAAATATAAAACATAAATACTTGAGTACATGCTCAAATAAATGTTAAAATATATAGGATATATTATATGTATGTATGTATATTATTTTAATTTATTGTATTTTAAAATGGAGTGTTGTTAAATGTTTATCAGCTGGCACAATTATGACATAGCACACATATTGCGCAGTCGTCAATCAATTTTGTATTTCGGTCTTTGAAAGACATAATCAGGTTGATGCAATCTTAATGGACCTTTACAAAGCGTTTGATAAGGTTGCGCATAATATAGTGTGACTCAAACTTAATAAGATGGGCTTTCATGGTACATTTCTTAATTGGTTGAGGTCTTATCTAACAAATAGGAAATATACAGTTGTTTTGGAAAATTTTATGTCCTTGCCGTATACTGCTACTTCTGGTGTACCACAGGGTAGTATATTAGGTCCGTTGTTGTTTTTAAATTTTATAAATGACATTGGGAGTCCCTTTCAGGATCCCAATTTTTATTATATGTTGACGACCACAAAATTTTCAGGGAAATAAGTTCTGAAAATGATGCTCTTACCTTACAGCACTGTATCAATGGATTATCTTCCCGGTGTGCTATCAATAATTTATCTTTAAATATAAATAAATGTTACCAAATGTCCTTTCATAAGCCGAATAGTCGCAACCGTAAAGTTTTCCAGTAAAAATTACGTGATATGAACTTAAAAGTTGTCAGCCAAATGTTGGATCTTGGCATTTTTTTGGACTGTGAGCTAAATTTTAATGCCCATCTGGACTACATACATAATTCCCAAAGCTTATTCTGCATGTGCATTTATAAGAAGAAACTGTAAAGACTTTTTAGATCATATGACGTTAAGAATATTGTATACTGCTTTTGATCGCTCTAAGTTGGAATATTGTTCTTTTGTATGGAATCCCATTTACGGCGTCCATACGAATAGAATTGAGAGAATTCAAAAGAAATTTGTTAAGTTTGCTCTTCGTAACTATCGAATCTTTTTGTCGCCAACCCCATATTATGCTCGTTGCTTGCTTTTAGGCTTAAAGCCTCTTTATTTAGGAGAACTATTCACTCTGTAATGATAATTTATAAATTGATTAATGGCTTCATCGATTGTGAATACTTATTGAATTTGTGTTCCTTTTAAAAACTTTAGATGCAATAATTTATTTTATATATCTACGCATTGTACAAATTATGCTATGCGTGAACCTGTATTACGTTCACTAAATACTTTAAACAATTTGTATAATATTGTTAAAATAGATTTTTCTTTGTCTGAGGATAATTTTAAAATGTTATTAGAAATTAAGGCCGTGTTAAATATACTTTTAAATTAATGTGTGTGAAGATAAATTTAAATTTAACTAGCAAATATTTCAACCAAAAATTTTAGTCAAGCCAATTTTGCAGTTTACAGAGCACTGTTAACCACTTAACAGTTGCTGTTAAAGTTCATGAAACTCATTTCGGATGAATATTAGCGGATATTATAGAAAAATGGTGATGTATAGGAATATCCCACTACATACAAATGGTAGTCCAGGGGATCGACTATCATGCAGAAAAGGTGGGATATCTGTAATAATCTTGGGACTTTAAAAAAATGCAAATTTAAATTTTCATATGAAAAAAATTTCTGGAGAAGATTAATGGTTTTTATGGAAAAATGGTGATGTATAGGAATATCCCACTACATAAAAACGGTAATCCAGGGTGTCGACTATCATGCAGAAAAGGTGGGATATCTGTAATAATTTTGGGACTTTAAAAAAATGCAAATTTAAATTTTCATATGAAAAAAATTTCTGGAGAAGATTAATGGTTTTTATGAAAAAATGGTGATGTATAGGAATATCCCACTACATACAAATGGTAGTCCAGGGGGTCGACTATCATGCAGAAAAGGTGGGATATCTGTAATAATCTTGGGACTTTAAAAAAATGCAAATTTAAATTTTCATATGAAAAAAATTTCTGGAGAAGATTAATGGTTTTTATGGAAAAATGGTGATGTATAGGAATATCCCACTACATAAAAACGGTAATCCAGGGTGTCGACTATCATGCAGAAAAGGTGGGATATCTGTAATAATTTTGGGACTTTAAACAAATGCAAATTTAAATTTTCATAGCAGGCCTTCGCCCGGGCTCAATGATTTACTCCACCATGGTATTTCCCGACACTGCGGTACAGAGAATAGAGCTTTGCCAAATCGTTCCTTTTGGTGAGCGCTCCTTTTCGTCCAATTCAGAGGATCGGAACCGTTCTTAAATTTCGTTCCATCGCTCTTTTCAATAAAACTATCAAATAAAATGATTTTGTATGTAAAATTTTTTTAAATGAACAAAATTTTATTATGCAACTGAACTAAAAAATAAGTTAAATAGATATGTATACATTTTAACTATACATAAAAATTATAAATGCCAGACATATATACATATGTATGTATGTATAAATGCTGGTGTATATGTAGATTAAAAAAAATATTATTCCTACTGAACTAAACTAGAAAAAAACTAACAAATGGTTACAAAAACCAATACAACAAAGGCCGACATGAGTGAACGAACGAACGAACGAAATGAACGACGGAACCAAAACACCCAACTAGACCGCTCACTGAGCCAAAAGCGCTCCGCAAAGTAACCGGATCCCTTCGTTCACTACAGTGATTCGTTCCTTTGTACCCACCCGTTCGTTCCGAAACTACACAGCTTTATTCTCTAATAGAGAATAGATTTTTTAAATAGTCGACCTTGGCCCGGGCTTAATGATTTTTTCCACCATGGTATTTCCAGACATGGCGGTATATAAACAGTATTTTTTTTAATATCACTAAAATCTTTTGAATTTTAACAAATCCATTAAAATCTAGTCAAAAGTTCAAACGAAACCAAAATTGGCCTAATACGTTGAAAAATGTAAAGGGAAATCGCACATACATACATATGTATGTATGTATATGAGAACTTCAGAATCAATAACTCGAAAACTATGCGTTTCCGGGAAAGTTCCACATTGAACTTTCGTCTTATTTTTCTATTTTAAATCGCCATATGTTTTATTTTTTCCATTTGTAGCTGCATGTGATATGGGCAAACCCTGCGTGACGATGCTAAATTCTTCCGCATTTTCACATTAATATATATGTACAAATTTTTTAATGTGTGTGAAGTTAAATTTTAAAATATAAACCCTAGACATGAACCACATAATTTAACAGAGCTCTGTTAACAGGTTAACAGTGCTCTGTAGGCATATAAAAATCATAGCGAGTACACTTAAAACTTGTTTTTTTTAGGAAGGAGTCAACGTGGGCGCAAAAAAATCATTGGGTTTTGTGGACGAAGTGGTCCTCTACAAACCCCCATATTTGGTATATCTAACAGTTTGAGTTTTACCGAGATATACTCGATTTAGAAAAATTTTAGAAATATGGATTCTCTAGAGGATGACTACATTTTTTTTAGGAAGGAGTCAACGTGGGCGGAAAAAAATCATTGGGTTTTGTGTACGAAGTGGTCCTCTGCAAACCCCTATATTTGGTATATCTAACAGTTTGAGTTTTACCGAGATATACATATATATGTATGTGTACATACATATGTTTATGCAGTTATATGTACATATATGTACACTTATTATTTTCAGTTGTTCAATCATAGTTTACAGATATCATTATAAAAAAGTAGCAAAGAAAAGAGCGGAAATACCCCCTAAGTATAAAACAAACTAACAGCCCATCACTGGCTATCACATAATGGCCGTATGAAATTCTATTTTATTTTAATTCATACATTGTGGGTACTTATAAATTCGGTAAGCTTTTGCATGGCTTTTTCCATGCTGTAGACGAACAGCTGACACATTACGGTACTGATGCGCTCGGCTAACGGAGCCTTTATATATCACACTTTTAATTCTATATCTGAAACCAATTTTTTCTACTCTACTATAAATATAATTTATTTGTCTACAAAAAGGACAGATATTCTGCCGCCATTTTTGTAGGCATGCATCACACAAATTTAATTTTTTTTTTCATTGATAAATTTTATTATTTATTGAATCTTCAATTATAGATTAAATTATCAATAAGTTTTTCAAATTTTAAATCTAAAAAAAAAAAATATTAAATATAAGTTTAGCCAATGCTAAACAAAATTTTAATTTCAACGGTTAATTTATGTTGTTTTACATTTCTCGTGTACGGCTGAGAAAGAGAGTATCCCTCCTTTTCAACCGGGTGTGGCCTCTATAATTTAAAATATTGCGTGCAAGTACATTTGGGTGCACCTCAAGTTTTTTTATATATTTTTTGGCGTTTTTTGAAAATATTGCATCACACAAATGGTGTGAACATTCCATGTGTTAAATTGTATGACCTACCGAAGTAGTCATACATATTTGACACAATACGTTTTTGTAATATAATATTTTTAACGGTGATTCCTCATGCTCCGAATCCGATGACGAGAAATCACCTAATTTATCTAACATTTCTAATAGAAGATCTTGAGCTCTTCTTTTTCCGACTTAATTTTTTTTTTCTTTTAAATCTTTAAATTTTTTAAGTAAATAATCGTTTGTGGGGTAATATGCTATTAATTTTTAGCATCTTCAATATATTTTTCACAATTATTTTTTGATATTTTATATCATTTATAATATTTCTTATGGTTTTTAATTGTGTTTTTGATGATGTTGTTGCTGTTGGTTTTGTTGTTGTTGTTGTAACAGATCTGATGCTGTTTGTGACGGGAGTTCTTTCCTGTGGAAAAAACTTCCGTCTGATACAGCTGTTGCTGAGTTGACAATCCTTGGCCGAATTGGATTCGGGTCGTTCCGGAGCGAAGATCCGATTGTCGTGGGAACGTGTTGGTTTTGTTGTTGCTGTTGGTGATGTTGTTGCTGTTGTTGATGGTGGTAATAATAATGTTTCCCCATCATCAATAAAGAATGATTGCAGATCCATTTTTGAAAAATCACTGTTAAATAAATTTTTTGTGTTTTGTGACAGCTATTTTATACCATCGATCTGTCCATTTTTCATACTCTACCTACATTTTTCGTATTCAGTCACGCTTCCTTACAACAACAACGTTATGTATAGATATCCTTTCGCACAGAGCAACAATCAATATGTTGATCCTATCACTTTCATCACTTTAAAACAAATAATAATAATAACGTATGCCTACATATTCATACATAAATAATAATACTCGCTAAAACCAACATGATTATTGATATTACACATTCTATTTGTCTGTCTGTCACCCAAAATAATATTATCTGCTTTTTTATTTTTTATCCTGTCTACTAAAATAAATATACACGATCAATTTCTTAAAACTATTCTAATCAATAAACATCTGCAATCATATTTTATTCTCCTTGATTTTAAGTCTGTCAATAATAATGTTGTGATTTCGTTTGAAACTGAACATAATTAGTCATATTCAGCTTTTTATATCATAAGTTTATTTAAATGTATTAAAAGGATAATAGTCCTTCATAGGGGGATCATCTTTAATTTTAGCCTACTTAAAGAACATTCATTGCCGTCACTTAAATGGAATTTAGAGATTATATATGATCCCTTACACAAGTTTTCAATATCCTTATCAGTCAGCGAATTAAATCTCTTAGGAAGGTAAAGGATACTCTTCCTAATTCCAAAACAATAGTATCTCCATACTTTGTAGTTATACGATACTGCTCCAGCGGTATCATAACCTTGACACAAAATCTCAGCCTTGAATTTAATTTATTAAAAGTTGAAATCAAATCTTCGTGGGTGCTCATTCTTATGTAATTGGTAGTAAACTGTGAAAATAAATTGTAATCTATATACATATATAACATATTGAAGCAAAA
This sequence comes from Lypha dubia, assembly GCA_947311025.1. Taxonomy (NCBI): domain Eukaryota; kingdom Metazoa; phylum Arthropoda; class Insecta; order Diptera; family Tachinidae; genus Lypha; species Lypha dubia. The sequence goes on from OX371263.1 coordinate 482,392, forward strand.
AATAATTTGGGTAAAAACTCAACTTAGACTAAGTTTCAACACTAAATAGTCACGCCATCTATATGCACCTCACTCTTTCTGTCTCTCTCTCTCTCTCTCTCTCTCTCTAATAACGAAAATAAAAACAATTTTGCATTTAATTTTATAATTTTCTCTTTAAATATATGTATGTATATAATATATGTAATATTGTATATCCCTACAAAAAATGAGACTAGTCCATACATGCGTGTATGGACTACTCCACAATGGAGTAGGACTACTCCAAAACTAATCCAAATGTATGGGAAAAACATGGTCCAATTTACATTGCGATGTCCTAGCGCTGGACCACGTAACCCAAAAACTACTCCATGTTACTAATCCAAGGAGTACACACAGGGGTTAGTTTCTAAACTACTCTATTTTGCTACTCCATGGAGTACCCACACGGGTAATCCGGTAAAAATTTATAAATACATGTACATATGTATCTCTGTCACTAGTTTAATTCAATAATATTTTAAGTACATAAAAATGTGCGAATTCATATAGAATTTATATATAGAATTTTTCTTTTTTTTGTTTATTTTTACGTCCTTAATTCTAAAAGATTTTTATCGCCGTCTTCATCACACCAAAAGCTATCGTTGAAATTTCTTAATAGCTGATCTCCTTCTTCGTCATTCAGAAAATCATTTATGTTATCAGCATCATCGTTCTCATATTCTTAATTATAAAAATATCCCATTTGGTTGTTGGGAATATCATCATAATCATAATTATCACCATCATTATTAAAAATATCTTTCACTGAGATATTAGGCAACTCCTCATCCGAAAAAATTATTGAAAAAACGGACTTATCATCTTCCAAAGATATGAAAAGAGGGCTGCTAAATTTATTCATTTTTGATTTTCAAAATAATTTACTTTAATTTATTTTATTTTAGTTTTGACAAAAGTTAAGGTTATCAAATGAAGGATAACTTAATAATTAAAGAAAAACACTGTTAATTAAAGAAAACTCTGTTAATTAAGCTTGATGTGATATGCATCAGCTATTTATATCACCTAGCTCCATATATTCGCTGTCCTGTGTCTCTCTCAACTAAAATGAACTTGCTGTCTCGCTCTATCCATATATTCGCGACCTGCCTACACTTTTCGAATTCAGTCACACTTTCTTACAACAACAACGTTATGCCTACTTATGCTCCCTCAATGGATTCTCACTTCAACATTCAAAATGTTGTTCCCAGCATTTTCTTCACTTTAAAAACAACAACAATAACAACTTATGCCTACATGTCCATACATAAATAAATAACACTCGCTTAAACCAACATGATTATTTATTTTATTAATTCTATCTGTCTGTCTGTCACCCTAAACGTTATTAACTAATAAATGAAAGTCTACAGTATGTCGCCTAAAACAAATACACATTATCAATTTACTAAACTATTCTTATCAATAAACACCTGCAATCATTTTTGAAGCCTGTCCTTGATTTTTTTTATCTTGTATAACTAAAATAACTACACACGACCAATTTACTAAAAACTATTCATATCAATATTCTTTCACCAAGTCACGTTCTCTCCTTTTTATTAATTCTAACAAATAATACTAACAACTCTAAAAATCAAAAAATAAAATATAAAAAATTGTCTACGAGGCTTTCTTCCGACTTATGGACGTCCGAAGTTCTAAATAGTGCGAAATAGGGATTATATCATTCTGAAGATTTTGATATGATCGTTATTAATTACCTTACATTTTTAATTAATTCGCTAACCAATTGGAATATCGGCCGAAGGATTTTTTCAGTAAAGATTTTCTGCTTCGAATAGCAACTAAACTGTAATTTTGTTTGTGTGTGTGTGTGTACATTTTACGAAAAATACAACATATAATCACAACTGTACTGAAACTTCAGATATTCATAAGACCTGCAGACAATTTTGTTATACATATTTATTTTTATTTTTTTATTCTCTATCTGAATGGATAATATTTTTTGACTTATGTTACAAACCAGATTTAAAAAAAATAAATAAGGATAGTTGCAATAATTAAAATTCTATTTTATTTGTAGCAAATAATGTGCAACTCCAAAAATATAACATGAAGCTTCAACGTTATGTCATAAAACACGAACGCATTTCAATAGTTTTGGAAATACTTATATTTTTATGGCTCTCCACCCAGATCTCTTGCAGTCTGAAAAATGATTTGAAAGTGAAAAGTACAACAAAAGATATAAATAATAATATATTTAAGTTTACTAAAAATGCCTACAATGTAACCATTCCAGAAAATAGTATTGGTAAAACTTATGCGAGACCCAAATACTACGATCATAAAATTGGAATAGAAATACAAAAGAGATGTAATGTTATATATAAAATCGTTTCGGGAGATCGAGATAAACTATTTAAAACTGAGGAAAGAACTGTTGGAAACTTTGCATTTTTGGCCATAAGAACTAAAACCAGTACCTTCGTTTTAAACAGAGAAAAACAAGAAGAATATATGTTGAATATTAAAGCGCATGTTTCTTGCTCAGAAAACAAACAAAAGTATTTTCATGAGGACGAGTGCACAATGTATCTTCAAGTTCTTGATCGTAATGATTTGAGTCCTCTTTTTTATCCAAGTGAATATTCTGTTACTATACCAGAAGATCTTCCAATTCACAGTAGTATTATAAAAGTACATGCAGAAGATGCGGATCTTGATTTAAATGGGGAAATTTACTACAGTTTTTTGGATGACAATCCCAACTTTGTTGTTCATCCTTCTACTGGAGTTTTATCTAATGTTAGACCACTAGCACATTTAGGAGATAAACAACTTGAAATTGTTGTGTTGGCTATAGACCGAGGATCTGTTGTTAGCCATTACAATCATCAGTCTAGTAAGGCAAAAGTTCGCCTGACTATAGAAAAGGTAAATATAAATTTAATGAATTAAAACAAATATTAAAAATTATTTACTCTTAAAACAATGTACGATACGAACTTTTAATTTACACACGTTTGGAACTTCTACTAGCTGAAATCCATATCAAACATATTTTTATAAAAAGTTCTGTATTCCCAATGTACCTTCGTTAATAAAATTGCTTCGTCAAGTTTCTGTGACTAATAAAATAGGCTTCTTGAATTTTAACCTGCTTCTGGGTAGTCGGCGAGAGAACCACCCGCTGCTCCTGATATTGGGACTTAAGTTCCTGAGATCCGTTGTTGAAAGCTCGAAGAGGCTGCAGTAGGATTTTCCGCATAGTGAGTGAAGATGGTGATCTCCTAGATCAGGACAGAGGCATAGAAGATGCGCGATATTCTCCTTTTGTTTTTCCTCGTTATAGTGGCAGCTGTAGTCATTGTAGGCAGTGATGTTATATGTAGGGAAAAATCCCTACTCGTAGGGATTTTCTTCCAAAAAAAATGACCGTAAGGAAAAAATGACAGATTTGTTGAAATCATTAAAATGTAGGGACTTTTCAATAATATGGCAAAAATATATTAATTTGACAACCTTCTTCAATTTGGCCTTGGAAGAAATACAGCAAATATTACCCCTCAAAACAGAAATATTTAGAGAAATGGGGTTCTTAAACCCTGAAGTTATATTGGAAAAAAAGGAAATAAAAATGAATTTTCATTTAAAAATATTTCGAAAAATATAAAAGTGGAAGCTAATTCTCTTCTACAAGAGTGGAGATCCTTTGAATTTATTTTTTCAGAGCAAGAAATATGTGATTTGTTAAATATGGACATCGAAAAGTTTTGGAGTACAGTTACCAAAATGAAAAATTTAAATGAGAATTTCATTTACCCCCTTTTGTCGAAATTAGCTACCTTTGCTTTATCACTGCCACATGCCAATACTGACATGGAAAGAATTTTATCCAGCATCACTGATGTTCGCACTAAGAAAAGAAATAAGCTAAGTCATAAAATTTTAACTTCAATTTGCATTGTCCGCTCATTTTAACAAAAAGGATGTAAAAATTGTTATACCTTCCAATGTACCGAAACTCATTTAAAAAAAAAAAATGGTATCCTTACGACATGTCAGAAAATCACCAGTCAAAACTAACACGGGCAAACAATTTTTTTAGTATCCTAGCGAATTTCAAAAGTGCAAAATACATATTTTTTATATTTCGCTTTTTTACCATTGAACTAATTGTGATTTTAAATGAATTTATGTGCATATGTATATCACTTGTTTTTATGTTTTTCAATTTTTGTTTATTTAGTTTTTAATTTATTAAAAAAAAATACTGATTTAATAATTCATAATGTATAACAAGTTTAAATAAAACGTTTATATATTAAACACAAATATTTTATTTGCATTGTTTGATATATTATAATTTAAAAATTGTAGGGATTTTTGTAAAGACAATTTTTTGAGCGCGTAGCGAAAAATAGGGATTTTTTAAGTGCTGCGTAAAGACTTCTCAAAAAAGTGTATAACATCACTGATTGTAGGGGACACCCATGTGGCCACAAGGTTGCTCAAGTGCATCTTAGGGAAATTTTGCATTTGCTTACTTCTTTTATCATCTAGGCAAGTCCATAAAGTTCTCGCTGGGAAGCAGGTTGGCTCATTGTACCATCTAGTTTAAGCCATATGCACAAGAGAAACATCATACGTTTCAGCAGGATGAGAGTTGAAGACCGCAGGCTGGTCCACGATGTCGACCGCTATCGCTCGCTTGCATTTTCGAAGACAAACAGCTGATTTGCGCCCTACTAAGTTTTCAGCACTACAAGTCGATCGAAAATGAAAGCGATCGATAACGTAATCAACTTAATACAAATTTGCGCCCCACTAAGAACTATTCTGTGAGTACAACTGTCAAAATCAGTCACTTGCGTTTTGGTTGTCTACAGAGAAATTAATTTGACAAAATATATAAAAAATTTATTATTTTATACATAATTTTAGAAATTTCATAATGGAAAATTGATAGTTATTTATGTAAATATGTATATTGACAAAAATATTGTTGTACAGCTAATAATTATTTATTACCAAAAACATTTTTCAGCATTAAAAAGCCAAATCTGAAGCAGCTGCAGGTTCCAGTTGAATTTGTGAAATAAACACAATACCAAAAAATTATTTTTGACAAAATTCATTTATTCCAAACATATGTTTTGTGTTTACATTTGTAGCAAGGCATATGCAACTGGTGACCTTACTAGCACAGCTCAAGGCGAAGGTATAAATTCGCCTTGGCACAGCTAACATAGATCGCAGATACAGTTTTAAAGCATACCCAAATAATTATTACAGTTTGCAAAGCATTCGTACGAAAATTTGTTAAATATATTTATGTGTTTTGATATAAAGTGAGTACTTCATACGAAAATAAACATGTTGTTTCTGGATTGTTGTACTTGTTATCGAACTGTGCATACCATGTAGTTGTACCATGATTTGTAGAACGCTCAAATTGGCGTATTTATTGTTCAAATTACATGGAATATTTCATTTGGCAATATAGTCATTTGACAATGATTACTTTAAACACGTAAAACCAGACGACCGACAAGTCGATATCAAGGCGTATCCAACATGTGAGCTTACTAGCACAGCTGACTGAGCCTGCTTTATAGCAAGTTTTCATACTAACTGATACAGTTAGAAAGGAAGACATAAATAATAGTTACATATTGAAATTTATACGTAATAAAATGTTTTAAACTTGATTGTGTACTTTGATATGAAGCGAGTGCTTTATACCAACAAAATACATGTTTCTTTTGGATTGTTGTACTGCGCATACCTGGTAGTTTTGCCATGGTCGATATTTACTGGGGCGCTTAAGAGAACGACAGTGTCGCTCGCTTAATACTATGTTCACACGACAAAATGAAGCACTTGCTTCGCTTTCTGAAGCATGTTTATGAATCATGCAGTTTACTCAACTCATCTGCTTGCTTCGGTTTGACAATTCTCTTTTGAAATAATTTTTTAATTACAAAATTTCATGAAAAAGATATAAAATGGACAAAAAAAAAAGCAATTTAATAATTAGGTTTTTTTTTTAAATTCACAAACATATATTTTTGTCGCTAGTGTTTTTTAGCTTTTTAGTTTAAATTTAATTTTTCATTTTTACGCCTGATTTCACAATGTTCGGTAAAATGTCTGTTAACAAAAAATTAACTAATTGCTGGTTAGGCTAACGGGCACTATTTAATCAACGGTTACGTATTTTCGTTTCACCATCTTTCGGTTAAGTAACAAAAGAATTTAATAAAAATGTGGCAATACTATCGGTTTGTTTACATAAAAAATGAATTAAAAAGACAGTTCTTGCAAATTTGAGAAACAAAACTTTGTAATAATAGTAAAATTCAGGTAAGTAATAATTAAAATATTGTTATTTGTACATAAATACATATGTACATGTATATAAAGCATTAATATAAATTGTTTGTTTGTAGTATGTTCTCCGGCGACGACGTATTTGGGACATACATACATATTTGAAGGAATCTAGTTTGGATGTGTCCAGAGGATAGGAAATAAATCAAGAGACGGAATTTGCCATGGTAAGTAGATGTAAATATATGTACATAATCGTATTTAACGTCCAATACTTTTATCTGATTTAAAAATACCGACCGGCAAAATTTGATGAAATTGTTGGCAATGGAGATACTGTAGCTAGTTTGTCCGAATTTGCTACGCAGGGTAATGCTCCTAACATTATTATAGCGGTAAGTAAAATTATGTATAAAAAAATAAGCAAAAGCTGATTTTTTTTTTGTATGGTATAGGGTCCAGTTTTTTGTGCGCAAAACAACAACTATTCAATGGATGGCTAGAATATTATTTGGTGACAGCTATAAGGAAGTAGCATTGGAATTAAATGTAGAAGTAGTGCGAAAAAAATATTAAAATTGTTGCTCAACAAAAAGTCACTCTACCCCGTGAACATCATAAGATTGTTATACTAGATGAAGCTGACAGCATTACTGAGGGTGTACAACAAGCACTAAGGGGTACAATGGAAATTTATAGTAATTTCACACGTTTTGCATTAGCTTGTATTACAAGTGAAAATATCATCAAACCCATACAGTCTCGATGTGCCATGTTGCGTTTTACGAAAATAACAGATGCCCAGATTTTGGATAAACTTATTGAAGTTTTGTGAACAGAAATTTTTAAATTAAAAATATTACAAAAATATAAATATCGATTTGTATCTCTATCCATTTTCTTTTATTTTCCTCCGATTAGAGTGCTAACCGGCAAATTTCTTTCAGTTAAATTTAACATCAACTTTTCTGTTAAATTCTGTCAGTTAAGAGTTAATCATATATTGTGTAATACAATTTAGCCAGACTTTCGGTTAAAGTGTTGATTATTTTTTAATCGAACATCGTGAAAGCGGGCGTTAATTGAAGGTTTTTTTTTAGTTTGATAGCTAGTTCAGATAAACTTCCGATAAAAATTAGAGAAGACAGCAAATTTTCATGCAATTTACACTCTTCGGTCTCAAAATTTTGTATGGGGAAGCAAGTTGCTTCGCTCATGATTGGGGTGTGAAGCATGAATAGAGAGCGAAGCATGTTCCGTGGAAACCTAGCATAATAATAATAATAATAAATTTGTCTTTTGAATGGCATTAATGAACAAAAATGCAAGTGTTCAGATGGTTATTTGTTTTTTGGCATATTTTCAGTGACTATTGTCAAAAATAGTTTAATTTTTCTTCCTCCACAATTTTCTTCAAAATTAAGTTAATTTTTTTACACAAAGTAGAATATTAACAAAGACTAGCCGTAGTGTATACAGTGAAGTGGCCGTCTTTATATCAATGTTTCTACAGAATGGTTAATGATCCCTCTGAAGTTTTAAATAGTATGGATAAAAAGTCTGTTCTTAATTCTAGTAGTATACAGACGCGTTTTTATAATCGATGCAACTCAATAACTCTGAGGGTGGTTTTGGCTGAAGTGGTTAGCGCGTTGACTACTAAGCAAACAATGACTTGGGGCCTGGGTTCAAACCCTGGCCAGAGCAAGTCAATCATCATCATAAATTTCTCTAATGTACATTAGTGGAGACATTGTATTAATTGTTGTCGGATTATTAACACCAGAGACGCTGCAACACTGCTCTAAAAAAAATTCACATAACGCGCAAAGCAGAGTTGTAAAAGAGTTAAGCCTTCTAAATTTCCAACATCTATTTTCTCTACCCTATCCCTCTACCTGAGTTCCGGCACAATGTACTGCATACGTAGGGCTCATCCCCTGAGTGCTGGTCCTAATTAAAAAAGAAAAAAATAATAATTTAAAAATATTAAAGTCACAAGAAAAAAAAATACAAAAACAAAAGAGTTATTAAACAGGTTTTTTACTTGTTTAATTTTATATTTTTTTTCTTGCTTGTGTGTAATTTACGTAAATATTTGTATACATAATCTCATGTAAGTGAAAAAAAAAGAGAACTCTAAATGAGTTCATCTTCTGACATCAACAACCATAAACCTACAATTAGTAGGAAAGCTTATTAAACTTTGGTTGCTGATGACGACAATAAAAAAAATTAATTTAACTCAAACCTGAATTCTACACTAAACACAATTACTCGTGCGCGATCATGCTCTCCGTACATATTAAATAGTGATCAAGAAGCAACAAAAATTGCACCCATTAGCAAACTTATCAGCTTAGCTGTACAAACAAACAAACAAACAATAAATAACAAGGTGACCAACGTGCACAAAATTGTAGATGCGGTGAGTACACTAAGTGATACATAATAAAATTCAAACAGGTATGGATATATACGAGTACATAACCGTGTTAAAAAGGGGGAAGAAGTTCAAAATCAGCTCAGATAGCTTCAACAGCTAAAGTTCCCAGAGATGTGGAAAAAACAATATAAAAAATTCCGAAAATCGTTTCGCGATTTTATCTGAACAAGGCGATAAAGACACAACTACAACGTGGTCGAGTAAGCCCCCACCCATATATTTAAGAGAACAGAATTCCAGTTTGATGGTTAAAAGCCTTATCTCATTAATTGGTGAAAATTAGTTCTATGTAACTTCAATTAAGCGCGGAAAAATCAACGAAACAAAAATTCAGGTAGCTCAAGAAAATAGTTACCGAAAAATAGTTTCAGATTTTGAATAAAAAAATAAAAAGTTTTATACATATCAACTACAGAGTGCTAAAGACATAACATTAGCTATTAAAGCCTGGCCTTGAAAAAAGTGACTTCAAAGTGAAAAATGTTTCAAACATTAAAAATAGGGAAAAAATCCCAACTTATTTTTAGAGTCGAGATACATCCAGATGACTTGAAAATGAAAAAAAATAAATCTAATCCAATTTATGATTTAAAGTACTTGTTGCACCGAAGAGTTACCGTTGAGCTGCCATATAAAAAAACTGGACCTATCTAATGCAGGAACTGCCAAGAATTTGGGCATACCAAAACTTATTGCAAGTTGCCTACCGTTTGCGTTGTATGTGGAGAGTTACACAGTACCGCTAACTGTGACAAATTAAAAGGTAATACCAAGGTAAAAAATGTGGTAATTGCAGCGGAAACCACACTGCTATACTATAGGGGCTGCCCTCTTAATTCTTTTTTTAAGAGTTCGTCGAACAGAAAAACTAATTCTACTCCCGCACAGCCTAACACACTTTTGTACTACACTCAGTTACATCAACCGTCTACCACCCCAAATCAATATTCAAATGTTTTGACGTCTAACACGACTATTGCGTAAAACCAACCAAATAGTAAATTTTCATACGCTAGAATTTTAAGAAGTAACCAGACTACGGCGCAAAAAACCGGACCAGTAAATGAATAATTGAAGCCTCCATAGAAAGCTTAATACAAATAGTAAATACTTTTACTCTCAACATGTCCTGTATGATGCAGGATATCATCCGTTTATTGGTTTGCAATTACATTGACTCTCTATACCGAATTTTATACAACACTGGGGTCCCGTTTTCTAGCAGCTGTCGACTACAATGCTAAGCACACATTCTGGGGTTCACGTTTAATCACTCCTAAGGGTCGTGTGTTGTTTGACTCAATTTCTAAAATGCGTTTGAAAGTAGTTTAAAGTAGTCAGTCAACATATTGGCAAACAGATCAACAAAAATTTCATGATGTTATTGACTTTGGAATAGTGAAAGGTGTATCCAGCGAAATGATTGAAGCTGAAGCATCTTTGAATTTATCTTCAGACCGCTCTTTACTTTTACAAAACTGCAACACCTAGATATGATTTACCGATGACATCTCCACATATTAACAGGGTGAAATACAAAAAATATCTGAGTGCTCATTGCTCGGAAAGAATGCCGCGGAGAACACCTTCTGACATAGACGATTCTCTAAAGTTTTTCGAAGCACACGTTAAACAAGCTGCTTTTAATGCTACTTCAAATAAAACTAATCAACAAGTGAGATTTAACAATATTTTTTCTGTAGATATAGATTTGCTATTGACTGAAGAGCTAGATGCAACACCACAAACAAATTATTCGATATGGCGTGCAGCCAGAGGACTTAAAAGGCCGGTGATATTCAAACCTCCATTACGAGCCTCGAATGCTGACTGGCCAAGAACTGATGCTGAAAAAGGTGCCGTTTTCGTTAAACATTTAGAAAAAGTATTTACGCCAAATATTTCTGCTAATATTGTTGAACTGCCACCAGTCGTCTCTAGAAGAAATACCCCTAAGATTTAATATTATGCAGATTGAAAAGGCTATTAATTGCCTAAACATAAAAAAATCCCCAGATATCGATAAAATAAGCAACAAAATGCCTCAAGAACTACCTTATGTTGCAAAAAGAATAATACTATTCATTTTTAATGGTATTTTACGGCTGCAACACTATCCAACTGAATAGAAGGTTTCGCTTAATAAAGCCCGGCAAGGATGCTGCAAAGGTTGAATCCTAGCGACCTATTAGTTTATTGCCTAATATATCGAAGTTTTTTGAAAAGCTGTTTATGATCAAGCTGACAGCATAACACTACTGAACAAACTCACAGACTTGTGAATGTAGTTAGAGAAACTTTTGAAAAAAAGAAATATTGCTCAGCGCTCTTTATTGATGTCCCACAGGCTTTTGATTAAGTATGGCACGAAGGTCTTATCCACAAAGTAACACAAAATCTACCCGCAAATATCGTCAAGCTTTTAAAAAGCTATTTAATGGAACGAAAATTTGTAGTTCGATAAGCCAATTTTTAAGCCCTCCGTAGTCGATTGAGTCCCTAAAGGCAGCATCTTCGGTCCTTTACATTATTTAATATATGCCTCTGACTTACCTTTAAGCAGTAACATTCACACGTCAACATTTGCTGATCATACAGCTTTTCTAACCGTTTATGAAAAAAATCACATTTTCAGTTTTCTGTGATTTTTTCTTATTAGCTAAAATTGACATCAGCTGATTGATGTTTTGTTGTCAAAACTTTGTTGTGTTTTTATAAAAATATTGTGACATATTTTTAAAATTTAATTCAAATTAAAAATATTGATTACAATGTATGTATGTATGTAGTGTCAGCAAAAAAGCTTTGCAAAAGGGGGAAGGAAAGTTGTTCCAAGTTCCCAAAGAAAAGCGCCTGAGAAGTATATGGAGCGAAATTTGTTTCAGGAATTTCACACCAACTTCTCTTTTATGTAGCTCTCACTTTTTGCCATCAAGCTTTTTAGATGCTGGAAAAAAGGTAAAGTCTAATCGTGAATTGTGCATTTGCATCTTTAACATTTTCCGTTGCTTCAACAACAGCATTTACAATACGTTCAATATTGTGTTGTTGCAAAATATCCTTGAAAGGAGGATACATAGATTTTCTTTAAATTTTACTAGGAATTTTTCGATACATATATTTTTGTTTTATTACCTTTCCTGTAAAAATATCCTGTAATGAAGCAACATCCTTCTCCAATGCCTCTACTACTGGTCATTTTTACGTATATATGGGCAGTATTCTCTTATGATCTATGTAATTCCACTTTTCGATGCAGTTTAATTATCATAACTCCAGCCTTAAACAAATGCATTTGCAAAGGGAGGAAATTGTTTCCTAGTACCCAAATAAAAGACACATTCTGATTTTATACATACATACATCTATCAACACCTTTTTGTTTTCTGTATTGTAAAAAATTTTAACTTATATTTTTATTTTATGCAATTGTTTTTTTTTTTTAATTTAATGTTTGTTTTGTTTACATATCACATTTTGACAACAGCCAAGTTTTTACACTAACAAAATGCCTGTTGTTTTTGTGATGTTGTATTTGTTTTAGGGACAAGACTACCTTATTTAATATACCTTGGTTATGAGTTGTTTAATTTAAATAAAAGTCAAATAGTAAATTTTATAAAAAAATGTATTTAATAAAAAAAAAGATTTTTACAATATCACAAAATTAAAGAAAACTCTGTACTCAAATTTTAAATTTATTATGATCAAAAACATTTTTTGTACAAATAAATACTTTCAAATAACTACGCCACAGTACCGCCAGCAAATTCCACAGTTTTAACATAGAAAAAATTTCAATTGTTTACTGAAATTATTTCTTAACAGTGATGCCCCATCTCTTATAAATGTTTCCATAACTTTCGGACATAATGCTTTCATGAGAAAATATCACGCAAAAATCATGCGCTTTACAATTTTCAAATGCATTGTTACGGAGTATAAATTATAATGTACTCGTTAACTTTAGCTTTAACTACGAGAATTACAGAATATAGCTGCTGCAATGAATTGGCTTATTGGAAGAAACTCTATACTAAGCCTAGCCTTTAAACTTCTATTATACAACGCGATCCTTTAATCAGTATAGTCCTATGGAATCCAGTTATGGAGCACTGCCTCAGAGCATCGAATGTAGAAAAAATTCAAAGGCGATAAAAAAAATTCTACGTGCAAATACAGCAGCACCCTGGTATGTCAGAAATCTTCGAATTCATAAAGATCAAATCTTCCGTTGGTATTTTCTAAACACGCAAAAAAATATATAAAAAACTTGAGTTGCACCCAAATCCACTTGCGCGCAATATTCTAGAGCATGGTGGCCAGACCCAGGTGAGAAGGAGGGATACTCTTTCTGTCAGCCGTACACGAGAGATGTAAATTAACAAAAATCAACCGTCGAAATTAAAAATTTTGTTTAGCATTGGCTAAACATATATTTAACATTTCTTAGATTTAAGAATGGAACAACTTATTGATGTTTCAATTTATATTTGAAGATTCAATAAAAAATAAAATTATTAAAAAAAAAGTTTCGAAAAAATACATTTGTAGCTCTGTAGTATATACATATGTACGTTGGTTAGTTAAGATTAATTTGGAATCCACGAAAAGCCTTACACTTTACAATACATTAATATATTAATTTTATTGTCTTTAATTTTCAGGCCAATTTATTTTCTCCGGAATTACATATAACTACCCTGTCGAGTACAATTATGAACGAAAGTACAATTACCACGAATAAAATATATGGCATCATCCACGCTTCTGATAGAGATAGTGGGCGTAATGGAGAAATAAAAAGTGTTAAAATTGTTTCAGGTGATCAAGATGGTAACTTCTATCTAACTGCAACTGAAATACGAGGAAAATATTTTATACATTTAGATAAACTATCAGCCTTTAGCGACTCAATAAATATGTTTAACTTAACAATAAGAGCAGAGGACAATGGGATTCCTATGAAATATAATAATCAAGTTATCTCAGTTTTTATTAAAACGGAAAAAAGTAATGCTCCAGTTTTTACCAAGCAGTTGTATGAAGTATCTATTCCAGAATCTTCTCCGCCGAATATGCCAGTAATACGGCTAAAAGTAACTGATCCCGATTTTGGAAGAAACGCTTTAGTAACTCTAGAAATCGTTGGTGGTAATGAAGGTGGAGAATTCAGAATAAACCCAGATTCAGGAATGCTATACACGACAAAGATCCTAGATACAGAAAAAAAATCGTTTTATACTCTTACTGTGACAGCTATTGATCAGGCTAATTTAGGTGTTCGAAAACAATCTTCCGCAAAAGTGAAGATTAACATATTAGATATTAACGACAATGATCCAATATTTGATGATAATATTTCAACAGTGTCAATAAATGAGAACGAGCCAATTGGAACATTTGTTACAAAGGTGTCTGCAAGAGATATCGATTCTGGAGAAAATTCATATATATCTTATAGCATTGCAAATCTTAATAATGTACCATTTGACATAGATCATTTTAGTGGGACTATAAAGACAAGTTCGACAATAGACTATGAAGTTATGACCCGATCCTACAAACTACGAGTAAGGGCTTCTGATTGGGGACTGCCATTTCGAAGACAAACAGAAAAAGAAATATTAATAAAAGTTAATAATATTAATGATAATAGACCTCAATTTGAACGTATTAATTGTATTGGCAAAATATTCCGCCATGCTCCTGTGGGAACTGATGTCCTTACACTATCAGCAGTTGACTTTGACGTAGGTGATTATATAACCTATCGCTTAATCTCCGGAAATGAGGATGGATGTTTTAATCTAGATTCGACGACAGGCATAATAACAATATCTTGTGATCTTAAGGAAGTGCCATTTTCACATCGATTTTTAAACGTATCGTCTTCAGATGGCACACATTTTTCAGATGAAATGACTATTGAAATAAGACTAGTGGGTAATCAGCAATATGAAATGCTTAAATATGTTGACGAAAATGGCTATAGTAGCTTTGAATGCCATGAGACAGGAATTGCAAAAAAATTGGCAGATACTTTAGCATCATCTGAACGAAACAATATGGGCTTTAGTAAAGAAACGGATGATGATGAGTACGCTTTAATGCCAAGTAGATATGGGCAGAATCTGCATAATCCGGAATTTATAGATTTTCCATCTGTCTTAAAAATTAATGAAAGTCTTTCATTGGGTGCAACAATTATGTGGTTTAAAGCAAAAGATAGAGACTTGGGATATAACGGCAAGTTAATATTTGGAATATCTGAAGGAGACTTCGATTCTGTATTTCGAATTGACCCTGACAGTGGAGAGTTACAGCTTATAGGATATTTAGACCGAGAACGACAAGAAGAATATCTTTTAAATATAACTGTTTGCGATTTGGGACAGCAATGTAAATGTGCCTATAAAATGTTAGCCGTAACAATATTAGATCTCAATGATAACCCACCTGTATTTCATAAGTCTCTTGCAAGATTTCATCTAAAAGAAGATGCGGCTATCGAAACACAAATATTTTGCCTTAAGGCAAATGATGCGGATTATGGAGTAAATGCTTTAATTGTATATGAAATGAAAACTGAATCACTCAGTTTTCGCATAAACTCTACCAATGGCTGCTTATTTGTGAATGGAGTGCTTGATAGGGAACAAAAGGAAGAACATAAACTTAAAATTATTGCTAAAGACATGGGTTATCCTTCTCTTTCAGCGGAAGCTGTGGTTACTATCATTGTAGATGATGTAAACGATAACGCTCCCGTTTTCGGAGTTCAAGAGATCATATTAAAAGTTCGAGAAGATCTTCCGAAAGGTGCTGTGATAGCTCAAATTGAAGCAAGTGATTTTGACTCTGGAATAAACAGTGAAATATATTTTTTTTTAAAAGAAGATACTCAAAATAAATCTCTTTTCAAAATTGATAAACAAAGTGGCGTAGTTCGGACAAATGGTTATTTAGATTACGAAAATCAACAAGTACACAACTTAATATTAACTGCAATAGATCGCGGAACTCCTGCTCTTACATCAAACATGCCTGTTGTAGTTGAAGTGATTGATGTCAATGAAAATCGCTTTGCTCCTGAATTCGATGACTACGTTTACTTAGGAAAAATCTTAGAGAACAAACCGAGAGGAACTATTGTTATTAATATATCGGCAAAGGATTTAGATGAAAAAGGTACTGATTCAGAAGTTGAATATTTTATTCATAGTGGCGATGGAATAGGAATATTTGCTGTAAATGAAAAAGGTAAGAGTAATCTTATATAAGTATATATATAGTCGGATTCGGCTTAGAGCGCGCTGTTTAATTGAAAATAAATATTCTTATATATTATTTTTCATCAATTGCAAATTAATTATATTCGCTTTAAAAAAAACGCTTAATTAAAACATATTTTGCTTAAAAATATGCTAATTTATATAAAATGAACAGCGCATAAAGAAAATATATATTTATATTATTACTAGATGAGCCGGCAAACGTTGTTTTGCCATACAAAATATTTCTATTACATATTTTGGGTGTTATATAAAAAAAAAGCGTATGTAAAAAAGCGTATGTTGTTTGTAAGTGTGTCACGATGACCGCCGATGAAAAAAATACCAAACAATAATTTTGTTCTGTTTGAAATACGAACGACGACGATTTTCCTGCATGAGGCGGACATAGCGCCATCTGCCATTCAACAACAAAAATAATTAAGAGGCGGACATAGCGCCATCTGTTGGGTTTATAGTTTAGTAAATACAGAAATTGCCCCCTCCCTCCCTTCCTCATCCATTAAAATTGGTCGAGCCGTTTCGGAGGAGTTCGATAACAAACATCGTGACACGAGAATTTTATATATTAGATTACGAATAAACTTAATTATTATTTGAAATGTAATAATGTATAAATGAGAAATTATTATTATTAAGGTACGGTCACATCTGGCAAACATTTGCCCAAAAAACCGTAACCACTAAATACCAATGAAAAACTTTTTGATTTATGCATTTATTTATTAAGTTAAACAGCATCTAATTAGATAAGATTGTTGTTGCTTCTTGATCACTATTTAACATGTTCAGAGATAATGATCGCGCACGATTGTTTGTGTTTTTTGTTAAATTCAGGTTTGTGTTTAATTCATTTTTTTTATTGTCGTCATCAGCAACAAAAGTTAAATAAGCATTTCTACTGCTTGTAGGTTTATTGTTGTTTTTCTCAGAAGATGAACTCATTAGAGTTCTCTTTTTTATTTTCACTTATATTAGTTTGTGTATGCAAATATTTATGTATATTGCACACAAGCAAAAAATAAAATAAAACCAGTAAAATAACTGTGTTGTGTTTTTATATATATTTTGTGACTTGAAAATTTTTTTTTTATAATTTTTTTTTTATATTCAGTTGCGACGATTATAAAAACGCGTCTGTACACTACGAGAGTTGAAACTGAAATGAACATTGATATAATAAAAAAAAAAAATACATTTTGTTTGTGTATAAATATTTTTATTAAATAGCTGGTGAGGCCTAACTTGTTTTATGTCAATAAAAATGCAGATTCTTTTTATTACATATTTTTCGCAACGTCACATAAATAATAAAATAAAAATGTTTGAATAACTTACGAAGTTGTTGAAGTTATATTGTAAACATAATTATTAAATAAAGAACACCGCTTTTTATATGATGTACATATAATATAAAAACATTAAAATATTAAAAATTAAGGTTTTGGCTGTTTTTAATTATTACACTGTATATGGCGCTTAAGTTGTCAGTGTCTTCTTTTTTATTCATTGTTCTATGTATTTTCTGTTGTATTCTTAAGCTCTCGGTTGTGTAACGCTTTTTCCCATTATTTTCCTTGTTTAGTATTTTTATATTTTCAAAGTCAGGTACATGATTGGTTTCCAGTATATGTTTTGACAAAGCAGTGCTTTCTTTGTTTTTGTTTATGTCTGTTTTATGTTCGTTCATTCTTGTTTCTCTCTCTTTGTTGTGCCAATGTAGACAAGATCACACCCGCTGACACTATCAGCTGTACATGGTATCTCATAGACTACGTTGTTTTGTTGTAGTTTGTCGATTGGTGTTTTTGTGTTTGTGAAAATAGTACTTAGTGTTTTGTTGGGTTTGTATGCTAAGTAGATATTGCTTTTATTTATTACAAGTTAGGCCTCACCAACTATTTAATAAAAATATTTATACACAAAAAAATACATTCTTCAGAAAAATATCAATAATACATAATTAACTATTAGGATTATAATCCTTAAACTATGGTTTTTAGTTATTTTTATTTATTGAATTTTGTTATATTTGTATTATTGGATTAATTTCTTTGTTAATTTTGATTAATTAATTAATTTTTTGTTTTAACGACGTATAAACTTCTAGGTATATTTAATTTCTGTTTTAAACATTAAAATAAGTACATACATACATATTATGTATGTATGTAACTACTTGCACTAGTCACTAATATTACATTGTTTGAATTATATTTTTATTTTATTGATATAAAATATATCTATGTAATTAAGTTAATACCAATAATTTTTATTTAATTTTGAGTGTCCTTTTTTTATCGAAAAATATGGTTACCGTAACCATATCGCAACTAATAAGGATACGTATCAAAATTGGAAAAATGGTTGAAACAATGCGTACATGTCACTTTTACCTTGCACAGGCATACATGTATCTTTATTAATATTAATAGCCAGAATATAATGCACCACTTTGAAGTTAAATATCTTGGTGTCCATCTTGATGGACAATTAACATGGAAATCGCTTATAGACGCAAATCTAATCCAAATGAAATTAAATGCAGCTCAAATGCATTGGCTTATTGGAAGAAACTATATACATAGCGATCCTAAAACCAATATAGAATCCAGTTATGCGGAATAAATGCGGAATAAATTCAAAGGCGACAAACGTACAGTTTGAGCAGCCCCCTGGTATGTCAGAAATCATCGAATTCATAAAGATCTTGATTTTCCATTGGTGAAGAATGTGTTTTTAAAACACGTAAAAAAAATATATGAAAAAATTGAGGTGCACCCATACGCTTGCTCTCAGCCATACACCACAGACGTACGACAACAAACAATCATTCGCTGAAACTAAATATTTTGTTTAGCATTGGCTAAACATATATTTACGAGTAACATGTTTAGATTTTATGCACTCTTATTTATAATTCAATTAAAGATTCAATAAATAAAAAACATGAAAAAATATGTATTGTTTAAGAACGGTAGTTTAATCTTTAGATATTATAATATTTAATTTTTATTGAAATATGTATAAAGTTTTTTGAGTTGTTCGTTTTTTTTTTTTTTTATTTAACAAACACAACCCCGCAAAGCGATTAGCTTGTCTGCAGAAAACACCCAGGATCTCTGGCCGGAATCGAACCGACAACCTCCGGACTATTAGTCTAGCACCGATAATTTGTTTTTAAATTTGAATAATGTTTATTAAGGTTTTTTCGCATGGTGGTGAAGTATGAAAATGCAAATTAGTTTTGTAAACGATTTTCATAAAAAAAGTGTCTAAAAATTGATTAAAATCACTACAAATTATTCTGTCCCATGTTTAATTTGTCAGGAACATTATTGAAAATATATTACATTGAATAAGATTTTGCATAATATTTTTATTTGCCATTAATTAATATAAAATTTTTATTTAACATTATTTAGGTTCCATACGGACGTTATCGCATCTCGATGCAGAATCGAAAAATTTTTACTGGCTGACATTATGTGCCCGAGATGGTGCAATTGTTCCCTTAGTTAGCTGTGTACAGGTATTTAAAATGGTCAAAATATTGGATTTTTTTTTAATTATTGAAATTTTTAAGGTCTACATAGAAGTTGAAAATGTTAATGATAACGTGCCAATGACAGATAAACCCGTATATTATCCTTATATAAAAGAAGGAAGTCCTCCTAAATCACGAGTTATTTTACTAAATGCGACAGATGACGATGAAGAAGATTCTACTTATATAACATACAAAATTATATCTGGAAACCCAGAAGGCTTTTTTGAAATAAACAAGACATCAGGTATAAATTTTAAAAAATATAATATTAAATTTTCAGTTTAATCAGCTTATGCTTATTTACTATAAATTACTATGAAAGAAAAAAAAAATACTGAGTTATTTATTGTCTTTTTATCCATCGGTTTTCAAATGAAGATGTAAAATGTATATGTACATATACATATGTATGTATATATTAGGGTATCGCGATTCTTGTTCTATGGATACGGTGACCATCCGTCCTTTTTTTAAAAGGACAGTCCTCTTTTTTGACACAACGTCCTTTAAAATTTAAACAAAATAAATTGTCCTTTTTTTAATTGAATTGTCCTTTTTTGTCCTTTATTTTTGATGGCTAATGTTCTTCTTTAGTTTCCAAAATTAAAAGTTTTATTTTCTCAAAATAACGAAATTTTAAACTCAATACAATATAAATTTATAACCACCCAAAACAGGAATTGCCTGGCAACACTGAAAAGTGTATGTTTAATGTGTGAAATTTTTGGTCGGCTTTCAAATGGTGTGTGCAGAATTTAAATTGTTTTTATCAAATAACATTGATATAATAAAAAAAAATACATTTTCCATAAAAATATCAATAATAGATAATTATCTATTAGAATTATAATCCTTAAACTATTATTTTTAGTTATTTTTATTTATTGCATTTTGTTATTTTTGTATTATTGGCTAAATTAAATTTCTTTGTTAATTTTGATTAATTAATTAATTTTTTGTTTTAACGACGTGTGAACTTCTAGGCATATTTAATTTCTGTTTTAAACATTAATATAAGTACATACATATGTAACTACTTGTACTAGTCACTAATATTACATTGTTTGAATTATATTTTTATTTTATTGATATAAAATATATGTATCTACATATGTAATTAAGTTAATACCAATAATTTTTATTTAATATTGAGTGTCCTTTTTTTTTTGTCGAAAATTATGGTCACCGTATCTATGGATCATTCCAAGAAACTGCCCAAGAAACCATAGGTCAAAAATTAATTGCAAACCCCCGGATTTTTTAAAATAGGCATTTTTCCAAAACATTCAGGAATAGAGGCAAATAAATTGTATTTGCTCTGGGTCGAGTGGTGTGTGCACATTAAAAATTATTGAAAGCTATAAAACAAAAATAAAAATTAAACAGTGTGATTATTTGTTAATCTTATTTTTGTGTGTGTCGTATACATAAGTATATGTATATTATTATTATTATTATTAATAGATTTTATATATGTATACATTACTAATTCATTTACATTATGATGTATACATACATACATATTTAAATCTATAAGTGTCATAACATTTATGTTGTGAGCTAGATTGGCACTAATATAAGCTAATGTTTATATAAATTATTGTATGATATATTGTAGACCTTTTTTAATATATGTATATAGTAAGTTTTTGTTTGGCTTGAGGTCCTTGGTATTTTAAATAATAAATAAAAACTTTTGTTGGTTTTTCATTTATTTATTAATCTTATCCGATATTTCGACCAACTTTGTTGGTCATCTTCCGGGAAAAAATATTAAAACTAAAAATAATAAACACTGTGAGACAAATTTTGAACAAAGTCGTGACCAAATGTATCTGACACCTAATCTTTATGTAAAATTGTCCGCTGAGTCGGAATATGAAGTCAGAATGGTCAAAAGTAGAACAGTTTTCAAGATATTCCAAAATAACCGTTAATTCTGTTTTTGAAAAACATGATGCCACTTAAATGCAAATATCTTCAAAAATATTCGTCGATTTAAGAATTATTTTTTTTAAGGAAAGATAATAAAATTACTGAAACAAGTACGGGTCGTGTGTAAAAATTTGTCAAGAGACTACTGAGTTACAGTCGACCAAATTTCAAATTTCACAAATTACCAATTTTCTCATAGTTTTTCAACAAATCTTGAATGATGTCTTCATAATTTGGGCTTCTGAAATTTCCCAGAAAGCTTGATACAACGAAACCAAATGACTTCCAGGCCTTTGATTCATCTTCAGACAAAAGCGTATCAAATTTTTAATCTTTCAGTATTTTTGTAATTTGTGGTCCCACAAAAACCCCTTCTTTTATTTTGGCATCTGAAATGTTGGGCAAAACGGTTTTCAGATATTCAAATGCTGCACTGTTTTCTCTTTTTAGCAAAGCTTTGACGAAATTTTTGAATAAGCCAAGTTTAATTTGTAACGGTGGCAAAATAATGTTTTCCTTTTTTACAAGAGCTTTATATTTGACTATCTTAGCTGATTTAGCTTTATAAAATTTTAAAATCTGCAGCTATATTCTGTAACTCGCTAAAGCTAAATCTCCATCGCTAAATATGTCTAAAATCGTTTTAGAGCATTTTAGCTAATTATTGAATTCTGTAATTCGTATTGCTAAATTAGGCAATGTCTTAAAAATTAAATTCGCCGCAATTTTGGCGAATGCTCTCTCTCATCGCTAAAATGATATACATTTGTATTCTCTAAGCCAGCCTTTGTCATAAACAGTGATGCCAACTCTTGCAACATCAAAAGCACTGTGAGCCAATGAAAATAGGGTAAAAAAGGGTAAAAATTAAAAAAATTTCGGGTACAAAAGCACTAACCTAATTTTGTTTTCGGTCTGGTGGATCAAAAGACAGCCTTGGCTGCAATGAAAAACTTGCATTTGGATATATTGCTTTTTCATGTTTATTTTGTGCGACTTTGTCGGAGTAAATCGCTTTATCGTGAATTTATTTCACAATTACAACAAATGCAATATGCTTTTAGTTTATCTTTTGCTGATCTAAGCCACCTTCTAAAGGCTGGATCATTCTCCCAAGAACTCCCAAGAAAGATGATGAACTTTAACACATATAAAATCAATTACTGTTCAGCTAAACAAGGCACTTTCTTGCTTAAATTTGCACAACAAACAAATCAACGGTTATGTATATTAAATGTAAAATCATTGCTAAACAAATAAATCATAAAATTTTCTGCACGAATTTAAAAAAAAAGATGCTTGAGAAATTCTAGAGTTCAAACTCTTAACAGCTTGCGAGTACTTATCAAAATAAAGATGCAAATAATACGCAGTTGGTTAAAAAAGTATTAGGTGTGCTTAAAGAATAGTAGGAAAATGGTTCAATGCCAAAAATTTTGATTATTTAAAACGCACTTAAAAGCACTGTGAGAAATTGTTAAAAGCACTATAAATACCCGCTTTTCAAAAACGGGTATTTAACAAAATTTCGGGTATAGCTTAAGTAAAAAAGCACCAAAAAATACCCGAAAAGCACCAAAATGGCAACGCTGGTCATAAAGAGAACATATAGGAAATATCAATGTATTGGTGTTTTTACACTTGTAGAAATTGATTGTTACATTTATTTTTTTACTGTATCCATAACTTTCGAACGTAATGCTTTCTTGAGAAATTACTACGCAAAAATCATGCGCTTTACAATTTTCAAAATGCATGTGCTGCAAAAAAAACAATAACTTTTGACTAGAACTTAGTGAAATAGCTTTAAAATATAGACGTTTTAAAACATATTTTAAATTTTTTAAAAAAAAACACAATCATTGTTACGGAGTATAAATTATAATTACGGTGACCATAATTTTCGACAAAAAAAAAGGACACTCAATATTAAATAAAAATTATTGGTATTAACTTAATTACATATGTAGATACATATATTTTATATCAATAAAATAAAAATATAATTCAAACAATGTAATATTAGTGACTAGTACAAGTAGTTACATATGTATGTACTTATATTAATGTTTAAAACAGAAATTAAATATGCCTAGAAGTTCACACGTCGTTAAAACAAAAAATTAATTAATTAATCAAAATTAACAAAGAAATTTAATTTAGCCAATAATACAAAAATAACAAAATGCAATAAATAAAAATAACTAAAAATAATAGTTTAAGGATTATAATTCTAATAGATAATTATCTATTATTGATATTTTTATGGAAAATGTATTTTTTTTTATTATATCAATGTTATTTGATAAAAACAATTTAAATTCTGCACACACCATTTGAAAGCCGACCAAAAATTTCACACATTAAACATACACTTTTCAGTGTTGCCAGGCAATTCCTGTTTTGGGTGGTTATAAATTTATATTGTATTGAGTTTAAAATTTCGTTATTTTGAGAAAATAAAACTTTTAATTTTGGAAACTAAAGAAGAACATTAGCCATCAAAAATAAAGGACAAAAAAGGACAATTCAATTAAAAAAAGGACAATTTATTTTGTTTAAATTTT
Source organism: Lypha dubia (assembly GCA_947311025.1). Classification (NCBI taxonomy): domain Eukaryota; kingdom Metazoa; phylum Arthropoda; class Insecta; order Diptera; family Tachinidae; genus Lypha; species Lypha dubia. The sequence goes on from OX371263.1 coordinate 506,518, forward strand.
AAAGGACGTTGTGTCAAAAAAGAGGACTGTCCTTTTAAAAAAAGGACGGATGGTCACCGTAATTATAATGTAAGGTAACCATAGTTGCCAGATTTTTTAGAGGTAATATCGTCATATTTTTGGGCAAAAATCGTCATTATCGTCTATATATAGCTTATTGAAATCGCCACAAAAACGTTAAATGAAAAAACCGCTTTTTTTTATCAACAAAACATATTTTATTAGAGGCAAAACATAACAAAACTCTTAAATCAACAAATCTTATTAATAAAACAGCATTCTTTTGAATACAGAGATCAGATACTTCAACTAGAATTCACAATAAAATCACATGTAAATAGATTGCATGTTTTTCAATACCGTGAAATATATATACATATATGTATATATACATTGTATGGAAAAAAATAAAAAAAAATGTAATCCTTTAGTTATTATTTTCTTCCAATTTAGTAAAATATGCATTTAAGATTTCGTTTTTGGAAACACTTTTTCCAAAAATGTATAAGAAATACAATAAAATTTATGCAATAAAAATTATAGATTTTAAAGAAAATAGACTTATGTATATATAAATATAATTATATGTATAATAATTTTTACAAATATATATTGCAATTAAACATATTGATTAATTCAGGTACAACTGTTAGATGATAGCAGCTACATTTGTTTAGCTTTAAATAATCTTTTGTATTTAATATTAATTACAAGGACAAATTTTTCAATGAATTTGTTACTTTTGTTTTATTTATGTTTACCTGACTAAATATTATTTACACATTTGGTGAAGAATGTGGTAAAACTAGGATTTTGCTAATAAATTTAGTCAAAACCGGAAACAAATGACTAGAATCCCTCGTTTGCATCTCTGATATATTTTTCCAAAAATCCAACAGTTAAATGTTTTTATCATGACAATAATTTTAATTGTCTGAATTCAGTTTCTACCTCTTGGCTTTCACTTTCTTCAACAAAATAGGAAAATTCTTTTATAATTTCAGAAAACTAACTTTTTTCTTCATTAATAACATTAATTTTAAAATATTAAAAATTAGGCCAAGAGCTTTATATTTCTTTTCAATATCAAATCTTGATAATATCTGACCACAAAGCTCTACATAAAAATTAACAAAATTATTAATAATATCATATTTTTGTTTTTCATTTATTTGTGCTTCTTCCAATACGTCTCTGGCAAATATTCGTAAATAAATGTCTTAAAAATTTAAAAAAATTGTTTTTGTTTTAGTAATCAATTAAATAAAAGTTTTCTGTTTTTAAAAAGTTGCTTATTACAAATTTCAGCAGTTCAAGATTTCTTTAATAATACAAATAAATGTTGTAAACTTGAATAAATTAAAATCGTCGAAATTAAAGTATAAATCGTCCCATCGTCACCTTGTCATTTTTAAGACCCTAAATCGTCAAAATGACGATAAATCGTCAAATCTGGCAACTATGAAGGTAACACTAATATAAAATGACATATATACACGCATATATATTTGTCTCTTTTCAATATTATATTATCAAATAAGAAAGAAAGGAATGATCTAATTATAGCAAATTAGCTACGGCGAAAAGAGTAAATTTTAGCTAAACGATTAGAGTTACAGAATACCTTTTTAGCAAAATCGCTAAAAGTTTCGCCCTAAAAATTTAGCTTTAGCTACGAGAATTACAGAATACTCTTGCTGGTCACATTAATTCTAAAGGTGTAATTCATAAGCGCTTCATAAAGTTATTGTGGCTTTATTGTACGAATTTTGTATGGGAAAACAGGTTTTTATGTGCACTTTAATTTTATGACTCGTTTATGAATTGCACCTTAACTAGAAGTCCAGTTTTCAGAGATCTCGAGCGTGCACTTTTAAGCAGAGTTTACATTAGGCGTTAAGGTTTTTAACCAGTTTAATTATTTGTTAAACTCAGATCAAAATTTAGTAACAATTTTAGATAACAATTAATAACAAAATGTGTTATCTTTCAATCACAGTTTTATAATTTCTTTTTAGGAGAACTATTAACAACAGAGCGGAAATTGGATAGAGAAAATCAAGCAGAACATATAATGGAGGTAAGATTATAAAACATTCTGCATCATATTTTTTAAATGCTGCGAACAGGGCGACCTTAAAACGCTTCACGTTTTTATGAAAGTCTATCGAGCATAATAAAAACAGGTAAAATTGTGCAAGTAGACATTTTTTCGCGGCTAACAATTAGTTCTACAAGTTTTTGATTTCAACTGGGAAAGAATTAACAATAATAAAGAAAATAATTAATTTGAGTTTTTTTAACTTGTTGCTGAACGGCTGTGCTGATTTTTTGGTTGCCAAAAGAATACTAATTTTATTTCTTGTGTTTCTGCATATCACGTGCAGGAATTTGGGTATATGTACATAACCTATAATTTTTGGATTTTTTTTGGCTATCCGATTTACTTTTCGCTCCATAATTTGCGTTTGTAAGTGAATTACTTATAATTTTCTGTCGCTATGTCTTTTGTTCAAAAAACATCACTAAAAAAGGAGGTGGCATAGTCTGCACACATTGCAACAAGTGGTGTCATCTTGCCTGTGCGAATGTTAGTCGTTGTGATTTCAACTGAGAAAGAATTAACAATAATAAAGAAAATAATTAATTTGATTAATTAATCGTTCTGCTGACCCCGTTGCTAATGATTTTGTTGCTTTGGGCCGCGAAGTGAGAGTTGGGTTTAATAACATGAGGTCGAATTTCAACCAATTACATATCTTCCAGCATTGATGAAGTGAAAAAAGAAATCCATTCCCTACATAAAACTGATAGTGAAACCATTGCCAAAATTTCTGGCTTGGAAATGGAAAACAAAATTCTTCACAACATGATGACCTTGTTGGGACTTTCATTAACCTTACTAAATTTTTGTACTTCACTATTACTGCACGTGATATTGTGCAGTGCTGCTTAATTGACAAAGAGAGAAAGGCTTTATTTAAACTGATTTCGGCCAATGTTAAAGATACAATCATGGCTAATTACTTCAAGACTGGTAACTTAAAACTGTCGGACATTGCCAGTAGCCAAGTTAATAATCAGGCTGGCATTAATTCCAGAATTTACCTAAATGATAACTTTACCCCTTTGGAGCGTAAACTTACGTTTTTCTGTCGTAACCTTAAAAGGAACAAACGGAATCATTCCTTCCATATAATACATGGTGATATTCCAAAAGTGAAGATTGCATCCTCGGATGGGACGTGGAAAGTGTTATATTTTGCTGAATGCTTTGCAGAGTTTGGACCCAGTCCCTAGGACTCTTTCATCTTCTCGTTTGTACTTTTTATTTTTTTTTCTTTATATTTTAAACTTGTTTATATTCCAATAATGTATTATTTTCTTTTTATTGTATATTCCAAGGGGAATTCACTTAACATGTGATGTTATTATCATACATGAATCTGTCGTGGAGATATAATTAACATCGATTGTATAGTGAATTCGTCTTGGTATATTGTATGGTGACTAATTTGTAAACTATTGTTACCTGATTTACATAAATTCATTTTTATTGTTGCCTGATTTAAATTTATTTTATTATTTTCTTATCATCCCATTAATTAATTTTATATCAATTAGATATTTTTTTTTTTATTTCTTTTCTTATTTTTTTTTCTTTTTTATACATACATACATACACACATACTTACATACGTATATTTTTATGCAAATTAATATTCTATTGTTTTTCCAAGGAATTTTTTAAATAACCTTGGCCATATAACATCAACTAACGATTATATTTTCAATAACTTTTGTGACAGAGAACAATGTGTTAATATCGGTCATATGAATGCACAGAGTATCAAACCTTCTGAATGCTCTACTAAATTTGAGGAGTTCAAACAGAAGGAGTCGCCTTTTACCTTAAGCTGGGCATGAAAGCCAGAGTCTTGCTTGAGATATCTAATCCAGATTCGATTGAATGTTTACTGTTGGAGGTTTCTGTTCGCTCTGGGAAGAAGTTGCTACTGGGTGTGGTATATTTGCCCCATGGAAATTCTGGTGCTCTTAGGCGTCTGGAAGGTCTTCTGGGATATTTCTCGTGTCGTTATGAGTACGTCACAATAATGGGAGACTTTAATTATAGTCTGTTTGATCCTGCTAAATCGAGTTCTATTAGGCTGTTGTGCAGAAATTTAAATCTTTACTGTCATCACAATGTGCTCCCAACATACTACGACGTTAGGTATAACTCTGCTTCGCTTCTTGATTTTTTATTCTGAATAACAGTGCGGTTGTTGCTTTCTCTGGTCAATTTTGTTCTCCACATTTATCTAAGCATGCCTTTATGTGCTTGAGTTTGCTTCTTCCCTCCCCAGACTATAACCGTGTGGCTTTATATAGGGATTATTGCCATCGACTTTGGACTTCTTGAACGTAAAATTCTACAGACCGATTTCAACATTATCTCTCAAACCAATGATGTGAATTCTGTTCTTGAAAATTTTTACTCTATTTTAATTGATCTTTTTTCTTGTGTACCTACCAGACGTAAAATAATCAGGCATAGTGAGAACTTAATGGACTCGATGGAGGTGAGATCTGCGCAGCATTTACGTGACTTGGCATTCCGTGCATACCGTGAAAATAATAGCCATGCAAATTGGTGTATTTATTGTAGATACCGCAATAGGGTTAAGGCTATCATTAGGATACTAAGAAGAAGGTATAGTTAAGATAGGTTTAGGGATACTAGCTCATCCTCTATCTGGAGGATTTTGAACAATATTGGATGCAGGGACGCTGCTGTCTCCGATTCCTCAGTGGATCCTAATGTTTTAAATAATGCATTTATTGCTAATCAATCAAACCAATCCTGCGCTTTGACTGACTTGTTTGACCATGGCTCTAATACATCAGGAGTTTTCTCTTTTACCAGAATTAATTCTGCCGACCTTTTTGAATCTCTTTCTTCTGTTACATCGAACGCTGTGGGTGTTGATGGTATAGCAATTAAATTCCTTAGAATCATATATCCTTCTATAGAACCTTATCTCCTACATATATTTTTAACACTATTATCACGACGTCAACCTTCCCCAGGGCATGGAAGACGGCAAGAATAATTCCCATCAGGAAATCTGTAGGGACTAGTCTTTATTGTTTTCACCCCATAAGCATCCTTCCCTGCCTTTCTACAATTTTTGAGCGTCTTTTGAGCAGCCAAATGAACAGGTTTTGTTTGAGAATCGTTTGGTCAGTGACTGCCACTTTGGCTTTCGTAAGAGTCAATGTACCACTACGCTGTTACTTTCCTTGACGGATAGGGTTAGGCATTGCCTTATTAGTCGTGGTGTTGCAGTGTTGGTAGCCTTGGATATATCTAAGGCCTTTGACACAATAAACCATAATAATTTGATTAATAAACTTTTTCTTCAATTCAAATTTAGCAGATCTACTTGTAGGTTATTTTTGTCGTACTTGGCAGATAGGCTGCAGTATGTTTCGATTGGGGACTCTTGCTTTTCTATGTTGAAGTGTCACAGTGGTGTCCCACAGGAATCCATCTTGGGAGCTCTACTGTTTATGCTTTATATTAATGATTTTGTTGACTTTATCGGCTTGCTGACCTCTGAGGTATTTTTGTATGCTGATGATATGCAACTTACATTCTTGGGAGCTCTGGAGTCTCTTGAGTCCTTGGAAGATCGTGTTAAGATCATTAAATATTGGTGTGGATTGGATGAAACTTAACTACTTTGTTATCAATGTGAGCAAAGCAAAGGCTTTGTGATTTGGCCTCTCTAGTAGATCGTGACTGAACTTACAAGTGTGTGATGCGGAGATAGAGTTATGGTGTTTTCTTTTCTACAAAAAAATGCTACATCTCCATGCAGAAAGTGTACTTTCGTGTTTGTTTCTTAAAAATGTTTTGCTCTCTAAAAGGGCAGTGTGTTTGATTCTAAAAAAATTGCCCTCAATAATGGTGGAAGGCATTGCACTTTTTGCCCCGTTAAAATCGGCAGTGTTGTAAGTGCCCTGTAAAACAGATGGCAAAGCGAATTAATACCAAGTGACCTTATTAGTACAACAAGATCTAGCATTCACCAAACTGTAATGTTAAATGCATATACAAAAAGTTGTTGTTTAGTTTTTCATATAGAGTTTGACACTTTGGTTAGAAAGCTGCAGATAATCTCCACTAATAACGCCACCTGGTATTAATTCGCCTTAACATGGGGTTTTTGTTTATAAATAGTGTTACCAGACGAAGTTGAAAAAAATCGCCTGGAATTGGGAAGTAAAAAAGTTAAGGTTTTAAAGTTAAAATTTCTATTGTTTCATAGGCCAGCCATGAGAAAACATTACATTGTTAATGCTAGATTTTCAGTAATATAGAATCTTACTGGATTCGGTGTTATAAAATTGCTCTCAACACAAAATCTTCATATGAAAAAATCGTTAAAAGTTCAGATCGATAAATCAGCTATCTGGCAGCTGTATTTTCATGTTTACGTATTGTATGAAAATAAATTTGTGAATTTTTTAACATATTCAGCAATTTTAAACAAAAATGTTAAAAATATGGATATTGCCGCATCTATTATACATATGTGCAGAAATGACTGTCAGTCAATTATTGGATTCATCCTCCTCATGTGATGAGGAAGATATGTTAAATTTATTAAGTCGTAGCCCTCATCCGCGTGTCAAAGGATTTGTTGAATTTTTTTTAATTGTGTAGAAAAAGCTTCGCTGTCAGCTGTTAAAAACAGTGCGTTCCACTTTTTCATAAATCGAGCTTTATTCTATTGAAATAACGAGTTGCATTGTAACAGAGTTGGCAAGACATTTTATTCATGTGCCTTTCAACAAGGTGCCATTTTGTGTGTAGAAAAGAAAACACCATTAGTTTCTCATATGCGTTGTTTAGGCGTTATTTTAGATGAGAACTTGAGTTTTATTAATCACGTCAATTCAGTTAAATCTAAGGTTTGTTTTGTTCTAAAAAGAATATATAGCTTGGGCTGTGTGTTACCTATCAGAATTAGAATAATGGTGGCTAAGTATTGTCAATTACGGTTAAATAGCATTGTTAGGTATGTTTTCGGAGTGCAAGTTCATGTTGATATATCTTCTTACGTGGAATGTTTTGTAGGGTTATCTTTTAAGAAATATATTGAACTCAGATTAATATAGCTTTTCTGCAGGGTAATGCGTTCTACGCAACCTAGAAGCTACTCAAATTGTAATTCCTCTGATCCGTAGATCTGCGTTTGAAAAATCCTTTGTTGTCGGGATTGCTAGGATCTGGAATTCTTTCCCCAGTCACCTAAAGTCTTTTTCTATATCGGTACCAAGTGCTAAATCTGAATTCAGTAAATTTTTATTGACTCATTAACGGATTGTTCGACGTCGGACCGATGTTCTACTGCATTAAATTTGCATGTATGTACGTACTGTGTGTGTTTATGTATATACCTATAAAAATTACCTAATTTCTGAATTTTCGATATATATGATGTTCTAATATACCTAATATATATAATTAATATATATAATTAATACAATTAATATACTTTTTGTTATTCTCTTTTAATAAGAATCATATTCATTCTCATTTTATTATTAATGAATTTGTTACATATTGTAGTAAATAGTAAAATATTTTGCTCATATTGTTAACCTTTTAGCCATATATGGCCCATTATGGGCTCGGCTGAATAAATGAATAAAATTGTTCTGCCTCGTGTATATTTGTTTTACAAATGTCAAATTTCGGCGCAGTGGGGCCTTTTATTTTTTTACGTTGCAAAATTCATAAGTTTTAAAGTAATAAAGATATTTAAACATATTAAAAAGCATCTAAAAGAAGACTTCTCAAGTTTCAATATACATAATTTGCACGGTCATAGGTTAGCCGCGACACTGTGCACAGTTTCGGCTTTTGACTGTTTTCATATCAAACATCATTATTTTTAAAGTAATAAAAATATTTTAAAAATGTATAAAGCATTTAAAAGATAACCCCTTCCGCTTAAGTAAGTAGTAAGTAATCTGCATGTCCATAGGACAACAGAGGCACTATAAACCACCATACGAGTAGTGGTTTTTTTGTTGCAAAAATCATAATTTTTTAAGTTACCAAGATATTTTTAATGGTTAAACATCATTTGAATTTTAAATCCTTTAGTTTTAAAATAAGTGCTCTCGCATTTTGATAGGCACTGCGCATGGTGGCACCTTTTGACCTTTTTTTTTCGCAAAAATCATATATTTTGAAGTAATGATATTTTTAAAATTTGAAAAGCATTTAAAACACAACTTCTGTGCATCAAATGATATTCTCATCAGGAGTTCTAGAACAAAATACCACTCTAATATAACATGTTACACTAATATAAGGTTTTCCAATAGGGATGATATGGTTTTGAAGTGACGTTTCGGCTATTTGTAATGTGTCATGATCTGTCATTTGTTATTCATTGTATTCAATAGTGTTTACTAGTGATGTTACGAATACTTGTATTCGTATTCGACTATTCGCCTATTTTAAGATATTCATATGCGCCAAATTCAAGCGGAATATTTCTCGAAAAATTTGCACATACTTTCCAAAGAAAAAAAATATTTATAGTTTAAAAAGTACATAATATGTACAAAAATATATTAATTTATATTTAAAGAAAGAAAGACCTTTATCTTTGACACAAGATAATAATCTTCTTAAAAAACAAAAGAAAATTATATTTCGTAAATATCATTTAAAAGTTAAAGTCTTATATGTAAATTCTAATCATGTTAAGTTAGTAATCAATTCTCAGTAGAGGAATGTTGGACCTAAAAAATTGAAGAATTAAAATTTAATATGTGAAAGTCCACCGACAGGTGGCAGCGCCATATGCCCAAACAGAACTGAATTACTAATTAAAAGCGCAAACAGAGTAAGAAAACCGAAATCTGAAAGTATGTTAGTAAAATAATTTAAAAATGTTCAGTAGTGGTCTTCAAATTCGGCATCCCAATGTTTTAATAATGTTAAATACCTTAACTAGTGTGACTGTTTTTTTCCATATATAGTTACTAACGCAAAGGGAGGGAGTTTTTCCAATTAAATTTGAGATATTACGTGGTTCTAAACCTTAAAAGTAATAATCGTATTCGGCGAATATTGTTTTAAATATTCGTATTCGCGATTACTAAAAATTGATATTCGTAACATCTCTAGTGCTTACAAAGTAATGCAAATATTGCTGCCGTTCAGGCAAGTGTTTGTGAAGATCGCAATTTGTCGATTCCAAGACGTTCTCAACATTTGGGACTGTCACAAACCACAACCTGGCGGTATAGATCGATGATAACCAACTTTTTGTGGTCGAAATTGGAATACGTTGATCTAGACAACATTTAGTTCTAACAAGACGGAGCTACGTAGTACGTACCACACAGCAAATGCAACAATTGAATTATTGCGAGAAAAGTTTGGAGATTCGATTATTTCAAGAAATTATAATATTGAATGGCCTCCAAGAAGTTGTGATTTAACACCATTAGACTGTTTCTTGTAGGGTTATTTGAAGTCATTGGACTTTCGAAATAAACCACACTCTCTTCAAGCTTTACATGTCAATATTGAACGTGCCATTCATGACATACGACTTGATTTAGTGAAAAAAGTGCTCGATAATTGGGTTCATCGAATTCGTTCTTGCAGAAGAAGTCGTGGAGGCCATTTGAATGACGTTTTATTTAGAACTTTATTGTATCGATTGTACTTCACATTAAATAAAAACTTTTGAATTTCTTTAACAGAATACCTTTCCTTATTATAAAACCTTTTATTATATTAAATATTTTTTATACTACAGATACACATTATTTTTAATATTAATGCTACATAGTATATAATATTAATATTATATATTAATTAATGACATTAATTTATTTAGTATTTCTTTTTCAAACTAGTATAATTTTTTTTATTAGTTAGTTTTCTTTAAAATAGTCATTAACATTGGGAGCGATATCTAATAGACTTAACATATCGGAGCTATAATTATGTTCTTCCAAATCCTTTCGAGATCTTACATGTCTCCGTGATGAAATTAGTGGGTCGAAGAGCCCGCCAATATATATAAAAGTCCTAATTCTGTCTAACCCATGAAATTTTGCAAATATTCGTGTTTATTCAAGTTTTTTTAGTCTTTGTTTTTGCATTCCTGGGGTTCTTCTGATAACTCTCCAATTTACCAGGGTACATTTGAGCCAAAAGTGGGGCAGTTTTAGATGCATAATCATTAAACGTTGGGCTATTTACCATTTCTCTAGAGTTTACAACATTTAGGACAACTGCCAACATTTTTATAATATAATTGTCGATCCCAGTAATTCGGGCTGTTACATCATCATTTTCGAAAAAAAGGTGTGGAGATATTACCATCGTTAGTATTTCCCCTGCTTTGGGTAGTCTATTGTCAGTCCAAGCTGAGTACCGCTTTATATGACTGACATTCTCAAGATCAAATATTGAGTCTATAGACCTAAGAGCCAGGCAGTGTTTGAGCAATGTAATCACGGAGTACAGTGATAGTTTTCATTTTGATAACGACAAATTGTCCGCAAATAATTTTTATACATAGCAAATTCAGACAACACTCAACTCCAGTATACATAAAACAATATATGCTACCCGAAGCACAGATGAGTGAAATAAACAAACAAGTAGATAAGTTGCTAAGGGACAATATGATCGAACCATCAATCAGTCCCTATAATTCACCATTATTATTGGTCGAAGAAATCAGTGAATGATACAAAAAAGTGGCGATTAAATGAAATTTAAATGAGAAAATCGTAAATGACAAATTTCCACTAACAAAAATTGAAGATGTCCTCGATGAGCTGGGAAGAGCTAAATATTGCTCCACATTAGATATGACCAGCTCATTTCATCAAATGAATTTAGATAGAGACTCAAGACCGTTGACTGCATTTTCAACCAGAAATGGTCATTTTCAATTTACACGTCTGTCATTTCGATTAAAAAAATCACCTATTAGTTTCCAAAGGATGTTAACAATAGCACTTTTTTTTTGTACAACACCATCACGATAACTTATCGAAAGTTTTTAAAAATTGAGACAGTATAATTTAAAATTAAATATCGCAAATGCTGTTTTCTTAAAACTAGGCCATTTAATCACTAACAAAAGGATAATTACTGACCCTAGCAAGCATAGTATGATAGAAAATATCCCGTTCCTAAGAATGCGGATGACATTAGGTATTTAATAGCATTCTGTAATTATTATCTGTAAACATTGAAATCAAAATTTACAAGTCCACTGACCCTGATTTTGAAAATCCCTAAATACTAACGACAAATGCGCCTAATTTCGCGCTTGGTGCATTATTGTCACAAGGTAAAGTTGGAGCGGATTTACCGATATCTTACGCCAGCAAGACATTATCTAAACATGACCTGAACAAGCTATTTAAAGAAAAAGAACTATCAGCAATTCGTTGGGGCATAAATTTTTTTAGCCCATATCTTTATGGTAGGAAATTTTATGTAGTTACTGACCATAGATCATTAGTGTCACTGTTCTCACATAAGAATCCATCATCCAAGATGACTTGGGTCAGATTGGTTCTATGTGACTATGAATTTACCGCTGGGTAGCTATGGGGAAAAATTTCTCATTTTAAATTATTTTTGTTTGAAAGTACAGATTGAAAAATATTTGTATGTATTAGTGATGTTACGAATACTCGTATTCGACTATTCGCCTGTTTTAAGATATTCGTATTCGTATTCGTATTCGCCAAATTCAAGCGAATATTTTTCGAATAATTTTCCCATACATTTTCCAAAAAAAATCATACAAAAGTTTAAAAAAAGTACATAAAATGTAAAAAAATATATTAATTTTTATTAAAAAACCCCAAAGTAATAACCTTCTTAAAAAACAAACAAAAATATATATAAATTATAATTTAAGTTGTCTCAAATGTATTAATAAAATTAAAAATGCTTTCGCAGCAGTGAATTGAACAAAGTACATCATCTATCGCCAATAAATTGGAATATAAGAGTACTCGTATAACTGAAATACATGATATTTAAAGAAACTCGGTGAGATGTTTTGATTCTGTTTATATGTAAATGTATAAGGGTGGGAAGCTACAGGAATCAAACTAAAACTTTTTATATATGAAATTCCACTGACACAGGTGGATGCACCTTCTGCAAAAATATGTTCGCTAAACAGCACTGAATTATTAATTAAAAACCCAAACAGAGTAAGAAAAACGAAATCTGAAAGTATGTAAGTAAAATAATTAAAAAATGTTCTGTAGAGGTTTTCAAATTCGGCATCTTAATGCAATAATAATGTTAAATCACTAAATATTTTTTTCATTTATAGTTACTAACGCAAAGGCAGGGATTTTTTCCAATTAAATTTGAAATATAAACCTCAAAAGAAATATTCGTATTCGTATTCGGCGAATACTGTTTTAAATATTCGTATTCGTATTCGCGAATACTAAAAATTGATATTCGTAACATCACCAGTATGTATATTAGAATGGAAAAAATAAAAAAAAATACGTCTTAAAATGAATACAGTTTCCTAGTTAGAATTGTCCTAATGGAAAAAATATATACATTATCCTACTTTCACTTTATGAAATCTGATAAAAAAATAACGGTTTTACAAGCCATTGTATAATATCAATTACATTTTCATCATCTCAGTTTCTGTTATGTTTGTGCCTTCTCCTATAAATTTGCAATTAGGTAAGTTAGCGTCTTTCTACATGAGACTAACGATTTATTATTGAATTAGAAAAAGTGCAAAAAAGGCTTATTATTCCTAAAATGAAAATTGAGGTAGTTATTTACCACAAGCAGGGCTCGCATTTCCTCACGCATTACTTACTCGTGAGGATGAGGCAAAACCAGCCTCACATCAAAGCCGAAACCCACTCCTGAGTACGATTGATTTAATGTAGACATTAAATGCCTTTATTAAGTAGACATTTAGCACAACTTCTTAATCTACGTTCACATTTCTTAAATATTTGTCCAAAAAAACGTAACCACTAGTTTTTCTTAAGGATAATGTCAACTAACTTGGTTTTTATGTTAAAAAATAAAATTAATTTATCAACAAAAATATATTTTTATACAGTTTTTAATAAATGTGAACTCAAATTTAAGAAATTTATTTAAGAAAAATATTAGAATTAAAGGAAATAAATAATTAGTTTCTCTCTCGGTCACGTTTTTTTCGACAAATATTTGATGAATGTGAACGTACCTTTATTTAAATAACTTTATTCAAAGCACTTTTATTACAGATTTCAATTTCGGATAATGGCCAGCCCGCTCTGTACTCTACAACTAGAATTGTAGTCTTAATCGAGGATGTTAATGACAATGCTCCACATTTCGATCAGCGTTTTTACAAAGTGCAAGTGCCCTCATCTATTTTAATAAATGTTTCAATAACTCAGGTAAAATATAATTTATAATAATAACTATTATGATTTACACGGGCACGAATCAAGGGGAGGAAAAAATAGGCAATATTTCTATTGCGGCTCGTGAAAAAATTCTGCAAAATTATCAATTTTAGATAAAAATTTCCTTCCACAAACAAGAACGTGATCCCTGCCCGTATTTGCGGACACCAAATGATTTTTATTGTTTTCATTATTAAAAAGTTTATAAAATATTTTTTTAAGTGGGTGATGAGAGGTGTAGCGGTCTTAAAAATCTATATTCATACGTTCTAGTAGTCTAATTTGATATTCTAATATTCCCACTGTTTTAATAATTTGAATTTACATTATTCCAAGTATTGAACTTAAGCCGAAATAATATTAATTTACATTCAAATTATATAATTCATACAAATTATATAAAATTTATTTATATTTGTAATCATATAAATATTTGTACATACACATATTTGTATGTGTTGGTGTATGTTAAAATAAAACCAACAATATTTATTAAATATTATTTATAAAAAAGATTTATTTATTTCAAAATTCAAAATTAGAAAAATAATATTATTTCTTAGTATTTTTTTTATTATAAAAATTAAACCAATGAATAATTGATCATTTTTAAATTTTCAGTTTTTAAAATTATAAATGCTTAACAAGTGGTATTCTCCAAAATATTTATTTTGTAGGCACTACAGCGTTGTTATACAGCGAATCTGACTTTCTTTATTTTCTTGGGGATATCAGGAAGTAAATCTGTAAAGCTTAAACAAGTTTTTAATCTATCTATAGCTACAACAGTTTCTTTTTCATTAATCAAAAGCTTGAAAGATTTATCGGTTCTTGAAATAACTATAAGGACCTTGTTTGTGGTTATTATTTTTGGCCTGTTTAAATTTTGTAGTATTAAATATATACCCGGTCTTACCGACAACAATAACATAAAAACAACAATAGGCAAAAGTAACATATGTTTAGCTTATAAACCAAATAAAACAGAAAATACAGTATTTACTAAAACAATAACACCTATAGAAAAACTACAACAAAATAATGTTGTATATGAAATTACATGTAAAGGAGATGAAGTAAACAACTATAATCTTGTTTACAATGTACAACAAAGAGAAGTTTAGAAACAAGAGTTAACGAACACAATGCAGACATCAATAAAAATAAGGAGAATACTGCATTATCACAACACATAACGAACACAAAACATAAACCAGACTTTGAAAATATAAAAATACTTGACAAAGTAAACAACGATAAAAAGGGATACGTAACTGAAAGTCTGAGAATCCAACAAAAAATAAACAAAACATTAAATATTAAAGAAGACACGGATAACTTGAGCGCAAATTACAAAATAGCAATTGTATAAACGACCGCCAACGAAAGCAAAACAAAAAAAATTTTTTTTTAAATTAACTATTTTTTGTATTAAAAAATTTAAAAAACACAAAACAACATATAATTTAAATCTACTTAAATGTTTATTTAAAAATATTGAAGTAAGCTATACTATTTTTGAAAAATTCTGATTGTTTTAAAAAAGAATATTGTTATTGTTTTTCTTCTTTTTTTAATAAAATAGACGACATCCCTTGAGAAAGTGAACAAAAAATTCACGAAACGTCGGTACAATATGAAATAAATATTTGCATTTTTATTTTCATTAAAAGGATTTTTAGGCCCAATAGCTAAATTATAAGGACCTTGGTTGTATTGGCTTCTTTACTGCATCACATCTGACAAATACATACTCGCAAATTCCTAATTGATCGTTTATATATGTTTTGGTACTGCCATGACAACCCGTAATTAGAGGTTTAACACTAAACATTTGACTTCTAAATAAGTAAATCCACTTTGTCATTATTTTCGACAAATTTTCTTCGATTAGTTCACCTCGTAAACTGAGGCATGTTCCATAAACCATTTCCGCAGCGGACACCCAGCATAACAAGTGGTACTATACTAATCCTGTGTTTATTTCCGCAACTTATCAAAGCAGACTTCAAGGTTCATAAGTCCATTTGATTGAGGGTGGTAAGATGTGGTCAAGATGTGTGTGTGTTACCCTTTAGCCAAATATATTTGAAAATTCTCGAAACAATTTGCTTTCAAACCGTCTGCCTTGCGCGGTTACTATTTGTTTCGGCACTCCAAATCTGGATATCCACATATTTGTAAACGCAATTGCAACCGTTTCAGCCTTAATATCAGCTTTCGGCCACTTTTTAATCCTGTCAATACAAATTAAAAGGTAGCGATAACCTTGGCAACTTGCTAATGGGCCAACTATATCGATATTGATGACTTCAAAACGTTCCGTTGGTGGTTGGAAAATACATAACGGACTGTTTCTATGGAGGTTTACCTTTGATTTCTGACAAGCCATACCACATCCCACCCATTCCGATACGTCTTTCTTTAATGATTTCCAGACAAAACAAGAGCGCACCAAATCTAATGAAGCCTTAACACCTGGATGGGACAGACCGTGGATGTTATCAAATACCAATTTTCGAAAGGACTTAGTTAAATAAGATATTAGAAACATCGTAGTACACCAAATAATCACCATGTTTTATCAACTTTAAGTCAAGGGAAGAACCTCTGTTACTTATAAGTGATAATAACTCTGTATCAGTCTTTTGTTCCTCGAAATCTAAATTTGTAGGCGTATCAATTGCTTGAATGCGTGATAGAGTATCTGCGACCAAATTTTCTCCTTCTTTTATATGACGAATATATGTAGCATATGAACCTGTAGATAATATGAAAAACTGACGACAATCCAAAAAATATTGGAAATGCTTCAATGTGGAAAACAGAGAAAAAAATTCTCGGTCGTATGCGCTATATTTTACTTGCGCCTTACTGAGACTCTTCGAAAAGAAACCTAAAGGCTTCCAAATACCGCCTATAACTTGTTGTAACACTCCTTCCATGGCACTATCAGAGGCACATTCTCTTTCGGAAAAGATAGAAGCGCTGCATTGGCAAGTTGCCGATTACATTCTTCGAATGCTTGTTTCCTGGCATCATTCCATTCCATATGTCTTTCATAATTTTTTACGTAACCTTGCTGTATGCCATGCAGAACTGCTTGGAACTCAGCTGCTTGTGGTATGAAACGTCGCACAGTGGCACATTTGAAGAGAAGTAAACACATAGGATTCTCGAAATCCAGAAAAGTTTTTATTTCGATTATTTCTCTTCGAATAGGGTGATAAAAAAACGCGCTTTTTTTAAGAGAAGCTGAAATTCAAAATATTTTAGAAAATGTTTGAACTTCATAACTTTTTTGGTTTTATATATTTTCGGAGAATTATTTTTTCTTCACACAATATGATTTCTTAACTTATAAAATAGTTAAAAAAATCGTGCCTTACTGTGCTCGAGTCCTAGATTTGGGCATTGCAATAAAGGTCTAAAATATACCCAAATCTCGATGTTCAGTGGAACGCAACTTTTTTTCTGCGAAAAACTTCGTAAAATGACTTATAACGTGTTATAGTACGTACTTTGAGCTGTTATTATATGCTCATTTTTAAATTTATATTTGCGTCTCTAGGAACTACAATGATTTTAGGTATGGGAGTGCGGTATATCTACATGTGTTTGTGTGTGTATTGTGTGTATGTTTTTCTTTTTTTCGAAGAAGTTTTATTAAAAAGGTATAATAAAAGACTGTTATAATGCATTAAATGCATTTTTGTAATTTAGGCCATTAAAAAGGTATAGTTACATTTAAGCGGGGGTAGGTAGGTACATGAGTTGTTGTATTTCGACTGATATATTCGACCTTTTGTTATAACTTTATTGTGTACCCAGGTAGCTGCTGCTCACATAAAGGTTAAAATACGATAGACACATCAGGTTTTCTTGAAGCAGGTCTCTTTAATTCTCTTTTAAACCTGCCCGGTTGTTTAGACACAGACAGTTTGTGTTCAAGTTTTTAATGAGTTTTGAATATGAGAATGAAATAACAAAAGAGAATTGAAGTAACTTGTCGGTACAAGCATGTCTGTACTCCTCTTCTTTCCTCTCTCTCGTTTAAACACAGACCTGCTTCAAGAAAACTTGATGTGTATAAAAACAGACAAAATTAATAAAGATGGTCAGTATTGTCAAAACGATGGCTAATTTCAGTTATAACGATCTTGCTAAAATTTATTTTGAACAAAAAAAAGAAAACGAAAACGATGTTATATTACACATTTTAAAAGACCCTTATTTAGAGTTGAGCGACCATTTAAAAAACTTAATAATTTTTTAACGCGATTAAATAAACGGTATAATGAATGTTATAGAAATAAGGAAAAAATGTTTAACTGCAACAAAGAATGGCTTAAAGCGAACTTGTATTTGAAAGCCAATCAAAACCAGCAAATGTGGGCCGACCTGCCAGACCAGCTGATGAGTGTAGTGAAAGGTCCCGAAGACGAAAGCTGCAAAGCATTAATGAAGAATTTTCTCAAGAAATAATTAAAGATACGTTTTTCCATTAACTAGGACCAACAAAAAATAAAAAAAATTGATATAATAGAAAATGTAATGAAAGCGAGCCCCAAGCGTGTAAAAAGGATTTTAAAGAGCATTCCAACACCAACCGATGATAAAAAATTTACACCAGAAGAAGCATTTTCAATATTTCTGGACTTAAAGCTAACAAAACATCAGTATATGGACATTGCTCCATTTATCCAGAATATAGAGATTTGGTTTTAATTAAAAAAGATTGTTTACCTCCACAAAATTCTATAAACATTACAGAAAGTTCAGCAGAGGTGGTGTTGCAAGACATATTAAATCATACTTCGGAAAGATTGTTAAATACATTATACGCAGATAATATTAAAAAGCTTGGTGGTTGTAGCCTAACATTAATTTCTAAATGGCGATGCGATGGATCTTTTGGACAAAAGCGATATAAGCAGTATAATGCAGAAAAAATATCAGATTCTGACTTATTTATGATATCTTTTGTTCCGTTAAGACTAAAAACAAATAACATCCATTTTGAGCCATCTTCTAGCAAAGAAACCGATATTGACATATGGAAAAACGAAATGCCTTCCTCAACAAAATATTGCAGATCAATTAAATTTGCTTTTAATAAGGATACGATGTAAAATATTAGAAGAAGTATCTAAACTTAAACAGCAAATAGATAAACTTCAACCGATAACTTTGTTACTTAACGATCAAGAGATTCAAATAAATTATCAAATGTTACTTACAATGATTGATGGAAAAGTTGCACAGGCCATAACTGAAACAAAATCATCTTCGATCTGTGTTATTTGCAAAAAAACTGCAAGCCAATTAAGCCAACTTCCAACAGAAGACATGAGTTTGGCTTGTCCCCACTCCATGCTAAAATTCAGGAGTAGATTTTGAATTAATAAAACGCTACATAATCATACTGCAAGTAATATCATGCAATAAAAAGGTAAATGCAAGAAAATTTGGTCAGTGCGCTAATGAAACAGCGAAACTATACAACGAAAAATATGATTGGAGGAATATGCCATCGACAGTCCATAAAATACTATATCATGGGGAAAACATTATTCAACAATATATGCTGCCGATTGGAGTTCTTTCTGAAGAAGCGCAAGAAAAAAGGAACAAAGATTATAGATATTTTCGCGAGCACAACACAAGTGTAGTGTATTCTATATTATATTATATTAGTATTTATATTATATTATTTAGTATAACCCTAATGTAAATTCCTTAACACTTTCCTTGGAATTTACATTGGAATAGTTGTATCTTTGGACAACAACTATTGTTAAGTATTATATAAATTTTGTAGCTTTAAGATTACCGTTAAGTTAGTATTTAAGGACTTTATTTTACGAAAATAAATCAATCATAATCTTAGCCTTAAATCGGCATTTTTACTTTAAAACTCAGGCATATAAAATTGCTTTAATATCACTTCAAGCCAGTGGCGTTTGTAAGCGCCGGCTAAATTCTATTTTAATTAAATTACACCAACATCTACACCCTTCATTTTCTACATGGCGATCCTGCCCACGGACTTGGAATTGATTCCCGTTGAGGAATACAAACCAGTTGGTCATAATGAAGAGGCACCGAAATATCAACCAAAAAAACAATAATTTAATATATTTTTGAAAAAAAGCAACAAAAAACGCTAAACATTTACAGTCGTATTCATAAAAATTTATTTCAGATTTATTGGCGGTTTATAAGCCAAAATTGTTAAAGTTGTATTCATAAACGAAAAAATTTTATTTAACCTTTGGTAAACCATTAGTAAAGTCAAAAAATTTATTGTTGGATTTGCCCTTTTTCAAACCATAAATAAAGTGATATTTTGATTTCAGACATTTAGTGTAATCATTTGTTTACATTCCATAAAAATAAATCTGCAGAACATTTGTAATAAAAAAGTGAATTAATAATTACAATGCAATTCGCAGTATAGGTAAGTGGATGATATACACATAAAAAAGTAAATTTACTTAAAAACAGCTCAAATTTTCAGAGCTTTTATCACACATGTCAAATACATACATATATTTATATATATATATGTATGTACCTTATCCACTTCGATCCAGTTTTCGGATCTTTGCCTCTTAAAATATGTTAACATATATGTATGTATATAAGTATGTAGATATGTATTAGTACACATATTTACCATGTTTTCCATTTCATTTTCTGAAAGTTCTTGTTTGTTATAAGTTGCATCCATTTTAATTAAACAAATTATAAATACGTTTACTTGAAGCAAAAATCAAAAAAATAAAATAATATGCTGACGAATTATAGCAGTGATGTAAATTAAATTATTCGGTTACCTTTGCTACCGTATATCACAAAAATTGATAAATGGTAACAGTTTCTTTATTGATTTTAATTTAAAATTGTTCGGGAACTCATTTTTTATGTTTCTTATTTTGCAAACTTAATTAAATTAAATTTTTTAAATAATTTATAGAAAAACTGATATCTACTTGATTATCGGGTTTAGCAAACAGTGGTTTAAAGCATCACTAACGACTAAGGCCGAAATTCACATTATTCATTCATTAGTTAGCTAATAGCAATAGTTTAACTAACAATATTTGATTCACAGCTTCTAGTTTAACATTAGTTAAACCATCAAACGTCATTGGTTAACTAATAGTTAGACAACAACTGATTCGTTGGAATTTGTTATTAGTATTTTTGTTTTGTGACAAATTTTAGATATGGCATGAGAAATTGAAATTGTCGCGGAGTCCGACATTGAAA
The DNA here is from genome assembly GCA_947311025.1 of Lypha dubia. Classification (NCBI taxonomy): domain Eukaryota; kingdom Metazoa; phylum Arthropoda; class Insecta; order Diptera; family Tachinidae; genus Lypha; species Lypha dubia. The sequence goes on from OX371263.1 coordinate 527,311, forward strand.
GGGACACTGATACTGATAATACGCGGAATATTGTTACTGAGCGTCGCCAACGTAATCTAGAAAGATTTTATGGATAGATTTCGTGTTAGCAAGTAGGTGGCGTGGCAAGCTCTTGAATGTATACGCCATTTTTTAATAAATAATATATTAAATGTAAACAAAAACCATATGCTATAACAGAATTACCAGTACTAAAAGTTAATGGTTTGATAGGGTTACCATTTTTTGTTCATATTAAGAGTGTTGGTTAAATAATACACTGTGAATATGAAGTATTAGTTAAACAATAGTTATCATTTTAGTTTACTAATAGGTAACTAATTACTGTAAATTTGGCCCTAAATGACAACCAAATAAAAAGAGAGTCGCCATACATATACATAAGGGGCTGTGCACATATTACGTAACGCTCTTTTCAGAGATTTTATACCCCCCCTCCCCCGGCGCTTTTTAATAATTATTCAGTGCAAAATTTCCAATCCGTAACAAATCTTTAACGTCCACCCCTTGGAGCGTTACGTAATATGTGCACAGCCCCTAAAAGCGCTACAATCGTTCAACAGCTATAAAACTGATATTGTTCCTTTATGAATAAAAATTTTAATTAGTCTTTAATAAGACGAAAAGTCTACAATAGCTATTGTACTCTGTAAACCTACAATAATATTTTTTTATGAATACGGCCGTAATACTGTACAAAAAAAAATGTCTCAATATAAATAACTTAATTTTTATTCACAATTTAAACTAAAGTAAGCATTACATAAACGAAGGACGAAACAAGAATACAAAATCGCTAAGATACAATCAACGGCAAATATATATAGTGTGTGTATTTTACTGTTGTTTCTTAATATAACTTCTAACAGGTACCTTATTTTTCATTTTCTAAAAACTTACAATATATTTTCCATCTGTTTTATACTGTTACGGTTTTCAATAGTAACTGCCATTATTTTCTCGCGGAAAATCGGTTTCCCGCAGATTACGGTTTTGCTAAGTAAGTTTTTTTTCTCGCCGAACAAATTAACCCACTCTAATGTAAATACATACATATCTATGGCTTAATATAAGAAAGGCGCAACGCGATTTTTTTTTCTTTAAGTTTGAAGGGCAAATCGCAATAAAATCCGTAAATTTTAAACTACATATAAAAATGTCTTAGTTCAATTATTTTTAAAACAAATCTTATGGTTCAGTTTATTTTATTTCCAAAGCATGATGTATTTGACATTTATCTAACAGAATAGGCAAAAACGCTATTTCAAAAAAATCGAGTTACGCCTTTTTTATATTAAGCCATCGATATATGAGGAGCCGCAGAACAAAAGGTGCTTTTTCGCATTGAATAATGAGCGAAAAAGCACCTTTTGTTCTGCGGCTCCTCATATGTCTTTATTGCATTGTACATACATACATTTGTAGATTTCTTGCTGTAAAATATGAATGTCAATAAATACCAAGTTCTTTAGTTTTAAAAAAAACTTATTTTGTATTATTTTTAGATTCAGGCGACAGATAGCGATATTGGAGATAACGGCAAAATATTATATTCCATCAAATCCGGCAAAGGAAAAAACAAATTTAGGATAAATCCTGAAACGGGGTCAATTTATGTTAACAAGCCATTAGATTCTGAGGGTGAATATGAATTGGTCATTAAAGCTGAAGATAATGGATTTCAAAGAAAAAGTCAAACAGCTAGATTAAATGTGGTTGTTGTACCCATGTTAAAAAAGTCTTTATTTGCACCGAATATTAAAACAGTGGACAATATTGTTGAAGTTACGGAGAGTGATAAGCCTGGGTTTCTGGTTACACTTATACAGGCTACAGATGAGGACAGCGATCATTTATGGTATAATATCAGTGGTAATGTTAATTATTTATTTTTGTATCTCTACATGTCATGCATATGAAAACATTAGCGTTAAGTTGTATATTAGCGATATCATTAAAAAAAAAACTCAGAAGGATGAGCACAATATAAATGTTGGAATCACAATTTCTGAGGTAGCCTGTCAAAATGAAACTTAAATTTTCGTAAGAAGTCATTAAACTTTTGTTCGGTGTTTGTAGGATTGTGCCTGTCATTCACTTGACCGGCTCAGGCTTCTATCCTGAGGGCCTCTGCACATATTACGTAACGCTACAAACGGGGACGGGGTTACAGATTTCTAACGGATTGGAAATTTTGCACTAAAAATGTTAAAAAAGCTTGATCGTGGGGTGGGGGTGTTGAAATCTCCGAAAGCAGCGTTAAATATGTGAATGGGCCCTGAGATTCGCAAGAGTTAAATACATGTGATTTTCACGGAATATTAAAAATTTATAAAAGTGAAAATTTAATAGTAATGTATTCCATAATATATAAACACAATTTTCACAATTATTGTATTATAAAAATTATAACAATCGATACAAAAATTAAAAAAATAAAACTTAATGTGTATGTTATCCGTGGAGCTGTACTTTGAAAGCCATAGCCGGCATACTCTTGAAATTTCCATAGAAAGTACAACATTTTCCAGGCAATAGTAACAAGTTATAAAAAAATAAACCAAATAAAAATTAAATATTATTATAAAATGAAACAGAATAATTAGGTGCATAACGTACAATGGTCAAGACTGGAAAAATATCACCACAAATATCAAAATTTAAAATGAAAAACTTTACAAAAAAATCTTTAAGACGAGCGAAAAAAATAATAAAACGGGAAAGCTTTTAAAAAAAATAGAAAACATTTCCGAAACTAATATTTAGAACATAAAAAAGCAAATTAATCACATTAAATTTATTTGCTTTGTGTGCCATGCTGATTATATGGGTGAAAATTGTATTAAGATATAATACTATTGTAAAGGTTATGTTTTTTGTTTGCGTGATTCATTTATTTAAGTTCAAGTGCGTGTGTTAATTAAAAAAATAAAAATTCATTTATGTATAAATATATATGTATAAAAAAACATAAGTGTGGACAAAAAGAAGTGACAAAATTGTCTGTGTTGTGAAGCTAGTTTTTTCTGCAGTGCTCCTGTAGCAAGGTTTGAAATGCCTCATTTGTAGCCATAATTCGGACGTGACTTCCCAGGACAAAGGTGGGTCTGCGTTTACCGTGGCCCTTAATGCTGCCAACTTACGCCTTGCACGAACCAGTTTCCCACCTAAGCCAAAGCATAAGTGAGGGATTGAGGTAAGTTTTTCTTCCTTTTTTTGGTTGCCTCATATTCGTCAACTGTGATTGGCTTGGAACCAGGCTGCAATAATGTGGAGCTTCTTCCGTTTGGCCAACTGCCTGATATTCTTCTTGAGGAATATTCTGTTTAGCCATATTTGGCAGGATCGCCATGTAAGGGTTAGAGATTTATAGGGAAAAAAGAGTTTTAGTGGGTCAGATTTATGCCTTAGAATATTAGTAAAGCAGATTGTTGCTTTTAAAATAAATAAGCCAATTTTAAGGCTGTATAATAAGTAATTTTATTTTCAAAAATAAAGTCCTTATATACTAACATTACGGTATCTTAAACATCTAGAATTATATAAATTGTTGTTATATCTTGTTTCCTTTTTACTTTCCCTTTTGAGTTACATTCCTATTGGAAAGTATTGCATATTACAACAAATATATTTATTAATTTTTCATTTGAGTGCATGTCTTAATGGAAATTAAATTTAATACTTAATTATACTTAGCGACTATTTTAATACACTACACTATATTGCCAATTCGCCAAGGAATAAATGGAAAGATAAATGAGAAATAGAAAAAGAAAGAATACTTTAAAGGTGTTAGAGTTTTTAAAGGTGTTGATAAAGCGACATTAGTGACCAATTTTAATTTTCTCTTTTTTCATTTGAGTTTAATTTTTCTTATTTAGGTGCGGTTTATACAAGCCGAACGAGTGATTTGAGTGTAAATTTTGTATGAAAAGCACTCAGTTTTTTAAGTGGTTTCCATACAAAATTTACACTCAAATCACTCGTTCGGCTTGTATAAACCGCACCTTATTAATTATGTTAAAAATATCATAGCAGTACCAAATATTAAAAATTCATAAAAATTTCATAAAATAACAGCTAATTACAAATAAAAAGATAATATAAAAAAAAAATGTATACATACATATTTACGTATATACATATATATTTCTGAAAGCAACTTATTTTATTAAGAAGTTTGAAGCAAATGGAAGATGAGTGGGCTGTACTTTTTGGGGCTACATAAGTAAATAGGGCATGGAACACTACTCTGCGTTGATAATGGAAGAGAATTTTAGTGTTGAATAAATATAAATATCTGTCCATAATTATATTTAGCAACTTCCGAATCGCATCAAATGAGCCCATCTGAAAACAGTGCAGTTTTGTATTGCTTCCAGAATATTAATATCTTTTAATTGGGGTACTTATGTACAAAAGTTTGGTTTATATTATATATTTGGTATGTGGTGTATTATACTAAGGTCCTTAGCTGCTTTAGTCCAGCATTAAAATGCCGATTTATGTAGATTAAAAGTGTGTATTTGCTAAGCTCTTCAGCCGCTTTAGTCCAGCATTAAAATGCCGATTTTATGAAAATTAACAGTCTTTAATTCGATTGATAGTCAAATTAATTCTAAAGTTTATTAAATTTTGTTTCAGCTCATATACTAAATTTTATTCTAAATTATTATCTGGCTGACTTCCAAAACGTCAATTGCTTTGTGTTTAAACAAAGCATCACATTTCATAACGCAGCAGTACAATAATTGTACAATGTATACCATTTCAAAACGCCGTCGCCAAGTATTTTTAACGCAGTAAGAAAGCAAACAAGGTATCGATTTTATAGTTGATGCATTGTTTCGGAACTTTGTATATGTAAGTGATTTAAATACAGTAGCAATACTGTATACAAACTTTGTATACGAACGTTTTGGAAGTCAGCCTCTATGTGAGCACAATCCCACGAAATCAATTTTGTTTAAAAGTCCAAATACATTAATAAACTCCGTGGAAGTTGCTGACAGTACACTTATTTAGTCAAGGCCAATAAACGAATTTTGTTCAAAACAGTTCATATTACAATTGCACGTCAAACAGCAGTGTGCACAAATTTAGCACATAGTGATGTACACATACTACACCCTCAATTTATGTGAATGTACAGCTACTTGTTAGAACGATTGTGGATAGGCAAACCTCAAAACAAGAGTAGAAAATTAAAACTAGAGCCTTCTCTATATTAGTTTAAAAATTGTTTTCTATATATAAAAAGGTGTTTAGCATTCAGAAACGGACGAAAGTATGGGAGCCATTGATTGCCACTAGCGGTCAGTTGATTGTCGGGGTTCTTGTTCGCTACGTTTCCAATTTTTATATGATAGTCTACATTCATAAATATTATTGTAGACTCCCGATGCTCCAAAAAAATGTATATATGTACGTAGATATTGGGCAGGTTGAACGATTTTGCACCCCTGGTTTTGGGTATTATTAAAAATGAAACTACAAAAACAAATACCTTGGCTGAACAAGACGTTGTGTACTATAGCTTAAGTATTAATAACTAAGAAAAAGTTGTAGTTTTATGGAAAGAAATTAACAATTGTTGATGTAATATTAAACTTTATAAATGTAAAAAAATGTTGTGGTATTTTGCTTATGGATATGTGATTGTACTTGCATATGTGTGTATAAAAATAAATTTTAAGTTCTTATATTCTTTATATTTCTTATTTATATTGTTGTTTGTCAATTTAAATATTTTTTTGAGAAGGTTCTTATGTACTAATTTTGTTTTATTATCAATTTCTATAAGTATATTTAAATATTCTATATCTACTACTTTGTATGGACCTTTGTATGGAGGTTCAAATTTTCTTCTATTTAGAACTTTTACTAAAACTAAATCCCCTTTTCTAAGATCTATTTTGTTTTGGTTATTTTTGGATTCTAGTCTCCTTTTATCTTTTACTTGCAAAATCATTTCCTGTGCTCTTTGTAAAGAGAAATGAAGTCTAGCTTTAAGTTCATTTGAATATTTTTCTACGTCATAAGTTGGTCCAGAACTCTGAATTTCATTACTAGGTAGTAGTGATGTTACGAATACTCGTAACATCTCGAGGAAATTACCGAACACTAGTTCATTTGGGATAGTATTAAAAGCGAATGAAAAATAAGGTGCCATTCATTGTCTCTTACGAAATTTAGCAGATAATCATTCAGTAGGCGATGACTTCGTTCTACCGTACCTAATGTTTCGTGATGATATGGGGTGGACAAGTTTTATTTTATTTTTAATAATTCACAAACCTCCTTCATTAATTCATTAGTGAATCCTGTGCCTCCATCTGTTTTTAGAATGTTAAATAAGCCGTATATTAAGATTACATGTGCTACTAGTGTCTGTGCTACTGATTTTGCATCCTTAGATTGAATGGGGCATGCAATTATATATTTTTTCAGTTCGCATTGCATTGTTAGTATATACCTAAAGTTATTAGATGGTCTTAAAGGTCCAACTGTGTCCATTACTATGATGTCGAAACTTTTTGATGGCGTATCAGTTATTGTTGTTATATAGTCTTTAGCCATTTTGCTCATATTTTTCCATATATACCGTTGTTTCAATTTGCAAAGTGTTTTCCTAACTCCGAAATGTCCACTGTGTGGTGAGTCATGAAATTCTTCTATCAATCTATATTGTTTTATGGTGTTCTTTACTCTTTTTGGCATTTTATATATCGATATCGTTCATCTTTATATTGTTGTATTTCTCTTTCAATTTTTCGGCCGTTATATATTTAAATATTTCATCATTTTCGTATAGTACGTACTCTTTAAATTTTAATTTATTTAATTTCAATAAAAGTTTCTGAAAACATTGGATTTTCACTTTTATCACACATAATACGCGTAATATTATCATTTCTTTCCTTTAAATTCTTCTTTAAGAAGAACTAATGCTGCAGCTTTTTATCATATATAAATTCAATTTTTAGAAGCTTCTTGATATTATTTATTGACGTGCATTCCCACATATGGAGGTGATCAGTCTCTTTCCGAGATATGCAGTCTTTTATGTTATTTTCTTCTCTATGAACGTTCATATTTTCATTATTTTTATTCCTTTCTTTGTTAAACATACTACGAGTTATTGCCAGAGTTTTCTTTTTGTCAATATACATAGATTGGAATCATATCTCTTAATATTTGGGAATTTATTTCCACGCGTGATAAAGTGTCTGCGTTTATATTATTCGCTCCCTTCTTATATATTATATCAAAGTCATAATCTGATAGTTCAAGTCTAATTCTAGTTAGTTTTGAAGACGGATTTTTATGTGAAAACAGAGCAATAAGTGGTCTGTGATCTGTGACGACGGTAAATTTCCTACCATATAGATATGGCCTACAAAATTGTATTCCCCAATAAATGCCCAGTAATTCTTTCTCAATCACGGATTTATTTTTCTCATGCTTATTCAATGTTCTACTTGCATATGATATGGGTAGATTGTTTCCGATTTCACCCTGTGAAAGAACTGCTCCCAGGGCCATATTTGAGGCATCTGTTGTCAAAATAAATGGTTCGTCAAAATTTGGGTATCGTAATATTGGCGGGTTTTTTAATTTGTCTCTTAACTTATCAAATGCTATTTGGCAGGCTTTTGTCCATTCGAACGCTACATTTTTTTTAATAAATTATTAAGACAAATTGCGTTCTGCCGAAGTCTGGAATGAATCTTCTGTAGTAATTATAGAAAGCTATGACCCGTCTCACGTCGTCCGCGTTTTTTGGAATAGTATACATATATATATGTTCAATTACTTTGTATTTTGTCGGGTCGGTTTTTATACCATCCTTTGTAATCAGGAAACAACATTTCGTTGGATTCAGTTTCAAATTACACTGTTTTAGTTTCTCCAACAGTCTGATGAGGTTTTCATTATGGTGCTTCAAATTGCATCCAAATACAATAATGTCAGCAACGTACAAAAATGCCTCCGAATCCAAACCTGTTATTATGTATTTCGATTCGAATCGAAAACGCTTTCGAAAGTAATTTCCGAAAATCGGATATGTAGTACGATCGAAAGGCCAGCAGAGTTGTTTTAATAATCTTAAGGGAAATTTTCAAGTGATAACAAATTTTATATGTAAAAACTTGGTAGCACTTTGCATTGTTTAATACAAATGTCAAAATTATGTTGAAACATTTTAAGTGCACATTTAAAAATACACAAGAACTTAAATGGATAGTGTTTTGTTGTGGGAAAGTGGAGGATATTGATTCAGAGAGTTTCTAGAGGAAATTTATAAAATATACATGGATCATTATGAATCTCAGTGAAAATTCGTGAGTATTACATTTTTTAAAAGTAGTAAGTATGTACATATGTATGTATGTATGTAAATGAAGCTATGTTCACATTCATCGAAGAAACCTTACCCAAGAAATAAACTAATAATTTATTTCTTTTAATTCCAATATTTTTTTTTAGTAAGGGCTTGCAATTTTTATACTTTTTTTGTAGAATAATTAATTTTATTTTGCATTATAAAAACTAAGTTGAACTACACTATCCCTAAGCAAAACTAGTAGTTACGTTATTTTGGAAAAACATTTAATAAATGTAAACGCAGCGTAAATATTTCGTTTAGCTAAACTCCATTAATAATGACTTCTGTCAATTTCACGATGACGAAAGAATTTATATTTTTTTTTTATTCGTACAGTTAGATACATTTAATAAAAAAATTGCTTCAAATGAAATTATACGAATAAAAAATTTACATATGGAAAGTAATATTATCAGGCTCAAGTTCAGTTTTATTGAATTAATGAAAATTCAAAATTACTAAGAGTTTTTTTGTGTTGGAAAATATTATTATTTATATCCAATCAGTTTTTTTAGCAGAACGTATCAGTACTGATTTCAAGGCCGCTACACCTCTCATCAGCGTTCAATTGTCCATCTTTACAAATTTCGTAAAGTGGATACTAATTGAGAAGAATATCAACTATTTAACCAGTTTTCAACAGAAATAGAATATGAGAATTAATTTTTAATTCAATTTTTATTCTACAATGAAACAGTGCTGGTTAGTACGAAATTCCCTCGTTACTGTTTGGAACTAATAATCATCAAAGTATTCTACTTTGTATTTTAACGTTTTTGTTGTTTTTACTCTATATTAGGGAAATTCACATATTACTGTGACCCCTGTTATTAGGGGATTTATAGCTCGTGCCCAAGCGGAATTAATATTTTTATATTATTATTATTACGAATAAACGTAATTATTATTTGAACTTATATTGATTTACATATGGAAAGTAATATTATCAGGCTCAAGTTCAGTTTTATTGAATTAATGAAAATTCAAAATTACTAAGAGTTTTTTTGTGTTGGAAAATATTATTATTTATATCCAATCAGTTTTTTTAGCAGAATAAAAATTGAATTAAAAATTAATTCTCATATTCTATTTCTGTTGAAAACTGGTTAAATAGTTGATATTCTTCTCAATTAGTATCCACTTTACGAAATTTGTAAAGATGGACAATTGAACGCTGATGAGAGGTGTAGCGGCCTTGAAATCAGTACTGATACGTTCTGCTAAAAAAACTGATTGGATATAAATAATAATATTTTCCAACACAAAAAAACTCTTAGTAATTTTGAATTTTCATTAATTCAATAAAACTGAACTTGAGCCTGATAATATTACTTTCCATATGTAAATCAATATAAGTTCAAATAATAATTACGTTTATTCGTAATAATAATAATATAAAAATACGAATAAAAAATATTAAAAAATTCTTTCAACATTGTGATATAGACAGTTAAAAGCACCATGTGTATTTTTGATTTTTTTAAGTACTTAAAAACAATAACTATAAGATTTCCGCAATCAAAATGGCATTCGAAAGAAATATGTACGTTAATAACACTTTTGACATTTGCTTTCGTACTACATAATTGCTCCTTCGAAAGGGAATTTCTTGCTTTCCGCAAGGGATTAAAATATTCCCATAATTTACGAACGTTCGGAAATAAATTTTCGAAAATCGTTCTATGTAATCCCATTTCTACGAATTGGTAAATTTTCCGATTCGAATCGAAATACATAATAACCCCCCTGATAAAGCTATTGTCAACATTCTTTGAAAGCTGTTAGATGATATTTTTAATCCAAACGGTAGTCTTGTATATTGAAAGTGACCGTTGGGTGTGGAAAATTCTGTAAGTGGTCGTGATAATTGATCAAGCTCTATTTGATGAAATGAGCTTGTCATATCTAAAGTGGAAAAATATTTAGCTCTACCTAATCTGTCTAATACATCTTCAAGTCTAGTTAAAGGGAATTTGTCATTTATTATCTTATCATTTAAACGCCTGAAATCTATAACCAAACGCCATTTCTCCGCGTCGTTTTGTCCTTTTTTTGGTACTAATCGTAATGGTAAATTATATGGACTAGTTTATGACTCCACTTTATTTTTGTTCAACAAGTCTTGCTCCTGTTTATTTCTTTCATTTAATTAATTGTGTCTGTGGCTGTCTGTAATTTTTTATGTAAGTTGGAGTGTTATCGTTTAATTCAATGCTCTGTTTATAAAAATTGTTTATAGTTAATGGTTCGTCTTCGAGATGAAATACTTCTTGATATCGTCTCAGTATATCACATATAGTTTTTTTTATTTTCTTCTTCAATGCTTTTAAATCTATTTTCTCTAGCAATTTTTTTAATCTTTGCTCTGAATGTTTGATGTTATGGACATGTGTATTTTTATAGACTGTATAATTTGTTAATGGTGGTACTGTCGTGACTCTTAAATCTTCTAGACGCAGCGGTAGTTCTAATGTATTCAAAACCTTAACATATCGTTGTCCATTTGTCAGTATTATTGTGTTTGCTAAAAATATTCCGTTTGTTATTTCCTTACTACAGGTAACACTATCTTCATTAATGTCAACGTCTATTGGTACTATTTTCTCGATTCTTGGTGGTATGATTATATTACTTATTCTTTTTGTATTAATTTCTATTGGAATTTTTATTCTCTCTCCATTCACGCAGGTGTTTAAAGTGAGTGTTTCATAGTCAATTTGACAGTTGTATCTATAGAAAAAAATCTATTCCCAAAATTCCATCAGTAATAATGGGAAACTCCTTGTCCACTACTTGAAATCTGTGTGTTAATATCTGTTCTCCTAATATTATGATCAAATCAGTTGATCCTAGTGTTTCTTTATACTCATTTGTAATGCCACTCAATCGGCAAATGTCGTCATTATTTTTGTAGTAATTGTATATTACATTTTCTTTACACAAATGTCGTCATTATTTTTGTAATAATTGTATATTACATTTTCTTTACAGAGTGATATCTCTGAACCTGTATCTATCAAAAATGTTAATTTTTAATTAATGTTTCTTATTGATAAGAGAAGAAAATTTTATGTTTCAATATTTATTGTATATACCTTTAGTTTTCCCTGTTTGGAGATTCGTATTGAGTCTCCAGGGTTTGTACGTTTCCCTGTTGTTGTATAGCGTGAAAATTGGCTTAGCCTCTTCCTCTTGCATTATTATTATCTCTATTGTTTGTATTATTCTTGTTATAGATGTTATAATTATTGTTATGGTTATAATTGTTATAGTTTCTGTTATTCCTATTGTTGCTAAAATTCTTCTTTACTTGTGGACTGAAATAATTTCTATTCCTGTTTTTCCTAAATCCTGAATTGTTTCCATTTGCGTTATTATAATAGCTTCTTTTATTATTATTTCTTTTTAAGGTAGTAAACGTATCTGATAGTTGTAGTGACCTTTCCTGTGCAGTTTCAATGTCATAGGCCTGTGCTAAGATCTTGGGTTGTGCGGCTATTATAGCGGTTCTTATGTCCCTATATAAACCTTCCTGAAAAATTTCTAGTGCCAGCTTTTCATTCTTAGTACTAATAGTAAAGCGAGCTACTTCATTAGAACTTTCTTCTAGTTCTGAAATTTGTAATGTCAAGTCTGCAATTAATGTACTGATTTTTTCTTTGTAATTTAGTACGTTACCCTTTTGTTTGGTATTCTTTAATTCGAAATGTATACTACTTGCCGATTTTGTTGATTTAAAATTTCTAGTTAAGGATGTTTTTAGTTCTTCAAAAGTTTCAGGTATAGTTTCTATCATTAAAATGTCTCTAACCCTGTCTATCAATTTCATAGCTACTACATATTTTATTAGATTTTTCTTTCCTTGTTCATTAAGTTCAGTGTAGACCATTTCTATCATTGTAAAAAAATATGTCAAGATGTTTTGGTTTTCAGTCAAAGACTGGAATTATATCATAAGCTTTTTTACTATCAAAATTCGACATGATTACTGGATTTTCTATTTCTTTCCAGTTTTCTAATATTTCTCCCTTATGTTCCATTAATAACTGGATTGCTGTTTTTTTTAAATCTATAAATTGGATTATCTTTTCATCTCTTAATGGATTTGCTAAATGACTTACAAGTTTTATAAATCTTTCACTTACTCGTAGTTGTTCTATTAACTTTAGTTTTTCTTGTATTGTTTCTTTTGTATATTTTCTTGTTATATATTTTTTAGCACATATTATTAATTTCTCAAGTTCTTCAACAATTTTTTCCATCTGTTTTATATAATTTTTTTTTTGTTGTTTATCTTTCTATGCGTTTTGGGCATTATTCCTTACTACTTGTTTCTTTGTATAATGTTGTAAAAATTTAAATATAGCGACAAATACAAAAATTATTAATAGAATTTTCCTGATCTATTGTTATTTTATTTTCATTTATGGCGTATGCATTTGCATGTCCTTCTACCTTTGCATCTGCAATGCCCATGTTTAGGTTTTGTAAATTATATTTAATTCTATCTTCTACTGTTATAATTAAAGTATGCAGGCTCATTACAAAAATAAAATATATTATTTAAAAGTTTCCATCCTTCCTGTCTTAAGTTGTTCAGTTGCATTATTAAATTTTTCCTTTGGACATCCTTACTAATGTTGATCACTCTCTGGAGTTCTTTTTTTTTAAATTTTATTATTTATTGAATCTTCAATAATAAATTGAAACATCAATAAGTTGTTCAAATCTTAAATCTAAATAATAAAAAATGTTAAATATATGTTTAGCCAATACTAAACAAAATTTTTAATTTCAACGGTTGATTTTTGTTGATTTACATCTCTCGTGTACGGCTGATAGAAAGAGTATCCCTCCTCCTAAGACGGGTGTGGCCTCTATACTCTAGAATATTGCGCGCAAGTGGGTTTGGGTGCAACTCAAGTTTTTTAATGTATTTTTCGAGTGTTTAGAAAATACTGTCTTCACCAACGGAACATCAAGGTCTTTGTGAATTCGCTGATTTCGGATATACCAGGGGACTGCTGTTATTGTACGTAGGATTTTATTCTGTCGCCTTTGAATTCTTTCGACATTCGATGCTGAGGCAGTGCCCAATAGCTGGATTCCATAGGACCATATTGGTTTCAGGATCGCGTTGTATAGTAAAAGTTTACAGTCTAGGCTTAGTATAGAATTTCTTCCCATAAGCCAATTCATTTGGGATGCTTTTAATTTCATTTGTGTCAACTTTGCGTCTATATGCGGTTTCCACGTCAAACGACGATCAAGATGAACGCCTATATATTTTACTACAGTGTTTTGCGGTATAGTCTCGGTGTTAATTTGTATAGGCGGGCATGTTTCCCTGCGCAATGAGGTGCACATTTCTGCTCATTAACTTTTTTCGCCATTGTTTTAGCCATGTTTCCAGTTTTGATATGTAGACTTGTAAATTTCCGGAACCTTCTACAGGATTTTCGTGAACACTTAGAAAAGCTGTATCATCAGCAAATGTTGGCGTGTGAATGTTACTGCTTAACGGTAAGTCAGAGGCATATATTAGATAAAGTAACGGACCGAAGATGCTGCCTTGAGGGACTCCGGTTTTGATCGACTGCGGAGGGTTAAAAAAGTTACCTTCTCGAACTATAAATTTTCGTTCCATTAGATAGCTTTTTTAAAGCTTGACGATGTTTGCGGGTAGATTTTGTGTTAATTTCTGTATTAGACCTTCGTGCCATAATTTATCGAAAGCTTGTGAGACATCAATAAAGAGCGCAGAGCAATATTTATTTTTTTCAAAAGTGTCTCTAACAACATTCACAAGTCTGTGAGTTTATTCAATAGTGTTATGCTGTCTGCGAAAACCGAATTGATGATCTGGGATGCATCCACTTCTAGTCACTATTGGCATCAGCTAGCTAATATACAGCTTTTCAAATACTTTTGAAATGTTGGGTAATAAATTAATAGGCCGATAGGATTCAACCTTCGTATGATCCTTGCCGGGCTTTTGGTATCATAATAATCATCGAAACCTTCCATTCTGCAGGATAGTATTGCAGCCGTAAAATACCATTAAAAATTAATAGTATTATAATATATTATAAGTAAGCTATGATTTGGAGCAAAACCGACGATTTATTATTACTCTTAAGAAATAATAAAAGAAAACTACATACATAAATAAATTAATGTTAAATATGTTTTAAACTTGTGTTTTAGGTGGAAACGACAACAACGAATTTTATATAGGACATGATAACGGAAATGTTTTGCTGTCGAAATCTTTAGATTGGGAGTATAAAAAAAATTACAATTTAACCATAAGCGTAAGCGATGGATGGAATGCTGTGGAAACTGGGTTATTCATTCACGTTGTTGATACCAATGATAATAGACCACAATTCACAAAAGACTTATATGTGGTAAATATATCCGAAAGTGTTAAAGAAGAATCCATAATTGCTCAATTGCATGCAACTGATGAAGACCAAGAGAAAAAGCTATTTTATACCCTACATGGCTCTAAGAACCCTACATCATTACATTTTTTTCGGATTGACTCAGTAACAGGAAATGTTATAGTAACCCAACGGCTAGACTATGAAAGAATAAAACGGCACGTGCTCACTGTGATAGCTAAGGATCAGGGAACACCCGCTAAAAGAAATTATGCGAAAATAGTTATAAACGTATATGACCATAATGATCATTATCCGGAATTCACAAGCAAAATATTGCAGATTAAAATTCCCGAAAGCTCAGCAGTAAAGTCGTCGGTTGCACAGCTTAATGCAATTGATCGTGATAGCGGCAAAAATGGAGAGATAAAATATTATATTGTAAGTGGCAATGTAGGAAATGTTTTTGAGATTGACAGTGTTTTTGGAAATATTTATCTGTCCCAAAACCTTGAAATAACTCAAATGCAAGAATATATGCTACAAGTTAAAGCAATGGATGGTGGAAATCCTCCTTTATCGTCTCAAATACCTGTTCACATAATTGTAGTAATGGCAGAAAATGATTCTCCAAAATTTAATTCAGCGACAACATCAATTGAGTTGTATGAGAATCTTCCAATTGGATATTTTATTACAAAACTGGAAACAAGATCTTCTTCATCAGTTTTTTATAATATAGCAGATGGAAACGGCGAAGGATTTTTTTATATAAATCCTTCTACTGGGATTCTCCTAGTAAATTCTAATATTGATTATGAAAATAATAAGTAAGTTGACTTTTTGTAATATACTATATTTTTAAATCTTATAATTTTTTAGGCACTTCAATCTAACAATAAAAGGAACAAATATGGCATCAGCTACGTCTATACACAATGTTATTGTTCACATTTTAGATGTTAATGATAATGCACCAACTTTTTTTGACACTGAATATTATGGAGAAATATCAGAAGCATCTGAACCAGGAACTTATGTTAATTGCAACGGTAGTATCAGCAGGTAATACTAGTAAAGCGCTGGTAATTTTTTTTTTCTATTCGGGTTAATAAGATCTAAAGATACGTCACACCTAACTAACTACCAAAGAAAATATTGGATTATATGACATTTTCTAAAAGCATAAAACTGTTTAACATATTAATTGAATTATCCAGAACGCAATCAGAAGCGGAAGTTGTGCAAATTATTCGAGAAATATTCGCTTGAATTTGGCGAATACGAATATCTTAAAATAGGCGAATAGTCGAATACAAATACGATTATTCGTAACATCACTAGCATGTATATAGAGTGGAACATTACGTGCACCGGACTTTTACAATGTGGAAGATTTTGTATTGCTTTGTCCATGCTGTGCACGAACAGATGATTACGGCTCAGATGCGCTCGGCTAACGGAGACTTAATACTTGTACATCAATGTCCTCTGGTACAAAAATTATGTGATAAATCATAAATGTACTACAATTAAACGATCAGCAGTACTTTTGCTTGAATCCACTAGTTTGCAAATAGTATTTGCTTTCAATGCAGATCTTGAGCGAACCTTTAACCTAAATCTCACAGTTATATTATCATAAAACATCAATTTACATCAATATGAAGCTAAAAACAATATCAAAGTTAAAAAATTAGCTCTATACGAGTAATTAATCATGTTTTGTATTTCTTTACATGCTATTTTCCACATCGGCAAATTTTTTCCCACTCTAAAGGTGTATTTACATGGTAATACATGTATTACGGTATGTCATAAAATTAAAAAAATCTTAGGGTGCAAACGCAAAATGTATGAGTAGGAGAGAATACGAATACAAAATCTTATAACCGTTCGGTAAATATTTATTTTCTAAACCATTTCAGATACTTATAAGTATATGTAGATATACTCATAATATTAAAGGTATATTTTAAAGTAAACATTGGCAGCTTTACCAGTTATATTGAAGGTGGCATCATATACATATATACAATTAAATGTTCATTTTGTTGTTGCAAATATTGTAGAACTGTAACCACCAACTATTTCGTACTGCAAAACAATATATATTTTGATTTTATTAAGAACATAAGTATGTGTGAAGTTCAAAAATACCTGCAACAGACTTTTGTTCTCTCTTATACACAAGAAAATTTCATAATATTTTGTATTACCATGAAAACACACTTTTAGTGTAAGTCCATAACCCTGCCAGTTTTAAAAATAAATTTAATTGACATCAACATATATGTAAGTATATAACCCTTCTGTCAATTGTTCGTCTATATTAGTTATATTTATAACTAAAATCTATCGTAGGGTGCAAAAACGGCAGATACGCTCTTATTCTCGAATTCGAAAACGAATATGAATTTGACTGAAGTTATTATTATTTAAATATATATTTAATTTCAGCTTGGTATTCCTAAACACTGTGGATGTTGATGCTGGTCAAAATAGCATTTTAGAATATACCATATTGGATGAAATATCAAGGAAAGTTTTCGAAATAGATTCATCGACTGGAACGATTAAGCTCTTGCAGAAAATAGATTATGAATCGAAAAAATTTTTTGAATTTAAAGTGGTGGTGAGTACAATATAGTATATAAATTAAATATACATACATACTTTAGAAAGTAAAAAATTAAACTGTATTTGTATTGATGAACTAGCATCGCAAAATATGCAGAAATAACACGAGATGGAAGATTGGCATACCTCTGAAATTTCACTTATACAGTCGTTCTTTTGTGGTTTTTTCTTTGTGCTGTCTTTCTATCCAAATTAAAATTATAAAGCACAAAACTGATTAAATATCCATATATTTCCATAACTCGCATTCAAAATATTATTAATAAATTAATTTAGGTTTGTTTTTACTGATCGTTTGTATTTTATCTCTTTAATATCAGATATATTCAGAATTTATCAATCATGTACGTACAGTATATAACGGTTATAAGCACATCTCTTAAGGCCGTGCTTCACTATCCTACACAATCGTACGATTCCTTCACAGGAAAATCTTGCAAAAATCTGACCGACTTTAAAAAATCGTTTCAAAATGGTGTTGTAGGTGCCACACTATCATACAAATCTGATGCCAAAACATCTGGTTGACAATAAATACTCCTCTGATCGCATGAAAACTATCATTTTATGAAAATTTTCATAAAATTTTACAAATCGCATGACTTGCCAAAAAATCTGTCACACAGTTGCATTTTTAGTCCACACTACCATACATTTTTAGCACACATGTCATATTTTGCAAATCGCGCGACTGTGTAGGATAGTGCGGCACGGCCTTTATAAGAAAAAACGCTTATAATAAAGTATTACAGAAACACCATGACTTTTTCTATATTTTAATATAAAAAGTATTTTGTATAAGAAACCCGCTTATAAGAAAAAAAACTGATATAAGATATATATGTATATACGAGTACATATTGTCAAAATTGTCGAATAATAAAAATACATATTAAAAACATTTGTTATAACAAAATTTTCTAAACGGCAAATATTTGGTTTCAAATATAATTGTTTGTTTTAGTTTTATTTGTTATTTCTCGTATTTGCATACATAGTTACTAGTTGAAGTTTATTATTTTTATCAATTAAAGAGCATAGTATAAACGCTTATATGAAATAAATTTCTTATAAAAAATAATTGTATATAATTTTAATCACATAATATAGTTTTTGTTCAGCCTTCAGTAATTTCTGTTAAAAAAAAAACATCATATTAAAAGTGGCCTCAAGCTCGAAAATTCGTCTTCTTTTTATTTACATACATACATACATATATAAATTTAATATGCAGAGTACACAAGCACACACTAAATTGTTTTATCAAAATATTTTTAAATTATATACCGTAAATATTTAATAAAATATAACATTTATTCGAGCAAATGCTCAAGAATTTATGTTTTCAAAAATTATATGTTATGGGTTAGCAAATCTATATGAATTTCTTTGGTTGCTAAATACCAACTCATTAGTAGATATTTACCATTCATGTTTGAAAAGTTCCCAAACTCATTTACTCATACATGAACTCGCAAATAAAATTTGCGAATTACATAAACAGGTATCTAAATCAAAAGTGTTTTCATTCGTATTTAGTGGTTACGCTTCAAGTCTTTCAGATCTCTTAAGACACTTGTCTAAATAAAAAAAAATCTTCCAAAATGTTTGCATTACGATTTACTCTCAGAGAGACTTTAATTACGTGCAAATTTGCAATAATAACTTATAATAATAAATAACGATATATAAATTATTAATAAGTTTTGAAAAGTTTTTTAGCTTAGTTTTTGTAGTTACACTGGTACTTGGCTGATGACGTGTAGAAAATCAGCAGTTAATGAATATGTAATTATTACAATTGGGTTGTTAAAAAAAATTTACCTTAAAGTTAGAGGGATTTTCTTCAGAATTGGAGAATTCTGGCTGAGTTTGCGGTTCACAATTATTCTCCACTCGTCTTGCATCCAAAATGGTTTTTGAAATTTTTCAACTTATCATTAAGTATTACTATGTTTTTTTTCACTCATTTAGTCACGATTTTTTTTTTTTAATTTTTGGGCACTGGCATGATAATTTAATTTATATTGTTATAAGAAAAATGTTGTGTAAACTTTAAAAAGTTTGGTAGGATCGTCATGTAATATTATTAAAAGTCTTTATTTAATTATTATTTATTTTATTAGCAGAACAGCTGCTTTAGTGACTGTTCTGTTGTTGATACTTTGTCTGACTGTATCTAGCTTAAACTAACACACATACATACATAATGTGTGTGGGTATAAGCATGATCAGCAGAATACACTCTGATCATGCAGTTATAATGTGGACAATTATTTGAACATAACAAAAGTATTGTGTTACACTAGCCACATGCAGAAGGCATGCAGTAGTGACTAGTCAAACACACTACAACTGTTTATATCGTCCTAAATTGCTGTATGTTCCATATATTATAATCTTTACAGGTAAACGACAAAGGAAGTCCCAAACTTTATTCTACAAATTTGGCAAATGTGTTTATAGATGTCATTAATGTAAATGATTGCCCACCAGAGTTTACCGAAAAGGAAATAAACATTACATTGTATCTACCTACATACGAAGGAGTTTGCGTTACTCAGATTATAGCTAAAGATATGGATGCTGAAGATGCTTCTCAGATTCGTTATGATATTGTTGATGGAAATGACTACAACACCTTTGAAATAAACAGCTATACTGGCGAAATAACTTTAAGGTATGTTGTATGCATTTAAATTAATTGGCAAAAAAAATCGCGTGAAAATCTGTAATCATACATCTACGCTGTTATATATACACACATACATAAGTTTGTATTACATAAAAGCAATAAGTGCTAAACTGATCATTGCCCTTTTTGTTAAATAGCCAAAATGACAACGCTTGACAACGTTTATACGCAATCAAACTTATAATAATTTTTAAGTTTTGCAGGTCTATTTTGGAGACTAAAAGACATTTGACCTTCAAATATTCCTCAGAAAAGTAATTTGCTTTTAAAAGATTTTATCTGAAATTCTGAATATTTTTTTTAATACGCTTGTTATATATTGTTATTCAAAAGCTATTGATAACGTTAAAGTGCACAATAAAAAAGGTTTTGCCATTAAGGCTAGAATAACTTTAATCATCATTTATGAATAAGTAAGTGAATCTTCAATTATATATTTTTTTTTTTTTTTTGATAATTTTATTATTTATTGAATCTTCAATTATAAATTGAAACTTCAATAAGTTGTTCACATCCTAAATCTAAAAAATAAAAAAAAGTTTAATATATGTTTAGCCAATGCTAAACAAAAGTTTTTAGTTTCAGCGGTTAATTTTTGTAGTTTTAAGTCTCTCGTGTACGGCTGAGGATTCGGGAGCAACTCTAGTTTTTCAATATATTTTTTTGCGTGTTTTGAAAATACTGTTTTCACCAATGGAACTTCAAGATCTTTGTGAATTCGATGATTTCGGATATACCAGGGGGGGGGGGGGGCTGCAGTAATTGTACGTAGAATTTTGTTTTGTCGCCTTTGAAATTTTTCTAGACTCGATGCTGAGGCAGTGCCCCATATCTGGATTCCATGGGACCATATTGGTTTCAGGATCGCGTTGTATAACAAAAGTTTACAGTCATGAGTTAATATAGAATTTCTTCCAATAAGCCAATTCATTTGGGCTGATTTTAATTTCATTTGTGTCAACTTTGCGTCTAGATGCGATTTCCATGTTAAACGGCGATCAAGTTGAACACCTAGATATTTGACTACACTGTGTTGCGGTATAGTCTCGGTATTGATTTATATAGGTGAGCATGTTTCCCTGCACAACGTAAAACTGACGTGTACATATTTCTGCTCGTTAACTTTAATATGTCATTGCTTTAGCCATTTTCCCAATAAGGATATATACCCTTGTAAGGTGCGGAAATCTTCTACTGGATTTTCATGAATGCTTAGAAAAGCTGCATCATCAGCAAGTGTTGATCTATGAATGTTATTGCTTAGCGGTAAGTCAGAGGCATATATTAAGTACAGTAAGGGGCCGTAGATGCTGCCTTGGGGAACTCCGGCTTCAATCGACTGCGGTGGGCTTAAAAAATTGCCTTCCCTAACTACAAATTTTCGATGCATTAAATAGCCTTTTAAAAGCCTGACGATGTTAGCGGGTAGAATTTGCGTTAATTTGCGTATAAGACCTTCGTGCCATACTTTATCGAAAGCTTGTGAGAAATCAATGAAGAGTGCGAAGCAATATTTCTTTTTTTCAAACGTGTCTCTAACAACATTCACAAGCCTGTGAGTTTGTGCAATAGTGTTATGCTGACTGCGAAAACCGAATTGATGATCTGGAATGCATCCTTTACTAGTCACTATAGGCATCAGCTTGCTCATATACAGCTTTTCAAATAGTTTTGAAATGTTACGCAATAAACTAATAGGCCTGTACGTGTCTACCTTTGTATGAGCCTTGCCGGGCTGTGGTATCATAGTAATCATCGAAACCTTCCATTCTGTAGGATAGTATTGCAGCCGTAAAATATCATTAAAAATTAGTAGTATTATTCTTTTTGCAATATAAGGCATTTCTTGAACTACATATTTTGTTGTTTATTAATGTATTTTCATTGCTAGCGGTCGCGGTCATGTTTTAGCAACTCTCCACAAAAAAAATATTTTTTCCGTTTAAAAAGTGATAATAAATTCTTTCAAAAATAATTGTGATATAGCTCTCAAAAAATCCTATCTAGAGATATATATAAAAAAAAGAATATAGCGTTTACAGTGTGTTAAAAAAAACAAAAATTGGTTGGCAACCCTATTTAAGTAAAGTGCTTTTTTTTGGAGAGGCCACATTGATTTTAACAATAATACAATTTATAGCGTCTTTTTAAACCAAAAAATTCTTATAAATTGCCTCCGGAGAAAGCTGAAATGAATTAACATCGATTTAAAAAAAAAAAGTATGAAGAGAGTAACTCGTAAAAGTGAAAAAATCAATAAATTATATTGTGCACAATGTAAATCAATGCGCACGGTAGTGCGTCAGGCCAAGTTCGGCCACACAGTGTGTATATTTACACGAAACCATTCGAGCTGTTTTTACCCCCCTGATAACTTTGCTCCCGCTGATCATAATATAATGAAACTTTAAACATAAGGTCTCCCCACAAAGGTGACCTCACAGTTTAAATTTGAGTTCTAACATAAAAGCTTCCCGAGATATTAAGGTGTGAAAAGTCCATATTTTATTACATATTCACTGACTCACTGACTCACTCACTCACTCACTCATCAATATTATTGGGCACTTCCAGTAAAGCTAGAGAGCTGAAACTTGGTACAGAGGTAGGTCTTGGTGAGAAAATAACCAGAAAAATCTGAAAACGGGCACTTTCCGCCCGGGGGGACTAGGATCCCCCTTCTTTGTATGGGGCACTTCCAGTATAGCTAGATAACTAAAATTTGGTACACAGGCAGGTAGTGATGAGAAATTACCGAAAATGATTTTTTAACGGGCACTTTTGATCTGGGGGGGACAATCATGCCCCTTCTTTGTATGGGGCACTTCTAGTATAGCTAGAAAGCTGAAATTTTCTACATAGGTAGGCCCAGATAAGCAATACATATAAATATTTATACAAAAACAACTTAGAAAAAAGAAGTGAGATCCGCACAAATACATAAATGTGAAAATAAGGCCAAGTTCGTATCCAAAAAGTTTCGGCCGTAAAAAGTACTGAGATCAAAATAAGGACCAAGTTCTTGATAGGTGCAATTCCATCTCATTTCTAGGCAACCTATACGTGATTCATTTAATTTTTTATCGAAGCAGTATAAGGACGTTTTGAGAAATTTGGTCGAAAACAAGAGAAGATTGGATGAAGTTGAAAAGGAAAGCCGCCGAAGCAGTTATAAATCTGTCAAAAGATATTGGTGCTGAGGTAAATGCAGAAAGTATTGAAGAAGCTTTCTTATTAAAAAAGTGAGATAAAACGGCGGAGGAGAGAAATATAATTGTAAAATTTAATGGAAGTACTTCAAAAGATAAATTAATGGCTGTAAATTCTAAATTAAAAGACAAAGAAGAAACTAAGAAAGTAATTGTAAACGACTTGCTTGGTAAGGAGACCCTGTCATTGCTTAATTATGCAAAAACTTTGAAAAAGGTTGTGTATAATTTCGTTTATCCCAACCATGGCCGAATTTTCGTCAAAAAGAGTGAGACATCTCGACCTCGTTCATTACGAGATGAGGATGATGTAGATAACCTTTTGCTTGAAGCTAGTTCTAGTAAACCAAAAATTCGTAGATCAGTCAATAGCGCACAAATCATTGATCAATTATTGTGCAGCGAAGAGGAAGAATAACATAATTTCTGAATTTTTAATTCCAAAGACAATAACATCAGTAATTTTTTGTCGATCTGATGGCCAATATGTTGGCTGACCACTTGACACTACGTTCAAACCCATTTTAGAAACTATATTAAATAAAACTCGACCCCTAGGAGTGATTCGGCGTGAGCCCCAGAAAGTATGTTTAGCATTGTAGGCGCCAGCCGATAGAAAACGGGAGCCCGGTGATTTGTAAAAAGCCGTATATTGACTCTCGGTAATTGAAAATCTTGGGGGGGAATGTCGATGATGTTACAAATTTTTGATTATAATTTTCAATGCAGATGTTTGTTGCTTAACGATAATCTTCACAAAAATCATTCAACAGGTAGTGTTTTATTCGCGTTTTTATTAGGATTCCCGAACCACCACAAGCTCTACCTCGAGGATCCTTGGTATTGTAGAAATTATATTCAGTAATTCTAAAATAGCTTCGGGAGGTCAAATGAGTTTCTAAGATAAGCATAACATCGATTTGTTTATCCAGAGGAAAGTATTCTATTTCATTTTTATGTTGGTAGATGCCGTTTGCGTTCAAAAAACATATTTTGAAGTTAATGGTTTGTGTAGTACAGCCTGCAACAAGGTAGACTGCATTTTCGACACTTCCTGCATCATACAGGACATGTTAAGAGTAAAAGTATTTACTGTTTGGATAAGGCTCTCTATCGAGGCTTCAATACGACTAAAATTAGGCCCTGACTCTGCATTTGCTGGTACAGTTTTTTGCGCCGTAGTCTGGTTACTTTTTAAAATATTAGCGTATGAAAATTGACTATTAGATTGTTGCTGAGCAATAGTCGTGTTAGATTTCAATACATTTGAAAATTGTTTCTGGCTGGTAGACTGTTGAGGTAATTGTGGGTAGCTTAAAAGTGAGATAGGCGCAGCTGGGATATTATTCTCTTTTTTATTCGACGAACGTTTAAAACACTAATAAAGAGGGCAACCTCGCATGTTAGGCATAAATGTGTCCAATTAAATGAAATTCTCAAATATTGGATTTTGTCCAAACGCGATTGGACAACTTATTTTTTTATGATTCATTCCTTTTTTTCAGTCCAGTTTTTATGATAAGCTTAAAATGCACCAATTTATAAATTAAAATTAACTGTGGCAATATATTATAAACAAATTGTTCACCATAAATAGCCTTTAGAAAAACCCCTATTAAAACCATTAATAATTTTTTAACTTTAAATGCACAGTGCAATTAAGTTTAAGTTTTTGTTTTATTTGTGCAACTAGTTACGTAGAATTTTCTCTATTTGCACCAGGTACCAAACCGTTTTCTGAAAGGTTAATATTTTTAATTAATCGCCGATTTTTATCGATTGGCCTCTCTGTGCGCTACCGGCATCATCTGTCGTTATTGCCGTAAAATTACCTACCAGATGACAAAATAAATTTTATTGTAACTTTATTTGTATCTTGTATTATCATTTTAAATGCTCTGCAGAAAAAAAAACACCCGATAAAAAAGATTTTTCCAGCTCTAAAGAGCTCAGCTTTATTATGATAAATACAAAGTTGTCAATGCTTTTACTAAGTTATTAATAAAAAAATATCCTTCCCTCTAAAAAATTAAAAAAATGTTTAACATGAAATTGTCGTTTCAAATATGAAGCGTTGGAAGTGTTGCTAAATCAGGGCAGAACGCAAGCAAAATATTGGCTTGTGTTATTGCTTTCGCAAGGAAAGAACTTTTTTTCAATAATTAATTATAAGTAAAATATTTAACAAAGGAAAATTTATTAATTATATATCAGGACGAAGATTGCAGAAAGTAGAGTTTTACGCTGGCAGTCTAAAGATGTGTTACAGTTGAACGAAAGAAATTAAATAGATGTTTCTGGCAGCCAATGATTTTTAAAATTATATATAGAAAGTGCTATCATCAGGGGGGTTATTCTTGATTGCGATGCGATAGCAAATGCGATGCGAAAGCAATCTTATTTACATTGTTTTCGCATCGCAATCCAGAAAACCCCCCAGTTCTTGTATGCAAATTTCTCATATATTTTTATAAATAAAGATTTTCGATCACGTTTAACCAAACCAATTAATAGGAGTTGATAAGCAGAGTTGTACATGATCACTGCTAATGGGAGTATGGCGGCTTTCCCAAACGAATTTGTTTCCTTTTTCTTGCGAATTGATAACTAATTAATAATAGAACGCTACGAAACTTAGTTAATATAATCACTTTGGTATAAAAAGCAAATCTAACTCATTAATTGAAATTTTTTTTTGGGATTTCAATAAATTGCGTTGCGCGATCATTAAGTGGATTTCTTCATGAACCCAAAGTTATCTATACTGAAACAGACTTATTTCATACTTGTATCATGTGTTACAATGCAAAAACTCTTGCTTACATTAAAGTGTTGAAATAAAAAAAATTAAATTAGTCATTTATATTTTATTTTTCAGGAACTTAACCAAAATCATTAATTATTATACGCTACACGTACGAGCATCAGATGGATTATTTTCATCTATTACCCAAGTTGATGTCAATATTATGGAAATTAAAAACCAAAATTTTTTGTTCCAAAAAGAAATTTACGAATTTTCAACAGTGGAAAACTCGACAAAAATTACTATAATTGGCATTGTTAATGTTATTGGTAGTTTTCTTGTTGAAAATGTAGACTTTCGAATTTTAAATCCAACAAAACTTTTTGAAATCGGAAAATCATCCGGGGCAATTAAAACAAAAGGAGCTGTTTTAGACAGAGAAGCAATTGATAAATACGTTTTGGTAATTGAAGCTACATCACTCTTGTATAAATCTAATAAAACTTATCTTCGACGAGCTGTTACCAAAGTTATCATCACTATTTTAGATGTAAACGACAACTGCCCGATTTTTGTGAATCTACCATATTATGCTACAGTTTCAATAGAAGATTTAAGAGGGTCGATTGTTTTAAATATTAAGGCTATAGATTTGGATGCAAATGAAAACGGAGAGGTTCGTTATGAAATGAAGAAGGGCAATGGAGAACTTTTTAAAATTGATAGGAAAAGTGGCGATGTTTCATTAAAGCAGAATGTAGAAAAAAGCAATACAAATTATGAAATAATAGTTGCAGCGTACGATAATGCTTTAACTCCTTGTTATGCTGAAGTTCCGGTCTTGATAAAGGTACGTATAATACAAAGATATAACTGTTATAAGATTTATGAAAAAAAAAAAAAAAAAATTGGATAATAACAATATGCAACAAAAATATATAAATTAAAAATATCTGAGATGTGATACAATTTTTTTGACAGGACACCTTCCAAACTTCAGTTATGGGTAAAAGCTAGGTGTTTCTTACCCGCATGCGTGTAACTTAATTGAATATTAACAGATTTCTAAATTACGAACGGACGTGGAAAAAGATACTTATGCCTATTGAGCAACATATATTTTCTATTACTTATTTTCAGGTATATGTGCGTAATTTGTCGCGAAATTCAATTATTCAGTTCTTTTTGTAATTTTTCTACTTTGGAAACGTTCTCATAGGTATTTTTGTACTTCAGCCTTACTAGCTTAAATTTTATTTAAAATGGCGAAGTTTAACAGTTTTAATACGGCGCTAGGCCGCATTTGAATATATTTTAGTTGGTTCATACACGGTTGAAACATGTACTATTATAATAATTATTATTCGTCATAATTTTAAATCTGTAGACCGATTCATTTAGCGATTTGATAGTAGTTAATTTTGTCTACAATTATTATCGCTTGCATAATAACAAAATTAAAATTTGATGCTATATGGAATCTCCGTTAAAATATTCAAAACACAAAGAGGAGAATGGTGAAATACTAATTTTTCTATTAAATTTGAGAAATAAATGATAAATTAAATTATATAAATAAAAGATTTCTTATGTTTGTTTGTACGATATTGTCGTAATATAACAATTTTAGTCTTACAGCCATACCTAAACAAGAGCGGCAAGCGTTTTTTAGCTGTCAAAAGTTCTCATGCCCATACAATTTGTACGGAGCATCCCGAAATAACGCGGTGGCAAAATTTTGCAATTGGAAAATCCGATTTTGACAGCGCGTTTAATAGTGAAGTTAGTTGCAAAAGACAAGCACTCATGATACAATGACTATAAGGTAGTCTTACAAGCCCAGCTGACAATTCTTGTAAATTACTTGTTTTTTATTTCAAGTGTTAAATTTTGATTTGTATTTATTTTTTCGTATTTGAATGAATAATTTTTATTTATATTTTTCTCACAGGTTGAAACATACACACATACACATTTATACTTTTGACTTCTGAGGAATTTTTTTGTTGTGTTTGTTGTAGAGATGCATGTATTATTAGGTAATGAGTATACTATTATAATCAGGGTTGTTATATATTTTGTAATAACCCTGTTTTTATGACAAAGCGTTGACGCTCTTGTTTAGGTATGGTATTTCAGCGTTAACGCTAGGCGGTAGAAAACGTCCCGCTTTCCGCTCTTGTTTAGGTATGTCTGTTAGGTGATACGATCGAACAGCTGACTTTTACCAATTTAAAACAAGCGATATGTTATTGTCGCTAACTAACATATGTATATAGAATACCGTTGGTGTTACTGAATACCAAATTCTGAAAATTTTCGTTATACTTATATTAATACGATAATCGTATCGTATCGTACTAAAATTTTTTAATATTTTTTGTATTTGAATTAACAAAAAATCGACATAAAAATAGAAAATATTATGTGATATTCAACTATCTGATCTTGATGCGTGCAAAAAATATGAAATTAAGATGGATGTTGCGACATTTATATCAATAAGAAATTAATAGTACATTTGTGAGGCTTCGTAACCACTTCTTTCATACAAATCGCCGGCTCATGCATAACTGGGAAATCAATTTTTTAAAAGGGGTTGCATTTTTTGATGTATTATTTTTTACATCCCTAAATTATAGGACTTGCCATTATTATTTTCAATAAAACTAAAAATGCGGTCGAGGTTTATTTTTTAATTTTAGTTCAGTGTTTTAGATTTTTGGTTATGATAACGATTTACTGTTGCAGGCTTTTTAGTGAAATTAAAAATAAAATTTACATTTATTTAGCATATACCCAAGAATTTATGTTTATAAATTTTATTTATTTGTTGCGGATTAGCAATATCTAAATATATGTATATTTCGTTGGTTGCTATACCAACTCATCAGTAGATGTTTATCATTTATGTTCCAAAGCCCATTTTCTTATACAAAAACATTTGCGAATTACAAAACACAAGCAAAACAGCTTTTCAAAAAACTTTACAAACATCACAACAAATAATTTTTCATTATGAATGTGTTTACTTTTCTACACCTACATATATACAATTACACATCCGTTGGTTGCCAATAAAACTATTTATAAGGCAAAATGAAAAGCAAATTTCCCCTTTACAAAATTTACATTTATTTGTGCAATCAAGCAATTAGCTTTGATATATTATGCAATAAGCTTATAGGTTAATAAGATTCTACCTTTTTTGCTGCTTATTTTATCGACACCTTTTTTGAGTTTAGACTAGTTATACCGTTACATTCTTTATAATATTAAATCTCAGGGGAATAACTGGTATAGCGACGACTACTGATGACAGTTCAATAATATCAGAAGATAAATTTGGAGTAAATTTTTATTTGTTTTTTTTTTTGTAATAAATTTCATTATTTATTGAATCTTCAATATTAATTGAAACATCAATAAGTTGTTCAAATCTTAAATCTAAATATATTAAATATATGTTTAGCCAATGGTAAACAAAATTTTTAGTTTCAACGGTTGATTTTTGTTGTTTTACATCTCTCGTGTACGGCTGATAGAAAGAGTATCCCTCCTCCTAAGACGGGTGTGGTGTCTATACTCTAGAATATTGCGCGCAAATGGGTTTGGGTGCAACTCAAGTTTTTTAATGTATTTTTTCGAGTGTTTAGAAAATACTGCACCAAGGGAATTTATTTTGTCGCCTTTGAATTTTTTCTACATTCGACGCTGAGGCAGTGCCACATAACTGGATTCCATAGGCCCATATTGGTTTTAGGATCGCATTGTATAATAGAAGTTTACAGTCTAAGCTTAGTATAGAGTTTCTTCCAATAAGCCAATTCATTTGGGCTGCTTTTAATTTTATTTGTGTCAACTTTGCGTCTATGTTCGATTTCCATGTTAAACGACGATCAAGATGAACGCCTAGATATTTGACTTCAGTGTGTTGCTGTATAGTCTCGGTGTTGATTTGTATAGGCGGGCATGTTTCCCTGCGTAATGTGAAAAAAAAGTGTAGACATTTCTGCTTATTAACTCTTATCCGCCATTGTTTCCGGTTTTGATATGTACCCTTGCAAATTCCGGGAAGCTTCGACAGAATTTTCATGAACGCTTAGAAAAGCTGTATCATCAGCAAATGTTGACGTGTGAATTTTACTGCTTAACGGTAAGTCAGAGGCATATATTAAATAAAGTAAGCGACCGAAGATGCTGCCTTGGGGAACTCCGGCTTCGATCGACTGTGGAGGGCTTAAAAAATTGCCTTCCCTAACTACAAATTTTCGTTCCATTAAATAGCCTGACGATGTTCGCGGGTAGATTTTGTGTTAATTTGTGTATACGACCTTCGTGCCACACTTTATCGAAAGCTTGAAAAACATTATAAAGAGCGCAGAGCAATATTGCCTTTTCAAGGTCAATTTTCATACGCTAATATTTTAAAAAGTAACCAGACTACGGCGCAAAAAACTGTACCAGCAAATGAAGAATCAGGGCCTAATTTTAGTGGTATTGCACCTCGATAGAGAGCCTTATACAAACAGTAAATACTTTTACTCTCAACATGACCTGTATGATGCAGGAAATGTTGAAAATGCAGTCTACCTTGTTGCTTGTGGCTGTATTGAACAAACCATGAACTTAAGAATCTGTTTTTGGAACGCAAACGGCATCTGCCAACATAAAAATTAAATAGAATATTTTCTTCTGGATAAACAAATCGATGTTATGCTTATCTCAGACACTCATTTGACCTCCCGAAGCTATTTTAGAATTATTGAATATAATTTCTACAATACCAAGGATCCTCGAGGTAGAGCTTGTGGTGGTTCGGGAATCCTAATAAAAACGCGAATAAAACACTACATGCTAAATGACCTTCGTGAAGAATACCTTCAAGCAACGTACATCTGCATTGAAAATTTTTATCAAAAGCTTGTGATATCATCTGTTTATTCTCCTCCCAGGTTTTCAATTTCAGAGAGTCAATATACCGCATTTTCTACAACGCTGGTGTCCCGTTTTCTAGCAGCTGGCGACTACAATGCTAAACGCACATTTTGGGGTTCACGTTTAATCAGTCCTAAGCGTGGTGTTTTTTTGACACAATTTGAAAAATGGGTTTGAATGTAGTTTCAACTGGTCAGCCAACATATTGGCCAACGGATCGTCGAAAAATTCCTGATGTTATCGACTTTGGAATTATGAAAGGTGTGCCCAGCGAAATGATTGAAGTAGAAGCATCTTTGGATTTGTCTTCAGATCACTCGCCTACTATTATCACTATTTACTCACACATAACTACAACACCAACATGTGATATACCGCTGAAATACAAAAAATATTTGAGTGCTCATTGCACGGAAAATATGCCACACCTATTGACATAGAAAATTCTATTAGGTTGTTTGAAGCACATGCTAAACAAGCTGCTCTTAATGCTTTTTCAATTCAACCAAATCAACAAGCGAGATTTAACAATATTTTTCGTGCAGATATAGAAAGGCTATTCAGTCGCGCTGCTGCTGATTGTACGTCGTACAATCCGCGTAACTGAAAAGCTGTAAATTGTCGTTCGGAGCGCCCTAGCACCTTCAATCTGCGGGTTCAAATTAACGTTATGCTCAGAAGGAGTAAAAAAGAGTGACTGTTGCTAGACCGAAATCCAAAGATTTCGGCCACACGAAACTGTTCACTGGATAAGAGAGTCTATAGTAAGTTCGCTTTTAAAGGCAAGAACAATATTGGACGATGTAGAGCACCGGTTCCACTTTGCGTTTGTGCCTCGCTGGCAGCCGCACACAGACTAAATATTTCATACTAAAGTTCCTCCTTATATACTAAATTTTTCTACTCTGATCATTAGTTGTCGTAAGAACATAACTTACTAAAATGCGGCATGCTTGTGTACGGTGAAGACGAGGGCTGTCCCGACTTTGGTCATTACATTGTATTTGTAAAACCGAACCGAAAACTTCTTTTGCTGGTACTGTTTTTGTTCTATTCTTATTGCTTATTAAAACATTAGCATATGAAAATTTACTATTAGGTGGTTTTTGAGCTATATTCGTGTTAACTAAAATTTAAAATAGTAACAAATATTAATAATAAACAGTTCGTAGTAATTAAAAAAAATTACACTTAATAATATACATATCAAATATATTGAAAAACTTGTACGACTATAAATATGTTTATCACAGAGTATACGAAGCGATTCGTAAGTAAATCAATCCCAAAATTTATTGATTTTATTTACATAACGCTCGCTAATAGTATTAAAAATCTTGAAGTGAAATTATAAAAGAAAACTAATAATATTTAATTTTATAATATATTTATAGGTAGTAGATAAGTCTATGCCAATTTTCAGCAAGCAGCTGTATTCTGTTAGTGTAAGAGAAGATGCGGAAATGTATTCTGCTTTGTCCTTAGGTATACAAGCAGAAAGTCCATTACAAAGAAGTCTAATTTTTACAATATCCAAAGGAAATGAGGATGAAGTTTTTGAAATAGATTATAGAACGGGTAAGTACTTAATTTCTTTACGTGGTGTCTTATCAAATGAATTGCAAATGAATTAAATAATGTTGAAAATTTAAAATTTATTTAATCGCTGCATTAGTAAAATTTTTTCTTATATTGAAACATCAATAAGTTGTTCTTTGAGCGATGTTAATTGTTTCTTGATAAATCTAAAAGCAAACGAATAATATATTTATAAAATATATGTACATATATATTTTTCTAAGATACTCATACATTAAATTGTAATATTTAAAGCTTCGTACTTACCCTTTTTGGTTAAACGATTTTTAACTTTGAAGAAAAATAATAACAAACATATAATTCGGAATGTACTTTTATTTTTATTGTTTGGTGTAGGAAATCTCTCATTTTAGTTCTTTACGCAAACTACTCAAATCTGATTGTCTTCGTTTCTTACGGGCAAAAAATATCTCATTTGAATTTCTCTTTATGGGAGGGATATTAAATGAAAAAAATATACTTACATATGTATCGAAATGTGAATAAGTATTTTCTAATTCCTTGCAGAAAAAAGTATGTATCACAATGGCCCTATTTCGTGATTATATTATTCATTATCAAAAAATTTAATTATTAGAATTGGTATATTTTCTAATTAGACTACTCCTCACGTGCTTTTAGAATGCCCATAAATATTCTACTTATGTATGCAAGTTCATTAATTATCTGTTGTCTTGATCTCTTATTTCTTTAGGTTTTCTGTACGTGGTGAATAATCTGGATTTTGAAAAGCAGCGTTCATATGAATTGTTTATTACAGCCACTGATAGTATTTCTGGAGTATATGCAGAAGTACCGGTATCAATTTTAGTGGAAGATGCAAACGATTGTTATCCCCTCTTAGAGAAAGAAAATTATAACATAACACTATCTGAGAATGCTTTTCTAGGAAGCCAAATTTTAAAAATAAAAGCTACTGACTGTGATTTTAATACTAACAGTATACTATCATACAGTATTGACTCTATTAACGGCGAAAAACTCTCAAATCTGTTTTATATTGATGTAGCAGAGGGTTCATTATATTTAAAACATCAACTAAATTACGAAGAGTGTAAACTATATCTTATTGTAGTTAGTGTCAATGATCATGGAACGCCATCTTTACGATCTAGGGCAAACGTTTGGGTTCAAGGTAAGATTATTATTAAGTTGAATTATTGTTTATTTCACCATCTAACTTTTTTTTATTAAGGTTTAGAAACCTTACAAAACAATATTGCACTGAACAACCGTTGTAAAAAATCAACAAATGACCATAATTATAATAATAAAAATAAAATAATATTACGTAAAATGATATTACAATTTACAGGGAAATTAACAAAAATTGCAGAAATCCCTATAGTCTAGATACCAAAATAAGGAAAAATAAATCTTTTGTAAAAAAAATTACAGATAGGTATGTATGTATAAAGATTTATTAAATTTCTTCGACCTTTTTATTTTATTTTGCTAATAATAATATCAAGCACAAGGTCTTTTTATAAAAGTAACAATAGCAATAACTTTTTATTTTTCCGATATTTCGCTATCTCAATGGATAGCTTCTTCAGGGAATATTTTTTCTTCGACAATGACAATTTTTTAAAAAACAATAAAAAACTTATTCTATAACAATTTTTTAAATATATGAAACATAATTTGTCAATATGAAAAAATAATTACAGGAAGTACATAAAATTCTTTTTATTCTTTTACAAAATAAAAACCTTATTTAATTTTCTATGTTATTCTTATAAATTAAATGTCTGTAGTTTTGCGCTACGTTATCTGTCCATTTTAAAATTAATTCTTTGGCTTATTGGTGTATTAATAATATGTAACATTTCTAACATAAAGCGACGTTTGTAGTTAACCTCTGTGTTTAAAATTGATGTATTCTCAAAATCTGGAATATATATGATTTAGTTTTGCACAATGTGATGTCAATGCTGTTTTTTGAGAAGATATGTGTTTATATTTTTGATCTGATATATGTCCTGCTAATCTAGTTTTTAGTTTATTTTTTGTTGTGCCATTATACACCTTATTACATCC
Organism: Lypha dubia; assembly: GCA_947311025.1. Lineage (NCBI taxonomy): Eukaryota > Metazoa > Arthropoda > Insecta > Diptera > Tachinidae > Lypha > Lypha dubia. Next base: position 561,953 of record OX371263.1, read on the forward strand.
TACAGTATCACTACCCTTACATGGTATCTTGTAAACTATATTAGATATGTCCAATTTATCCGTCTTATCTTTCATTTTACTAAACAATCTACCTAATGTGTTATATGTCTTATGAGACATTCTATAATTATTAATATCATAAATCTTCGAATTTTCTAGTCGATCAGAGATTATCGGAACGTAAGTCAAGGATTTGTAAATTTTGGGTTCACTAGAAGTTGTTATATTGTGTACTCTTCGCCCTTTATTTTGTTTTATCAAATTATTAACTAATTGATCTGGAAAATTATTATCATCTAAAATCAATTGGTACACTTGGGAATAACGATACAACATCTAAAGAAATAATTCTATCTTCATTATCTATTTTAATCTGTTTTATCTTATCTTTAAATTGTAATGAATCCTTCACATTATATATTGAAGTTTCTGTTATCTTTCGAAGAATTCCTGTCATATATCTACTTAGTTTGTGAGATGGAGAATTTATACATGAACAAATAGGTCTTATTGGAAAAGTTTCCTTATGGATTTTAGGAAGTCCGTATAATTTTGGCGCTGTAGCAACAGTTGTTTTAAGATTTTTCGCTTGTAAGGGTGTTAAAATTTCAAAACTTAGTAGTTTGTCTACAAAATTATTGTTCATCTGTTGTAGCTTATTTGTTGGATCTTTCGATAATAATTTATATGTGGAAGTATCATTAATAATATCATTTATTCTTGAAACATAATCTAATCTATCTATTGCTACAGTAGTATTTCCTTTGTTAGAATAATAATGTTTTGGTTATTTTTCAAAAAATTTTTAGATTCATTTACTTTTTTAAGAATAAACTTGTCTCTATCAGATAATTTCATTTTATCAATATGGTGTTGTAATATGAATAAGTTTATAAAAATGAAACATGTTTGGTTGTTTATTAAGTATTATCAAAAGTATATTAAATGTTTATATTTATTGATTGTAATTTGGGTTCTGGACAGCCGCTTGTGCGACTGTCCAGTTTGAGACACAATTATGAACTTAATTATTATTTAATATTAAAATCTTAACATAGCTTAAACATTCTATATCTTAACTAACACATAGACAAAGTATGTATGGGAATATGCATGATCAGCATAATAGATTCTGTATATTCTGATCATGCGGTTATAGCATGGACAAATATTTAAACAATAACAAAAGTGTTATGTTTCACTTGCTGCATGCAGACGGCATGCAGTAGTGGTTAGTCAAACACACTACAATGGTCATCAATTTTTGTAGTTAGTCTAGTCCTAGCTATTTCCTGCTTTTCTTTTTCTCTAATAGTCTGCTATCACCTTAAGAACGGGATTTGTTTACAAACCACTTTTTATTAAATTTAAATCCTAACTCATTTTTCTGCAATTCAAGTAAGTGGTTAAATTTCTTTTTGTGTACCTCTTGAACCTTAGTATTTAATTTTAATGCTAATCTGTCTGAATGTATTAAGAAATTATGTATTTAATCTTGTGTAAAATATATCTTAAAAGTAACTTCTATTTTTTCTAAAATTTTCTTATTAAGTGCACAGATGATGCATGATATTCTTCTTTACTTTCTCGTCGTTACAGCCAAATCAGTAGTCATTATAGGTGAGACCCATGTGTCTGGCGTAGGTACCGCCCACGGTGTTGCTCAAGAGCAACTTAGGAAAATTTAGCTGTTGATTAGTTGTATTAACATGAAGCAGAGGTCATATAGTTGGGTGGCTCATTAAAGCATCTGCTTTGAGCACTCTGCATGGGGGTAACATCAATATGCTTCCAGCAGAATGAGAGTGAAACACCTGGGAGATTGTCCCTATTGGCATCGCCAAGCTGCGTTCCACTTTTACTCGTCGTAATCCCTTCATATTTATACTGTTACCCGACCGAAAATAAAAGCATAAGAGCTGTATGAGCCGTTGCCTATTCTGAAATAACTTGAACGCATACAGGAGAGGACAATCACGTATATCGCCATTAGTAGTGAAGCCAACTGAATTTACTAGGTACAATCTCGAACAATGTGGGATTTTTTTCTCTGATAAGGAAACTTGGTGCCGAAACACGCTGTATAACCAACATATTCTTCCATATGCAGTAAATTTCCTGCGGATATCATTGCTGTTACTACCAATGCTAGAGCAATTTAAGCAAATTGCTATAAATACTATTCCCTAAACCCTTCTTCTTCCGATAACCAATTTTCCTAGTTCCAATCAATGCAGTGCATGAGCAGAGGCCATCCCTTGATATATCAACCATTCGCTTTAATCAGTGCCCCCAACGGAAGGAAAAAGTCACCAAATTTTGAAGGAAAAAATAACATAAAAATCGGTCAACTAAATATAAACTTCCTTCTCAGATACCTTGTAAAAACGTTCAAAGTCTCAAAGCTTTTTAAAACACATATATAAAAGACTTGGGGCCTGGGTTCAAATCCTTGCCAGAGCAAGTCAATCAACATCATTAATTTCTCTAATGTACATTAGTGAGACATTCTATTAATTGTTGTCGGACTATTTAAGTGATGAAGGCTTAGCACTGGTCACTAAAAAACTGTTCCGACAGCGATTGATGCTATCCAAGCTATTGTACACAACATCGCCCTCCTTCGTCGATTAGCAGAAACATCACCGAAGTAAAAATATTAATAAAATGCCTGCTAATACAGCTTAACAAAGTTAATGCGTCTACTTAAAACCGGAGGCGCCTCAACACTGCCTTAAAAATTAACATAAGGCGCAAAGCAGAGTTGTGAAAGAGTTAAGTCTTCTAAATTTTCAACATCTATCTTCTTTACCCTATCCCTCTCTCTGAGTTCCGGCACAGTGCACTGCATATGTAGGGGTCATCCCATGAGTGCTGGTCCTAATTAAAAAAAAAAAACAAAAAAAAAAAAAATAAGTAAGGTTTAAGTAGTTTTTAACTTATCAACTTTATAAAATTTTTGAAGTTTGAAATTCTTATTTTAATTTTATAAAGTTTTGGATTTTTTTTTTTGTGAAAGGTTTTTTTTATTATTTAATCTTTAATTGAAATATCAATATCTATTCAAATCCTAAATCTAAAAGTATTACTTATATGATTACCCAATGCTTAATAGAAAAAGTAGCCCTCCTTCCGAGTGTAGCTTCTAGAACTTGCGTGCAAGTGAGTGGCGGAATTTTCTTGGTATTAATCCGGGCATGTTTTTCTGCGTAATATGAAAGTGACATGTACACATTTCTGCTTATTAATAAGTTTTATCCGCCATTGTTTAAGCCATTTTTTAATATTTCTCCTGAACCTTAAAAAAGCTGTATCATCAGCGAATGTTGATGTTTAAGTGTAACTAGATAATGTTAAGTCAGAGGTGTATACGAGTATTAAGTATAGTAAAGGACCGAAGATGCTGCCTTGAGGAATTCCTTCTTCAATCGACTGCGGAGCTCTTAAAAAATTACCTTCGTTCCATTGAATAGCTTTTTTAAAAGCCTGACGATGTTTTCATTAATGTATGATTTAGCCCTTCTTCCTACACTTTATCAAAATCTTGTGAACCATCAATGAAGAGCGCCGAGCAAAACTTCTTTTTTCAAAGGTTTCTCTAACTACATTTCCAAATCTGTGAGTTTGCGTGATAGTGGAATGCTGCCTTTCATAACCGAATTAGTTCTGATATATTAGGCAGTAAGCTAATAGGCCGGTTTGATTCATCCTTCGTATGATCTTTTGCAGGCTATGTTATTATAGTAATCAGCGATAACTTGCGTTTTCTAGGGTAGTGATAAAGTCATAAAATACTTGGTAGTTCTAGAAGCATTTTGTTGGTAATTTATCGACACCTGCTGCTTTTTTCAAGCAATAAATAGTCTTTTCAATCTCAATATAATTGAATCTCAGGGAAACTTCTGGGACAGCTACAGCTGGTAGCAGGTCCACAATATCAGCAGAAATATTTCGAGTAAGTACCTTTTCTAAATGTCTATCAAACAGATCGTCTTTTCCAGCATCAGCTCTTGCCCAGTCATCATTCAAAGATCTTAATGGAGGTTTACACATCACTGGCTGCTCGCCAAATCGAATAATCTGATTGTTGTGTTGCATTGAGTTCTCAGGGACATTTTTGCAAGGAAGGTGTTTTTTACTGTTCTAATAATTTTTACATATATACATAACTGAGATATGATGATAGAGAAATCATACTAATTTTTTGTAACGTTTTTCCAACCATAAAAATACATTGTTAACTCTAATGGCCAGTTTTTGACTTCATGTTTAAGTATGTAATTAGTTAATTTTTAGTTAAATTAATGTTGTGTTTAAGTAAGATTTAATTTTTTCAGTGAGTAATTAAAGTTCTTATTTAATTACGATGAAAATATGGTAGCACTACGTAATATAAAATTTTCCACAAATTTCCCAAAAGAACAGCTGACTAAGGGGCTGTGCACATATTACGTAACGCTGTTTTCAGAGATTTGTTTTTTATTTGCTTTTTTTCAAACAAGAAGAACAAGCAGTCAAAAACATATGGAAATTCGTAAAACTTATGTGGTGTTTAAATACCCAACGCTGGCTATTTAATGTTGATTTAATATTGCAATGAAAAACAGAATTTTGTATTTAAACCGGTTTTAAAAATAGATGAAACATTATCATCCACCAATTTATTGGCCCTAAGAACTATAAAAAATAAACTCTATTCTTTTTATGGCTTTCCAAACTTCGCAAAATGCAAGGTCGTTACTGACTAATACATTAAACAATGTTTCTCAAAGTAGGATACCTGCTGTTAATTCAGAATAAAATTGGCATTTGTGCATTCCCAGCAAAAAATTAATATGTTTCTGGAAGCAGTTACGAAATTTCATGCTTTTCAGATGCGCAGTTTTGAAGCGCTTTCGAGGCTGCACAAAAAGCAAGCGGAGAGAGTTCTCAACTTATATTTAAGCACGTAGAAGTTGGTCGGATATTTACATTTAGTTCAAAGCAAATTCATAACAGGTAAAGTTAATACTACAACAAGTACAACATTACAACAACATTTGACATGTGCTTGCATGTACAAATTTTGACATGCCAGCCTCCATTCTGCAAGAAAAAAGTAGATCAGCTGTGTTTTCAACAGGCAAAGAATTTGCCTTGATTTAGTTGACAGGAATAGAAAAGTAAACAGCCAATGGAAACGAAAATTTCCTTTAGATGCTCTCTGCCTCTCTCTCTCTCTCTCTCTCACTTGTTTATTTATACTTTAGTATTTGTCTACAGTTGAATTATGTATGTATGTAAGTAAATGACGCAGGTAAACGAAGGCATAATTCAGATAATTCAAACATGATTTTAGCGCTTTTTGGATGATAGAAAAAGCGCTCTTTTGTGTAAAGAACAAGAGTTCCAAAGTGGGACATCGCGAACAAAAATCATGAATGTTCGAAGCGCTTTTCGCATCAGGAGACACAACAACAAGGATTTCTCCCTTACAAATGTGTTTCCGTCGAAGCAGCACTTTTTGCTGGGTTATCTTAATTATTTAAAGCTTGTTTAATTTCAAGTATACGTAGGTTTCAGACTTATTACAAAAATATAAAATGTATGCCATATTTACATTTTGAAGAGTTTGAGAAAGCAATAAAAATTAAATTTTTAATTCGTTCCCGTTTTTCAAGGTTTCTTTAAATGCCTTTAGTACAAATGCCTGTGCCTGTTTGATGTACTAGTAATAGCACGTAATATCTCAGAAACAGATAAAATTCATATTCTCGCTGACAAGATAAAAGAAAACAAAAGAAACAAAATTGATTCTGCTTTTCTATTTTCATGGCGTAAAATATAACTTATTTTTCATTGCTTAATAAAAGAAGAGCATCCTTAGTTTTTTAGAATCAATTTATCGCGTGCTAATACAGAAAAAATAAAAAACAATAGTTAAAACACAGAATGCATTAATGTTTTTTTCTAATGAATATATTACATTACGGACATTCACCATATTTATAGTGAAAACAAAAATTCCATTACCGTTATAAACACCAAATTGTTTTCTGTTATCACTTTTTATATCAGATAATAGTATATGAAAACTTTTGCATAAGTACAATCACCACTTTTATTTAGGAGTAAGCAGTTACTTTCCTTGAATTCTATATTCGTGGGTTGTAAATGGAATAAAAAAGTTTATATAAACAGCTGAGAGCAACTATACACGATGCATTTTTTTCAAAATATGTAAAAATTTTTTAGTGTATGACTATGGCTATACACGAATTTTTTTTTTTAAATATTATTTTATTTTAAGTAAAACTTAGAATAATTTTTAAAGAATATTAAATACATCAATATATTTTAAGTTTATTGATATGAACATATGTCTTTGCAGTTGACGATTTGAACGACAATGCTCCAAAATTTATAGAGCCATCATTTTCTTGCAAATTATCAATAGCTGCAAAAAGGGGTCAATTCGTTACTATTGCTAAAGCATATGATGTAGATGACTGCGACATTGACAATCTAATTTATAGAGTTGTTGACGGCAATGAACATCAACTTTACTCAATCGATGAATACACCGGAATGATAACTTTGCAAAACAGCCAACGACTACATTATCACAAACAAACTATACTTAATATTTCTGTCAGCGATGGGCTCCATACGACTTTTGCCAGAGTAAAAATTAACTTGCTGCCTGAAAATATTCACAGTCCAATGTTTGAAAACCAAGTTTATAATTCCTTTCTCTTTGAGAACGATGACGAGAACTACTTTGTAGTACAAGTAAGTCATATACTTTAGTATATATCAAAATTATGTAAATTTTCGGTTTTTGGGTATTTTACTACACACATATGTATGTAAATATGTGTGTATTAAGTATTATTAAAATAATGTTTGCGTTCCAAATGTTTACTACTATCACCTCGTGGGTTACTCTGTATTGCGATGCGAAAGCAAATGCGATGCGAAAACAATGTAAATAAGATACAAATGCGAACACTTTTCTTATCGCATCGCAATACAGAGTAACTCCCCTGATAGCATTATCAGCTCATAATAAGGTAAAACATAGATGTTAAAGCAGGAATGAATAATTTCAATTGGCTTATCGATCGATATTTCTTTGAAATTACCTTTCTGTGCGGAATCAATACCACCGAATGTAAATGAAAATTGCTTAGTTATTGTTACGGTTAATTTCTAGGAGTAAATTCCCATTTTTAATTGTGTGGCAACATTTGTTATGTTTTTCTCTTTAAACAAACTTTAAAAATTACTTTTCATATATAAAAATTCTTCTAAAAAATATGCAACTAACCTTTATTTATGATATCTTCTTTCTTTTTATAGAAAACAAGGAACTTATCTATAAAATACGCATACATACGATATGTACATACTAGAGTTGTCAACCGATTAAGAATAGTTCGATTAATCGGTCAGACAGAACCAAACTTTTGTTCGAAAATGCCCAATTTCGAATAACGAATAAATCGATTAATTAATGTCAATTAATCGAAAAAATTTTTGTATACGTAAAAAATGTGTTAAATTTGTTTGTATGATTTGAAATCGAGTACTTTATACATAACGAAATACATGTTATGTTTGTAGTTGTTCTCGAACTGTTCATACCTAGTAGTCGTGCTATGTTTTAAATGAAACGTTAAACAATTTTCAAGAATGGGGTTTTCTCACTCTCAGGTGAATAAGTTAGAAATACAAGCCAAAAAATTAACAATTGCTTTATACAAATCTTACATTGTAAGTAGAAAATGTTGTTATTGTTTTCTATTTTTCTTAAATTATATAATTATCTTTCAGAATGAGCTCGGTTTGAAAGTATTTTACCAAAAAGAAAAAATAAAAAAACAAAGTCACATGTAACAAGTGTCCTAAAGTATACAACATTGTTGTATCAACAACAAAATAATTAATAATTCTTTTGCAACCGATTTACTAAAACGAAAAAAATATAAGACGTATAAAACTTTAAAATACATTAATACTATTTTTAAATTCTGGAAATTTTCCGAGCAATAAAAGTTTTTAAAATTTTCTTAAAAAATTTAAACTAAAGAATATGCAAATAAATTATACTCTAGATTATTTTAGGTTGAAAGTTGTAACGTAGTTTACCTTTCCTACTGGAGTATTACTCAGTCTGTCCAGATTCTTATCAAAGGTCTACTTCCTTTGAAATAAAATACTCGTGTCTTTTAAAAGATGTATGGAACAAAGCTTTATTTAAACGAAACTTATACTACTTAAGACTAGCTTATTACTACGAAGTTTGCTCGTGCGTTTGCTGGTGATTCGGTGAAACAGGATGACTGCGGATGGCGGCGATCAGTGCGCTGGAGTGACTTTTAGTCGCTGTTGTCTGGGTATCTGGCAAAGATGTAATATATGATTCGGGTAAAATATCGGTAGTATTCGGTGGTATTTACGAGATACTACGATTAGTACGACTGAAAGGAGTATTCGGGAGCCCTTACAGTCGGTAAATTACGAACTACAAACTTAAGGAGTATTCGGCGGCCCTTAAGATCGGCTACTTTAAATTACGATTAGTACGAATGTATGGAGTATTCGGGAGCCCTTACAATCGGCAAACTAAAGCAAAAGCTACGGTTATATTAGTATCGGAACACGAATCGCCATCGCGACTTGTTGTGTAAAAACCTGCACGTTATATCAATATTAAAATCTCAACTATATGAGAGTTGTATCAGCGTGCATGTTTTTGTGTTTTGTTTATGTTAATAATTTGTTGGTCGCTACACAATGCAGGCTGGTATATACCCCTTTGTTATAATGTTTGAAGTTGTAGGGTACTTACGTGGTAGTTTGTAGTATTAAAAACGTAGATAACAAAAAAAAAAAGCGATATATATGGTATATTTGGAAAAATCTAAAAAAATTAGATATGTTATTAGATATGTAAACTATTTTATGCTCTTTTCACTATATCGCCTATCTCGACAATTACCGAAAGAGTTTTTATCAAAATCTAATTTAATAAAAACAAAAACCAAAAATTGTTTGAAAGTAAAAAATTGTTTTTAAAAGATTATTTCTTAAGAACAACCTAAATTGTCTGATATAACAAAAAATAAATCATTTGATATGTTATGACTAAATAAAACATGTGTATGTATTTGAAGAATTAAAATCGACATACATCAGTTCAAAGTAATCTCAGTTATTATATTTTGAAGTTTTTTTTATGTATTCTTAATTTTATGTATTTTTTTGTTAATAAAAATATTAACTATTTTATTTTTAATTTATTTTGGTTATATACTTATGCATTGTTGGGTTAATGACAAACATTTATTTTTTTGTCAATAAATAATTTTTAAGCATTTTTTATTCGTTGTTCTCATCGATTAATCGAACAATTTTTTAGTTTTAATCGTTTGATCGAACGAACAAAAACAATTATTTGAATTATTTGAACAAAGTTGATAGGCGAATAATTGACAACTCTAGTACATACATACATAAATAAAGTTGTAAAAAATTTCTTCCAGGTTAAAGCAATTGATAATGATTTCGGATCATTTGCATCTATAACTTATGAATTAGTTGGAGACGATATGAATGCCATTTTTAAAATAGATGCATCTACTGGCATAGTGTACACGAAGGTGTCCTTAGACAGAGAACAAAAAGCAACATACGATGTTGTTGTTAAAGCTACTGATGGCGGAGGAAAATTTTCATATGCTTTGGTTAAAGTTAAAGTTGGAGATGTAAATGATAATGCTCCAATATTTTTGCTAAAAAAATATAACATAATTGTAAAAAACGACATACATATGAATTCAGTCATTGCAAGGGTAAGTTTTATTTTTATATTAATTACTCTTTAAAAACTATTTGCGTCACTACATATAGAGAGTTCATCTTCCGAAGTAATATACATATAAATACTCCGTTACTATGTATACAAATGTAGAACTATAAATATGTCTTTTCATTTAGAATAAAGAAATACAAATAATTGTCTTAAGAACTGTATTAGTATATCATTGTGTTAAACTTGACCATACAGATAGGGTTTTGAAAGACTAATTTTAGCAATCGAATTTTGCTATCATAGTTGCTAGCTTGAAGGCAAAATTACTCTCACATAAATGTATACGTTACGCATCAGCTGATTTGTTTCTTTTTTGAAACTTGTATGTAAATGCACAAAAAAAATATATATGTATATTAAATTTTAGTAAAAAAATTTCCTCCCAAATATTTTAAAAACGTTCTAAATTTAATTATTATTCTATTAAAAATTTAAGTTATTCGTTATGCTAATCTAAATGAATTTCATTAGTTGCTAAATACCAACCCATCAGTAGATCTTTACCAGCATACTTGAAAAAGTTTATAAACTTATATAGTCATGCATAAACTTCCATGTAATTAATGACAATTACCAAAGAAATAAAAAAGTTAAAAAAATTACACAAAAACCATTACAAATATGAATTTAACCATTTCGAACTATTTATTAATCTGTGTTGGTTTTTATAGGCTAAGGTTCGTAACGTAATAACCAGAGAGAATTGCACATTGTTAATCTTTTTCAAGCAAGAAAGGAAAAATTTTAATATCAAACTTCAACTACACAGAACAAACGTTGTTTTCGGTAGAAGCCACTGCAATTCGCTCTGATTATTACATTACAAACCTTAGCCTATAAAAATCAAAAAAACATACATAACAAATAGTCTTCATTTATATGGAATAAAAAACTAAAGTAAGATACTAAACTCAAGCAGCCAAACAGGTTTATATTTCAGTCATTTCAGAGTCGAATAAAATTTAATAAATATATTTCAATACCAACTGTCCGACAGCCTATGACCTCTGCCTGTTCCTAGACGCTTTTAACGAGCAATTGATATTAAAAACTTTATATATGATGAATTTCATGTAAAAATCGAGATGCATTGAACCCGACCCCCTCAGATATCGATGAAATTTTGTTCATAGCTAAATTTGATCAATACAAACAAACTCTCATTTTTAGAAATGACTGTTTTGCGATTTTTTGGGCGTGGCACAGTGGTAAAGTTTTCGAAAAAACGCGAAAATAGTCGAAAAGAGCTCCATTTAAACTACAATAACTCAGAATCGGGTGAACCGATTAATATGATCTTGGTATCATTAAAAAGATATTTTAACAGGCTTTATGACACGTTAAAAAAAAAAATACACTGTAAAAAATTTATAACAAAAAGAAAATTTTAACTAACGAAAAATCCAAAAAGATCAAGGGTTTTTTTACAGTGTATTATTTTTTTAGAAAGGTTTATCCTTCACCTATACCATATCAAAAAATAAAAATGGGTTCTTTCTTAGTTTTTTTTATATAATTTTTTAAGTAGTGTCACTTCTAGTAATTGCCTTTATATTTTATATTTACAGGTAAAATAAATAAACATTGTCCCAGGAAAATTGTGAATATGTTTTAACCCAAATTTTTTAAGTAGTGTCACTTCTAGTAATACGTACCGAAAGTTTTCGAAATAATTCGAATAATGATTACATTTTTTTTAAGTTAATTATTTGTAAGAAATTTTGCGCTGCTCAAATTTGGTACAGTCAGAATATCTGCGCACATGTACAAAAGTTTCATTTATCGGAATGAATGAAAGAGCAATTTTATTTGCGCTTGCTCTTTTTATGCGCAGCGCAAGAGGAACTCAAGGCTTTCATTCATTGGCAGCAATTGAAGGCAACTGCATTTGCATTCTGCTGTGGTCTATGTGTTTATAGCTTTAGACTTCAAAACGTTTGAATACTGATTATGGCTGGTAGACGGTTGAGGTAACTGTGGTTAGCTTAAAGGTGTGTTAGGCGAATAAAGAAGGCAGCCTCTATAGTTAGCAGTGTGGTTTCCGCCGCAATTACCACATTTATTTGCCTTGAAGAGAGCGCCTGTACACTACTAAAAGTTGTTGATTTCAAGGCCGCTTTACCTCTCATCAGCGTTTCAACACGTAAAAGTTGAATAAAAAGAAATTATAATAATTCTCGTATTCTATTTCTGTTGAACACTTGGTTAAATAGTTGATATTCTTTTCCAATTAGTATCTTATTGAAAGTTTAGTTTTATTAAGAAAAACGTATGTGTGTTTATTTCAATGATTTATACAGAAGTAAGAATATTTTAATTATAAAAAATTTTCAGTATATAAACAAACATAATTAAAAACTCAAAACATATTTAATTGAAAATAACTAAGTATATAAATTAACAAATTCATTTTCAACATCTTCACTGAACATGTTATTTATATAATTGTTAGTTAACAAAACAAATTATGTTATAAAATACTAAGCATAATTATTGTAGGCCAAACTTGTCCATGAGTGTTTTAAATTTTAGGAAAGGAACACCCTTTGTTAATAAATCAGCCAACATATTATTTGTAGGCAGATATTTTAAATTGATTAAGTTATTTTCAAAACATTCACGAACAAACTTTACCTTTACATCAATATGTTTTGTACGTGATGAATATGCATTGTTAAGTGCAACATGTATGGCACTTTTGTTATCACAATGCATAATCATAGCTTCATTTTTATCTGGAGAAATTTCTTTTTCTAATCTCCTTGACCAGATTGCTTCTTGTATAGCTGCAACCATGGACATAAACTCCGCTTCGGTAGTTGACAGGGCAATTGTTTTTTGCCGTTTTGTACAGCCTGTTGTTGAACGTCTTTCATCGATATCACTAGCCCAATCTGCATCGCAATATCCAATTAAATTATCAGTTCCCTTAGAATATACTAGACCATTATTAATAGTCCCCTTGAGATATCGCATTACTCGCTTGATTGCTTCCCAATGTCCCTTCCCTGGATTCCCACCGTATCTGCTTAAAACATTAACAATGTAGCAAATATCAGGACGTGTTATTTTTTATTTTTTTTTTTGATAATTTTATTATTTATTGAATCTTTAATTATTTATATTAAATTATCAATAAGTTTTTCAAATCTTAAATCTAAAAAATATTAAATGTAAGTTTAGCCAATGCTAAACAAAATTTTTAATTTCAACGGTTAATTTTTGTTGGTTTACATCTGTCATGAACGGCTGAGAAAAAGAGTATCCCTTCTTTTCAGCTGGGTGTGGCCTCTATAATGAAGAATATTGCGCGCAAGTGGATTTGGGTGCAACTCAAGTTTTTTTATATATTTTTTCGCATGTTTTGAAAATACTGTCTTCACCAACGGAACGTCTAGGTCTTTATGAATTCGATGGTTTCTGAATTACCAGGGGGCTGCTGTTATTGTACGTAGGATTTTATTCTGTCGCCTTTGAATTCTTTCGACATTCGATGCTGAGGCAGTGCCCCATAACTGGATTCCATAGGACCATATTGGTTTCAGGATCGCGTTGTATAGTAGAAGTTTACAGTCTAGGCTCAGTATAGAATTTCTTCCCATAAGCCAATTAATTTGGGCAGTTTTTTATTTCATTTGCATCAACTTTGCGTCTATATGCGATTTCCATGTTAAACGGCGATCAAGGTGAACGCCTAGATATTTGACTACAGTATGTTGCGGAATAGTCTCGGTGTTGATTTGTATAGGCGGGCATGTTTCCCTTCGCAACGTAAAAGTGACGTTTCTGCTCGTTAACTTTTATACGCCATTGTTTTAGCCATTTTTCCAATTTGGATATATACCCTTGTAAGTTGGTGGAAGCTTCTACTGGATTTTCATGGACACTTAAAAAAGCTGTATCATCAGCAAATGTTGATGTATGAATGTTATTGCTTAACGGTAAGTCAGAGGCATAAATTAAATAAAGTAAGGGACCGAAGATGCTGCCTTGGGGAACTCCGGCTTCGATCGACTGCGGAGGGCTTAAAAAATTGCCTTCCCTAACTACAAATTTTCGTTCCTTTAGATAGCTTTTTAAAAGCTTGACGATGTTTGCGGGGAGATTGCGTGTTAATTTGTGGATAAGACCTTCGTGCCATACTTTATCGAAAGCTTGAGAAACATCTATAAAGAGCGCAGAGCAAAATTTCTTTTTTTCAAAGGTGTCTCTAACTACGTTCACAAGTCTGTGAGTTTGTTCAATAGTGCTATGTTGTCTGCGAAAACCGAATTGATGATCTGGAATGTATCCATTACTAGTCACTATAGGCATCAGCTTGCTCATATACAGCTTTTCAAATAGTTTTGAAATGTTGGGCAATAAGCTAATAGGCCGATTGGATTCGACCTTCGTATGATCCTTGCCGGGCTTTGGTATCATAATAATCATCGAAACCTTCCATTATGCAGGATAGTATTGCAGCCGTAGAATACTATTAAAAATGAAGAGTATAACTCTTTTTGCAGTATAAGGCAGTTGTTGAAGCATTTTGTTGCTTATTTTGTCGTTATTTGAGCAGCAAACAATAAGCATCCAATTGCCTGCATGTATGGAATATTTGCCATTTGTTTCTTATCTTCATCACTTTTTGGACACATTTCAGTAGATATTTTCTGATTACAATCAACGGGAGTATTGACGGGGTTACAATTATCCATATTAAAACGTTTCAGTACATTAGAGATATACATATTTAGATTAATCCAACTTTATTGAATTATTCGCGCGATATATTTGAATTCCCAAAATCGACGAAGCTTCACCCATGTACTTCATTTTGAAATTCTTCATCAACTTCTTTTTAGTGTCGTTAATTATTTTTATATCGTTTGAAAATATTAAAACGTCATCTACATATAATGCAATAAATAGTATCTTTTGGGGAGTTACGTGGTAATATATGCATTGATCAACTTCACTTCGCTTGACGTCCAAATCTAGCAATACTTTGTTAAGAGTTTCATTCCATACCCGACTTGCCTGCTTTAGTCCATATATAGATTTTTCAAGCTTACATACTTTTCCAGAACAGTCATCCATACCTTCTGGTTGTCGCATATAAATTTCTTCTTTAAGTGTACCGTTTAGAAATGCAGTAACAGCATCCATTTGATGAATATGCAAGTCATGTTTAACTGCTAACGCAATTAAAAATCTAATAGATTCATACCTTACTACTGGAGCAAAAGTTTCATTGTAGTCGATTCCTTCTTTTTGACTATAACCTTTAGCCACCAATCTTGCTTTTCTTTTAATAATTTCACCATCAGAATTAGTTTTATTTTTAAATACCCATTTACATGATATGGCTTTCTTATTGTGAGGTAAATTTGTCAAACACCAAGTATTATTTTCCATCAAAGAATTATATTCATCTTCCATAGCTTTTGACCAATCTGGAGCATCTGAATGATGACATTGCTTCTTTTAAAGTAGAGGGGTCATCAGAAACAAATTCTGTAGTACAGAAATTATAACAACATCTTGATCTTTTAGCAATTCTCTCAGAACGACGAATTTCACAATCCTCTTTCTCGTAGTCTTTTACAAGTTTCTTTTTGTTTATTCTTGATTTTTTCTTCAGAAAACTCCAATAACTCTTCTTCATTTGTTAAAGTTTCGGTTTCAAATTCAGAAGTAGTAGGTAACATTAAGTTTTCTTCAGAATTCTTTTGCACACTAGGATTTTCTCCAATTAGTGTTGAAAAATAAAAATTTGCTTTTTTACATATTTGAAAATTTTCATTTTCCAAGAACACTACATCTCTGCTTGTAATGATTACTTTTCTATAAGGATCAAAAACTCGATAAGCTTTCGAATCTGGACTATATCCCACCATAATACAATCAACCGATTTCTTTTCCAATTTTTTTCGTTTTTCTTTAGGAATGTGAACCATACCCTTACATCCAAATACTTTTAAATGTTTTAATGTAGGTTTTTTTTTTGACCAAATTTCTTCCGGTGAAATTTCATTTCCTCTGCATGGAACACGATTAATTAAATAAGATGCAGTGACTGAAGTTTCAGCCCAAAATTTTTCATTTAATCCAGCATCAAACAACATACACCTCATTCTCTCAACTAACGTCCTGTTCATGCGTTCCGCAACTCCGTTTTGTTCGGGAGTGTAAGGACAAGTTTTTTGATGAATAATGCCATTTTGTTGAAGAAAGTTTAAAAAACTGTTATTGACATATTCAGTGCCATTATCTGTACGTAAAATTTTAATTTTTTTAGAGCACTGGTTTTCTACTAAATTTTTAAATTTTACAAATTCATTAAAAACATCAGATTTCCTTTTGATTGGCACTGCAAACATCTTACGAGAATAGTCATCAACAAATGTTAATAAATACCTGTTCCCCGAAAATGATTTTTGGCTAAAAGGACCAACTACGTCAGAATGAATAAGTTCAAGCAAAACTGTAGCACGACTACCAAATTCTTTGAATGGTTTCCTTGTTTGTTTGCTATTTATACACGTTGTACATTGGTGGTTGATTTTTACATCACAGTTAATACCGTAGCATGATTGTTTAACCTTTTCTAGATTTTCGTTACAAATATGACCCAACCGGCGATGCCACAAATCTGCATTCTCTTTAGCAATAAAAACTTTTTCATTGGAATTTAAAACATGACAGTTTAATCGATACAAATCATTTTCAATTGACGCTTTTTATTATTATCAAAAATGTTGCAAACGTTCTTTTCAAATACAACCTTTTTTCCGTTTTTTGTTAATTGACGGACTGAAAGTAAATTTGTACATAAATTTGGTATATATTCCACGTTATTAACAATAGCATCACGTTTTCCTTTTTCAGTTTTTAGCAACATTTTTATATCACCAACACACGATACAGACATTTTACTATTATTTGCCACCAAAATTTCTTTATTATTCACTTTTTTTTATTTGAAAGTATGTTTTCGTTGTTAGTCATATGTGTAGTTGCTCCTGAATCTACATACCATTCCTCTGAATTTTTACCATTGTTATTATTTTTTACCGTTGTTATTAAAATGTTTTGATTTTTCATTCTGATATCTTGCATTATTATTCTTATTAGGACAATTTTTACTAAAATGACCAACTTGATTGCACGAATGACATTTAAATTTTCTGTTTTTGAATTTATTTTTTGAAACTAATGCATTTTCACTACATTTATGGTCGAATTTTGCATCTTGAAGTAATAAATTCTTGATTGCATCTACTGTTAACTTTTCTTTTGAGTTTTCTACAGCCATCACCAAAGCACGAAATTCATCAGGAAGACCAGCAAGCATAAGGGATGCGGTTAGTTCATCATCAATTTTAAGACCAGCGCTTTTAACTTTTAAAGATGTCATCACAAAAGCATTTACGTAATCTTGCATTGATTCAAAATCTACAAACTTCAGCTGTACAAGCTGTTTTAAGAGCTCCACTTTTCTCGTTAATCCTTTATCTTCATATGCACCAACGAGAGAGTCCCAGGCTTCCTTAGCTGTTTCTGCTGTAGCAATGTGCGCAAAATTGCTCGGTTCTATCATGAGCGTTATTTCAGCAAGAGCTCGCTCATTGACTTCTGCATCTGCATCAACCAAAATACCATTTGCAATGACTTTCCAGCAATTTTTAATTACTAAACATGACTTCGCATGTCTCCGCCAAACATCGAAATTTTCACGACCACGTAATTTTTCGAACGGAAAACTTATTGAGCTTGATGCCATTTCAGCTTAGTAATTTTCTGCGCAATTTCACAAATATTATTTTAATAACATACGAATCTTAAACGCGAAACAAGAGGCCCATAACCTATTGAAAGTTTAGTTTTATTAAGAAAAACGTATGTGTGTTTATTTCAATGATTTATACAGAAGTAAGAATATTTTAATTATAAAAAATTTTCAGTATATAAAAAAACATAATTAAAAACTCAAAACATATTTAATTGAAAATAACTAAGTATATAAATACTAAGTATATAAATTAACAAATTCATTTTCAACATATCTACTTTACGTTGTTAAAATGGACAAACGAACTTTGATGAGAAGTGTAGCGGCCTTGAAATTTAAGTTGCAATTGAAACAACTCAACTTTAAAACAACTTAACTTATATTTGGTATTATGAATTACAAATCATTCTAGCTGAAGTTGTATTGACGCTGCCAGCCTCAAAAGCAACGATTTGACAGTTGATAAAGCAGTTGGTGCTATTTCTTGAGGCAAAAATTAAAAAAAAAAAATGGTTTCTTGTTAAAGTGGGCTGTTTGTTTTGTTTAATCATACTAATATTATAAATGTGAATGTAAGTTTGGTTGTTGCGCTTTCACGCAAAAACTACTAAAACGATCATCATGAAACTTTGCACACATATTCTTGGAGCTATTAGAAGTAGCATAGGATACTTTTATTTAAAAAAAAATTATTTCTTCCGAAAGATAAAAAAATTGTTTGTCAATGTAATGAAGCTCCAACCCTGAGTGCTGTAATACTGTCGCACTATATTACCGACATTCACGTCAATATCCAATCAAATTTACTATAGTATGGCTTCAATGCGAGCGAAGCCGCGGGAAAAAGCTAGTAAATAATAAAATTGTACTAAGTGAAAAAATGGATATCTCTTATGATTTATTTGACTCTGACGAAAGTGTTGATGCTAACAAAAGTCTTCGTGATCACTCCAATCCCTTGGAACTCCTCGATGTTATGTAAGAAAATGTTTAAGTTATAATTAAATGGTTTTTTAATATATGTGACCCGGTCTATTCAAATGTGGCTTATGACTCAAAAAATTATTTTTCACTGGAACTGACGAAATGCATTGTTTATATCACATAACTGATTTCTCGAAATGAGTCATAAGCCACCTTTTCTTAGACCGGGTCACATATAGATAAATGTTTTTAGATTTAAAAGTTTCTTTCGTTTAAATAAAGAAGAATTTTGCTTTCTGTTAAATGAGCTGAAGGAACATTTCCAGAAGCCTGTGCGAGGTACGGCTATACCTCATATACTAAAACTATGTGCAACTCTTAGGTTCCCTGCTGACAGTTATCAAAAAAGCTGTGAAAATGACTTTAACGTTGGATTGGCACAGTCTACAATATTTGTAGTGATTAAAGAAGTATTAAATATCTTCGAGCAATATGTTTATGCAACATGGATAATAACAGAAATTATTGAAGAAGATCAAAACGTTCTGTTATCTCGTTGTAACTCAATTTTTTCTATAAATAACTTATCAATCGTTAATAAATTCATGTAAGGCAATTAAAAAAACTCGACTTACCCCCTCTTCATTTTATTTCCTCATGATTTTTTTAAACAACTGCTACTGAGCAGTTGTAATTTCTTGGCATTTTTGTCAACCTCACTAACACTGAGTTGTAATCGATAATACCACAAAAAAGTTATAATACGAAATAATTTCAACATTTACATTTTTGATAGGTTGAATTGTAATCGATAATACCAATTTGCCAAATTTCAACAGAATTACAGTTGAGTTGTAAGCCGTAATAGAGGCATTAGTAATTCGAATTTTCATTAATTCAATAAAACTGAACTAATAATATTAATTTCTCATAAACTCGTATGTATATATTAATATAGTTCAAATAATAAACGTAATTATTATTTCGTAATAATAATAAAGAAATAATTATAAACCTTAGTGATTAAAAAAGACAAAAGATTTTCTACAATGAAAATTCAAAATTACTAAGAGTTTTTTTATGTTGAAAAATATTATTATTTATATCCAATCAGTTTTTAGCAGAACGTATCAGTACTGATTTCAAGGCCGCTACACCTCTCACCAGCGTTCAATTGTCCATCTTTTACAATTTTTGTAAAGTGGATACTAATTGAGAAGAATATCAACTATTTAACCAGTTCTCAACAGAAATAGAATACGAGAATTAATATTTAATTCATTTTTTATTCTACATTGAAAAAGTGCTGGTTAGTACGAAATTCCCTCATCATTGTTTGGAAATTACTAATAATCAACACAAACTCATAGTCCGTTATCATCAAAGTATTCTACTTTGTAATTTAACGTTTTTTTTTTTATTTTTGTTGTTTTTACTTTATATTAGGGAACTGTGACCCTTGTTATTAAAGTATTTATAGCTCGTGCCCAAGCGGAATTAATATTTTTATATTATTATTATTAAGAAACACACAACAAATGAAAACTTTCAATTAAAAGAGAATTAAGAGAGAATGAATCAAATAATTAATTTATTAAATGTGTCTAATTGGAAGATCTTAAATATATATTTTCTTTTTTAGATACCGGCAATGGACATTGATGAAAATAATAACAGCGCGTTAAATTTTGCAATAGAGAATTCAACTATTAATCAAGCATATGAGGAATATATAACGCTTTCTTCTGATGGTGATCTGCGAATTACAAAACCATTACTAAATCTCTCAACCCATAAAATAGAATTTTTCGTCCGAGTAACGGATAATGGAGACCCAAAACAGTTATATAATATGTTACCAGTATCAGTACAAGTAGTAGAAGCAAATATATCTATTCCAACGTTTGAAAAGACTTCGCTCCATATAAATATTGAAGAGTCTTATGCTCC
This sequence comes from Lypha dubia, assembly GCA_947311025.1. NCBI lineage: Eukaryota > Metazoa > Arthropoda > Insecta > Diptera > Tachinidae > Lypha > Lypha dubia. Next base: position 582,460 of record OX371263.1, read on the forward strand.
TGGTTCAGTATTGGTAAAACTAAAAGTAAATGGAAATTTCTCAGTTAAATTTTCACTTGCAAGTGAATCATCAAAATTTTTTGTGACAGAAAATGGAGAAGTTATGTTATTGCAACAGCTTGATAGAGAGCTATCTAGTATGGAACATATTATTGCAATGTCTGAAACTGCAACAATCCCTGTGCTATATGCATATATCGATATATATTTCAATGTGCAGGATGAAAATGATAATATTCCAAAATTTTCAAATATAGTTTACAATGTTGAAGTCCCAGAAAATGCTGAAAAAGGTTCGCTTATAGTTAAAGCTACAGCTACAGATATTGATGAAGGACCCAACGGCGATGTGCGATATTATTTAGAAGAAGAAACTTATTCAAAAATATTTTCAATAGACATTTATTCCGGATGGATAACATTGCTTACTACATTAGATAGGGAATCACAATCCGAATATTATTTTAACGTTCTGGCAAGCGACAATGGTCAGCCTAAACATATATCTAAAGTACCCGTGTCTATAACTGTAACAGACTGCAATGATAACTCTCCGATGTTTATACAGCAAATGCAATATGTTTCCGTATCAGAAAATGTAATACCTGGCACGGTTTTGATACGACTTCTAGTGACCGACTTGGATTCCAAAAAAAATAATTTAAACTTCTTTATAGTATCCGGTGACAAGTACTGCCAATTCCAAGTTTCAAATACTGGAGAGTTATTTGTCTCTAAAAAACTTGACCGCGAGTTCATTGAAAGTTACAATGTCAGTTTAGCCGTCACCGATGGTAAATTTATTTCATATGCATATATATTAATAAATATCAAAGATGAAAATGATAACTTTCCGATATGTCTGAAACTGATGTACAATATTTTCGTAAATGAGTCAGCACCAGTGGGCACGACGCTGGCTGAAATAAATTCTGTAGATCTTGATATCACTCCTAACAACAAAATACGGTACTATTTAACTGGAAACTTTTCTGATGACTTTTATATTGAAAAAGATTCAGGTGAGCTAAAAGTAGCTAAAAGTTTGGATCGCGAAAAGCACTCAATTTATTCGTTGCTGGTCCATGTTCAAGATGGGATAGAATTGCTAAATGAATGTGTTGTTGAAGTATTAATATCCGTTAGTGACGTAAATGACAACAAACCCGAATTTTCAATGGAAGAAAATATTGTTAGTATATCAGAGGACGCGCAGATTAATACGATTGTAACAAAAATTCATGCAACTGATAGAGATTTTGGCTTAAATAGAAAGTTATCGTATTCTTTTTTAAAAGAAAATGATTTCTTTGACGTGAATTCTGTCAACGGTATTATTAAATTAAAAAAATCGTTAGATAGAGAAAATACTTCAATATTTTACATACAGATTCAAGCTGAAGATTACGGCAGTCCCAAACTATTTTCTACAGCAAATCTTACTATACATGTGCTAGATATTAACGACAACCCACCTGTTTTCGAATTGAAACACTATTCATCATTTTTAGCCGAGAATGCCGAAATTAATTCGGATGTTATTAAAGTTCATGCAACTTCAGAAGATATTGGTGTAAATGCTGAAGTATTATATTACATAATAGGAGGAAATGAACAACAGAAATTTAGAATCGACCGCAAAACTGGAGTAGTCTCATTAAATTTAGAAATAGATTATGAAAAGACAAAATCGTATTTGATAACAGTACAAGCTATTGATAGAGGAACACCACCACTAAGTGCCCAGGCATTTGTTAATATAACTATATTAGACATAAACGACAATCTGCCACAATTCTCACAAAATCTTTACCGTATTCATGTTCCTGAGAATGCAAAAAAGGGGGAAATAATTACTCGTGTTACAGCCACTGATGAGGATTCAGATCAAAATGGAATTTTAATATATAACATAGAAAGGGGTGACAGATTAAACCAGTTTTTTATTGATGAATTCGTTGCAGAAATCTATGTCAACAATGATATTGACCGGGAAAATATATCGTCATACAATCTTGAGATAAGGGCATGTGATAATGGAGTACCTCAATTGTGTAGTTACGTTCAAGTATCAATAGATGTTTTAGACATCAATGACAATCCACCCTTATTTAAACAGTCAAATTACAGCGTTGTATTGCAAGAGAATAAGCCGCTGGGCTTTATAATAGTAACGTTTGAGTTATATGATGCTGATGAATTTCCTAACAGTAGCCCTTTTACATTCGATTTTAAGAGTGGAAATGAGGGAGGGTTTTTCCGTTTGGAGCAAGATGGTAGCCTTAGAACTGCTGCTCGCTTTAACCATCGCATTTGTGATCAATATGTATTGCAAATTAGAGTATTTGACAACGGAACTCCTCCACTATATTCTGATACATGGATTTCTATTCAAATAATTGAAGAAAGTCAATATCCACCAGTACTTACACCTCTAGAAGTAACAGTTAACTCTTATGATGATGACTTTGCCGGAGGTTTTCTTGGAAAAATATATGTCTCTGATCTGGATAAATATGATACTTTTACATTTGACCTAGCTCCAACAAATGGCTATGAATATTTTACTTTAAAACTATTTAATATATCTCATAATACTGGAGAGCTATTTGCTATGAAAAATCTTGATATTGGTCAGTATCAAATAAACGTTACAGTTTCAGATGGAAAGTTCTTAACATATGCAATCGTTCGTATAAATGTAGAAATTATAACAAATGAAATGATTAAAAACTCATTAATAATTAAATTTGGTAAGGTTAAACCAAAAGATTTTATTTTAAGTCATCGGAAAGGATTTATACGCTCTATTAGAGAAATAATGCGATGTGGCCAAAAGGACGTAATAATTATTGCTTTAAATTATAATCAACAAATTCATCAAAATGATAATATCATAAAAAATTTTACCATAGAAAATTATTTCGTTCAAAAGAGGTCATATAATGTTTTAGAAGTAGTTTTTACAGTGCAAAAACAACAAATTGTTCCGACGTCGGAAAATTATTATTCCTCCGAAGAAATGCGTTCGAAAATTTCTAAAAACATTGAAGAAATAGAATATACCACGAACCTTCTTGTGGAAGAGCTTGTACAAAACGAATGTATATTAAATGCATGCGTTCACGGTGTTTGCAAAAAAGAATTACGTCTAATGAAGAATAAATTGCGAACTTATTATACAGATGTAGTTAGCTATGTTACGCCGACATTTGAATACGTAAATAATTGCTTATGTAAGCAAGGATTTGATGGGGAAAACTGTGATGAGCCAGTAAACGCTTGTTCTTCTGATCCCTGTACTTTCCAAAAACAGTGCTGGCCTGCCGACACGGTTATGGGTTATCAATGTATGTGCCCAACGGGCTTTTCAGGATTTAACTGTGAAATTAAAGCAGCGAAATGTTTAAATAATAATTGTTCAAATTTTAGAACACCAGTATCATTTAGTGGGAAAAGCTACGCCCATTATAAAATTAATAAATCGGTAGAGCGAAATATAGTAGATAGTAAATTTTCTTTCTCTTTAAATCTACGAACAGTACAGCAGTCAGGAACTCTTGTTTACGCAAGCGGTCCAATAGATTATAATATAATTGAGATTTTAAATGGTGCTCTTCAGTACAGATTTGAACTAGGGTCTGGAGAAGGAACAGTTGTAGTTACAAGCGTAAATATATCGGATGGAGATTGGCATTCAATAAAGCTAGAGCGATTTCTTAATACAGCAAAAGTGGTCGTAGACGGTAAGCACTTCGCAGAAGGCAGTGCACCTGGAGTCAATATTATTTTAAACTTACAAACGAATGATTTCTTTTTGGGGGCAGAAGTGAGGCCCCATCACACCATAATAGGTTATGAAGATATTCATAGAGGTTTTATTGGCTGCATGAGTGATTTAAGGATTGGATCAGAAATGTTGCCCCTATATATATCTGGGGGTAGTACTCTAGTTGCTTTGAAACGATTTACAAATGTGGAGTTCCATTGTGATCCCGCAAAAGTATTAATATATTTGGGAATATGTGGAAGTCAGCCATGTTTGAACGCGGGCTTTTGCAAAGATCTTGGAAATAAATTTCATTGCTTATGCCCTGAGCGCTTTTCTGGACGAATATGTGAAATTGATTTAGATCCATGTGCTTCATCTCCTTGTCTTTATGGTGGCCATTGCGAACATTTTGGACCTAATAATTACTCATGTATTTGTCCAAGTCATCTTTCTGGAAAGAGATGTGAATATGGTACATTTTGCTCTCCAAATCCTTGCAAGAACGGTGGAATCTGCGAAGAAGGGGACGGTATTCCTCATTGTATGTGTAGAGGATTTAGTGGGACATTGTGTGAAATTGATGTAGACGAGTGTAAAAATCGTCCGTGTGCGAATGGAGCAACATGTATTAATGAAGCTGGCAGTTTTCGCTGTATGTGTCCCTCGTATCTAACCGGCTCTAGTTGTGGTGATCCGTTGTATTCAAATTCCATATCAACAAAAATTAGAAATTTTTCAATTGAAAACGTAACTGGAATATTATGCGGTATTTTATTTGTTTTTGTTTTTTGCATATTAATATTGTTTTGCATTACTTTGCAAAAGAAATCCTCAAGACACATAGAAAATTCAAATCGAATAAAAAACACATATAAGGAAACAACATTGAATTCTCTTCTCCAGAACGAAAAAAACAATAAACAGAATACTAAACTCAGCAACCTGGAAATTAATCATCGACCAATAAGTTACACTCAATCATCTACTGATAATATGTTTCCAACAAACACTCACTTTGTTAACAATTTAGACATTTTAAGAAGCTACGGTTCTGCTGGTGATGAGCTTGAAAGTATTGCATTTGAGTATCAAAAAATAAACTTACATAATCAAAATGTAAATATTAATAACGAGAACATATCAGACGTTGCAACGTCATCATATAAAACACACTGGTGTGATCAAATGCAGTTAAAAACGTTTTGCGAGAATAAACTTAATAATGGTGAGTTTGATTTTGAAAATATGAACTGATTCGAATTATTTGTTTTTTGTTTGTATATATTTGTATAACTAGCCTTGGTATGGCTTCGCTACCCTCATAGTATTTACTTATATACTGCTTTAGAAAATTTATTAAGTCATTTCGCAAAGTACCTTATTGCGTAAAATTTAATTTTTTTCTTTTTTTTTTGGTAGTTTTATTATTTATTGAATCTTCAATTATAAATTAAAACATCAATAAGTTGTTGAAATCCTAAATCTAAAAAGGTTAAATATATGTTTCGCCAATGCTTAACAAAATTTTTAATTCCAAGTGTTGATTTTTGTTGTCTTACATCTCTCGTGGTCTCTATAATTTAGAATATTGCGCGCAAGTGGATTTGGGTACAACTCTAGTTTTTTATGTATTTTTTCGCGCGTTTTGAAAATACTGTCTTCACCAACGGAACATCAAGATCTTTGCGGATTCGCTGATTTCGGATATACCTGGGGGCTGCTGTTATTGTACGTAGAATTTTGTTTTGTCGTCTTTGAATTTTTTCTACATTCGATGCTGAGGCAGTGCCCCATAACTGGATTCCATAAGACCATATTGGTTTCAGGATCGCGTTGTATAAAGAAGTTTACAGTCTAGGCTTAGTATAGAATTTCTTCCAATAAGCCAATTCATTTGGGCTGGTTTTAATTTCATTTGGATCAACTTTGCGTCTATGTGCGATTTCCAGGTTAAACGACGATCAAGATGAACGCCTAGATATTTGACTACAGTGATTTGTATAGGCGGGCATGTTTCCCTGCGCAACGTAAAAGTGATGTATACACATTTCTGCTCATTAACTTTTATCCGCCATTGTTTTAGCCATGTTTCAAGTTTTGATATGAACCGTTGTAAATTTCGGGAAGCTTCTACAGGATTTTCAAGAACGCTTAGAAAAGCTGTATCATCAGCAAATGTTGACGTGTGAATGTTACTGCTTAACGGTAAGCCAGAGGCATATATTAGATAAAGTAAAGGACCGAAGATACTGCCTTGAGGGACTCCGGCTTCAATCGACTGCGGAGGGCTTATAAAATTGCCTTCCCTAATTACAAATTTTCTTTCTATTAAATAGCTTTTTAAAAGCTTGGCGATATTTGCTGGTAGGTTTTGTGTTAATTTGTTGATAAGACCTTCGTGTCGTACTTCATCGAAGGCTTGTACGACATCAATAAAGAGTGCGGAGCAATATTTCTTTTTTTAAAAATTGTCTCTTACAACATTCACAAGCCTGTGAGTGTGTTCTATAGTGTTATGCTATCTGCGAAAACCGAATTGATGATCTGGAATACATCCTTTACTAGTCACTATAGGCATCAGCTTGCTCATATACAGCTTCTCAAATATCTTTGAAATGTTAGATAATAAACTAATAGGCCGAAAGGATTCTACCTTTGTATGATCCTTGCAGGGCTTTGGTATCATAGTAATTAGCGAAATCCTCCATTCTGCAGGATAGTATTGCAGCCGTAAAATACCGTTAAAAATGAATAGTATTATTCTGTTTGCAATATAAGGCAATTCTTGAAGCATTTTGTTGCTTATTTTATCGACACCTAGGGCTTTTTTGGTGTTAATACTTTTAATGGCCTTTTCAATCTCCACAATATTAAATCTTAGCGGTATTTCTGGTAAAGAGACGACTGACGATTTAAGTTTGGTTTTATCTTTGGAAATTAAAAAAAGGTTCTTTCTAATACCTCTAGTATTTTTACATATTACACCCATTTTGCCCAAATGCAAACTAATATTTATTTATTCTTAATAAACGAAATTTTTTTTAATTTAAATATAACAAACTAGTTGACCCGGTGTGCTTCGCTACCCCCTCGTTATAAAATAAAATTAAAAGTATGTATTTATATATCCTACTCGATTTTTCCGACTTTTCCGGAGGGATTTTCCAAAATAAAAAACCTTCTCCTCGAAAATACGAACAACTGACAAAAAATTTTACCCAAATCGGCCCAGCCGTTCTCATTTTATGAATTACTATACATTTTTTACACCATTTTTGTATGCATATAGATAAACACAAATAAAAATTTGTCACCTGATATTAAAAACAGGTGGTTTACAACAATTGCCAGCTAAACTTGTGAGATTAATTTATAGACATTGTATCATGAAACTTTAAATAAAACTTTTGCAGTTATCTCGATACAATAATTTAAAAATCAGTTTGTGCATTAAGCAGAACTGCGCGTACAAAATAATAAAATAGAGCGCCTGTATTAAAGTCATCTTAGATTTGCAGTAATTGTTGAGCTTAGTTTTTCGGGTAAATAGAAGTCATATCTAAAAAATTATTTCAGAATGAAAAACGTTTTGCTTTAATATCAAGAAATATTAAGAGAAAATTATATTCTGCATATTATATATAAAACAAATTTATTACAGAAAAGCGTATTGATTATCACAATATACCCGTAAATCGCCTTTCAGCTGTAAGATCCAATTGTGGAAAGCTTATTGAAGTTACAATGCCAAGTGTGTGTCAATCATCTTTTGGTGGAGAATATTCTTCTATTGGTCAATATCACTGGGATTGCTCTGATTGGGTAAGAAATAGCCAAAATCCTTTACCAGATATAACAGAAGTACCTGCGGAAATCGCAGATTCATCAAGTGTCCATAGTAATGAAAGTAATGAATCTAAAGCGAAATCAACTTCAGTTTCCAAATGTATGTTAATATTGATTCCTCTTCATACATACATGTGTTGATAATAAAAAGAATTATACTTTTTCAATAATTAAAGATTCTGCAGTTAAAGTTAATCCCATCAGAGACATCTCGACATTACCTGAAAATTTTGTCTTAGAAGCAGTTGATTCTGATCTCCAGGACATGCAAAACATAACACTACCATTAAGCAGCATTTCGCTATCAAGACTGAGTCCCATATATTATACTGAGAACGAAGACTACACAATAAATACAGGTAATTACTATTCTACTATAATTTACTCTATGATATCGCAGGCGAGCGCTGTAAAGTTTTTATAAGCGTACACTCAACCAAAAAATCAATTAAATTCAAGGAAAAAATTCGTTGATTCAACGAATTTATTCCTTATTTTCCACCCAAGAAACAGGTTCTTTGAATTCAACGTATGTCAATCATTCTACGTACCAGTTTGTTGAAGTGAAGAATCCATACGTTGAAAGCGTACATAAATTCATTGAAACTAAATGTTGAATGCAACTAACTTATTCCTTGACGCAAAGTATCTATACTTTGAATTCAAGGAAATAGTTCTTTGAATTTAAGACACCTATTTATTGATCCAATGAACCCATTCGTTGATTTTTAAGAATTTATTCTTCCATATATTTTATTTTGTTAAAAAAAAAAATTACATAAATATTCATACATTAATTAACAACAACAAATATTAAAATTTAAAAACAAACATAGAGAAATTGCGTAAGTCCCACTCAATAAGTTTGCAAGATCTTTGTGCTGAACCACCGAAAACTTTGTCGCAATGTTCATCGCACTCTATGTCCGCAGGAAGTCCAATGGAAACCAACCACCAAGAAGTACCATTGTCTAAACGGTTTTTTTTCTTATATGACGAAATAATATACATACATATTTACACAAGTAAATTTCTTTTTGCAATTAAAACAATAGCCCTATTCACAATCTTGTGCAAATGGTCTTGCATCATTGCATTTGCAAAATGGTGTAGTATATTTTTACTCTACACTAACAAAATACAGAGAAATGCAATGCTACATCTTTGCAAATAAGCAACACTAAAAACCAATAGCTTATATTTACTCTACTTATGCAACACTTTATTGCAAAACGACAGCTGATACGCAGTAAACTAAGCCGATTTTGCTTATTAAAATTTTAATAATTTTATTCAAAATTAAAAAACAAAAATATTTCAAGCAAAAGGAAATTAACTAGACAAACAAAAATTAATGAAATGAAAAAAGCAAAAATTAACAAAACGCAAAACATATATGTACATACTTATATGTATATACATATGTGTTATTTATAATCCTGACTAACTAACAAATTAATCCTTATTTTTATAATAAAAATTAGAATTATTTGATTAAGCAAATGTTTTATACTTGAGTAATTTCTTAGACATATGTACATATGTATGTATGTATTTTTTAGGCCAAAACTTCAGTGGAAAATAATTTTTTTATTTATCAATCAGCTTGTGTTTTGCAACAAGCATTGCAACCTAACCCAAAGTTATTCACAATTGATGGAATAATTTTGCAATTGCATAAATTTGCAATCTCAAATGCACAAGATTGTGAATACGGCTAATGCATTTTACTATAACTTGAGTTCAGTTTTTACTTACTTTTTAGCACTTTTTTATTTTTTCATTTGCAGCCTTGTTTGTTTAATGATGTATAACAACTGATTGCTTTATGCATATATTTTCTTTGTAGAACAAAAATCAAGAAACAGGTTCTTTGAATCAAAGTACTTGTTCATTGACGACAAAATCAACGAATATTACTTAAAATCAAGAAACAGGTTTTGAATATTTTACTGAAACAACGTATAATACGTTGAATTTCAAAGAATTTAGTTTAAGGAACGGGAGTTTGTTGAATTTATGTAAAACTTTTTTTTCCGTGATTTTTCTTCGTGTACACTTTTTGCGCAATCGTAGCTTTTATAAATAAATAAATAATTTAACTTTTTGCTTAAGAATTTCATCATCAGGAGTACCTTCTTTGAAGAGCACTTTTTCAGTAAAAATTTTCTGAACAGTGTAATTTATGAACATTATAAGGTTGTTTACTAAAGTCTGGTTATCGGCTTATCGTTATTTTTTTCCAAATCGCAAGGGTTATCTATCGAAACATGATAAATATGCAATTTGAAAATAAATCAGTTAGGGCTTTTCTATATTACGGTAACGCTAGATACACGGAGAAAACAGATTAGTTGTGACAACCGAATTTCCTGCCAAACGACTATCATAGAATTCTGCTGCTACAACTAAAATTTTCATGTAGTATGACTGCAGTTTTAGTTATGGCCATTAAACTAATAGTTGCAACATCCGCTAAAATTGGTTAACACCATGGACGCTAATCGGGAATACTTACGCTCATTTTTATCCTGAATCACAATTGAATTAATATTTTTATCTTTGTATATGTTTATTTGTATATGTATATCTTTGTATATATATATATATGATTATGCAAACCCCAGCAAACACGCCGAGAACTTTTTTAAGTAATGTACATAGTTCTTTTATAATATGTAGTTATTATCGTATTTTATAAACTTTTGTTTATAAACCAAGGATATGGTTTATAGTTAATGTCATCCATTTGCTAATGAAGAACTTACAGTCAAATGTTTTTCAGACGTTAGTCGTAAAATAGACAGCTTGATTACATACTATAATACTTAATATAATTTGAAATCAAGCCTACGTGTTTGTTTGCTTAGTAATGTAAACACACATTCATAAACAGTGTTTGTACGTATAAATTTTTTTTGTACTGAGAATTTTTTCTAGTTTTGTTTTTTACTCTCCATTGATTTTAATTCTCTCCTTTGTCATACACAAGCGGATTTTCGAAAAATCCACCAAAGAAATTAACATAGGCGTAGGTATAGCCAAGGCAAATTCATAACAGGTAAAGCTGAAAACACAGCTGATCTACTTTTTACTTGCATAATGGAGGCACGCATGTCAAAATTTGTACATGCAAGCATAGGGGCTCGCTCATATGTCAAATGTTGTTGTAATGTTGTACTTGTTGCAGTATTAACTTTACCTGTTATGAATTTGCCTTGGGTATAGCGGTACAACATGTTTATAAATCTATAGTCTTTGGCGGAAGCCATGGATGAATTTGACGGTCTACAAATTGCCGATTTAACCAAAAACTCAAACTCTGTCCTAGCAGCTTTGTATTTCAATGGATCCAAGCGTAGGGGCTTAGTAAATGAAAGGGGCCCTTTGGTAATAAGCTATGAACGCTGGCTTGTTATGATTCTCTGGTTAAGCATGTAAATAGCTTCAACATTTCTGTATATTTGTTGGTTACAGGCAAAATTATTGGTAACGATATTTTACACTGTTAAACTGGTAAATTTTTATTTTTAAGAAAATCTGCTACTATTATAGGTTTAGATATATTTGCAACAAGAAATATGAAGGGAAATTCACATTAATTACTTTTTTTCCGTATACTTACCATTTTTGTTTTGTCAGAAAATTATCTGCAGTGCACCCAGAGAAAAAGTGGTTAGAAAACGGCTTGCTGATAGGATATCACATTACCATATAATCTGAAAATAAGGTTATGGTCGCTCAAGTTTCGTTAATTTTTCAAATGTATTTTGTTGAAGTTGATATTATTACATAAGTTGATAACCTGATAACTAGACTACCGTGAGCAAACTTTCCATAACTAAATTCTGAAAAAAAAACCTCAAAAATTATATGCATATATATATACATATATGAAAAAGGCGAATTTAGTTTTTGAGATCAGTATATTACAAATAAAAAATTTTGAAATGCCGGCCTGCGTAATTAATACATGTTATATTTATTTAAAACTGTATTTTTAACTTTTTTATACTTATTCATTCAGTGCCTTTCAGATGCGTCACAAAATGTAAGTAAGTTTATAGGTTTCATGTTATTAGTATTTATTTTTAAGTTTTTTTTTTATACACCCAAGGACGATATAACTAGGTGACAGCGTAAGTACAATAATTCGATGGCTTAATATAAAAAAGGCGTAACTCGATTTTTTCAAATAGTGTTTATGCATATTATTTTAGACAAACATCAAATACACCATGCTTTCAAAATAAAATAAATTAGAGCATAAGATTTGTTGACTTTTTTTATTATAAATTGCCCCAAAACATTTTTATACATATGTACATACTTTAAAATTTACGGATTTTATTGCGATTTGTCCTTCAACCTTAAAGAAAAAAAAATCGAGTTACGCCTTTCTTATATTAAGCCATTGAATTACAGAAATACAAAAATATTAGCTATAATATACAGAAAACATACACATACACAGAGAAAGCAGATTCTTTGCAATAAACGAATTCGTAGCCAATCGAATTTGTCAGTTCTATGTATTATCATATATTTCAATAGTGAACACTGAACAAATTCGATATGCAGAACTAATTATCACACAATGACTCACTGAAATAAATATATCTATTGCGAATTAAATAAAACAACGACTTAAAATTTTTATATTATTGAGCTCACAAACCTTTTTTGTGTTTTCGTTTTTTTTTATTTCTTGAATCTAAAATTAAAATATCAGTTAAACTATGCAACAAATGATGACTTTTGGAAAAATACACGGATATAACGCTATAGGTTCCACTCTACTACGAAAGGGTATTAAGAGACCCTATAAGTTTTTATGATCAACTTAATTCTTAAGAAAACAAAATATTGTTTTTTTCTCTTCAAGATGTTTTTATTTTGAATCAAAGAATATGACTAAATTTACTTAAAAAATCTCTTACTGCCTGTTTTTAGAAAATGAAAACAAAATAGTGAGTGAGAATTTATATTGAAAACAAAAACAAATTTTCGTATTTTATTGTTGTTTTCAATATAAATTCTCACTCACAATTTTGTTTTCATTTTCTAAAAACAGGCAGTTAATCAGCCCAATCACGAATAAAAATTCCGCGGGAGTTTTCTCCCTTTCCCCATTCCTCCTTTTATGAATAAAAATCCCGCATGAGATTTCTCACTTTAACTTTGCTTCATATTTGTACAATTTTTATCAACCGTGTGAAAGATAATAACACTGAATGGGAAAAAAAAGTAGTTATTCTGAATGCCTTTGAATTTAAAAAAATAAAAATATTTCACTTAGAAAACAGAAGGGAATTTACATAAAAATGTAAGTAATTTTTTATAAAATAAAGTTTAAATAAATAAAAAAATTTTTTTATTGTTCATTTAGGTTGAAGAGCACAAGTTAAACGCAATTGGAACATCCGTTGGCTACTTCAATGTGGTCCTTCTACAACACCAATTTCCTCCACAAGAGCTCGCATATTCATTTCTAATTTTCTTTAAAAACATAAGAAAATTAAAAGTCATTAGGGGCTGTGCACATATTACGTAACGCTCTTTTCAGAGATTTTATACCCCCCCCCCCCCCCCCCTTCGTAACACTTTACGAATTTTTCAGTGCAAAATTTATAATCCCTAACAAATCTTTAATCCCCCACCCCCTGGAGCATTACGTAATATGTGCACAGCCCCTTAAGCAAAATAGCTGGCTTCAAAACTCAGTGCTGCCACTTTTTAACTTTTTTGTTCCCGCGGAATTTATAATTGGAGAAAATTTTTCTCGAAAAAAGTATTTTCCGTGGGAGAAAAATTCCCAGGGAATATTCGTGATTGGGCTGAATACATACATATGTATTAAATATCAAAATTGACAAATGAAAAATGAATATTCAACAATCTATTTTTCCAATTTTAAATTCTTAAGAATTGTTTCGATTTCTAAGTTGTTTGCTCTTATAGAGTTCCATTAATTATTATACGTTATTTTGAAAATCCAAGCTTGTTCATATTCCAATGTTTGTTCATATTTTGTGGACAAAATAAGCAAATATATTAAAAAAAAGTTTGTACGTATGTTTATTTTATTTAAATTTTATATTTACTTTTCTTTATGAACAATGTTAAGGCGCTAAAACTTACATACATACATACATATATTGGTAGAAAGAAACGTTTAATTAAATTATTAAGTACCAGGGTTTATCGTAACTCCACCTCCGTTAGATTGAGGCTCCGACGAAGAAACACTATAAGTTTTTTCATTGGCCCTGCTTTAGATTATTACAAAACAAACAAATATCATAAAATTCCAACATTGCTTCCAGTACTTATTACATTGTTTGTAAGAAGTTTATAATTTACAGTGTTTATTGTGTTATTAAAATGTATACATATGTATCATCAAATTTTAAGTTAGGAAATCTTACATTATTTTCTTTGGCTTTTGTAATAAATTTTTTTAGAATACACATTTCTTGTCGAGTAAACCTCCACCGATATATTTAAGAGAGCAGAACTCTAGTTTTTTGGTAAACAGCCTTATACCAAAGACTATAATATATACTATATTTATAGTCTTTGCTTATACTATGTTCACACGGTACATGCTTCGCTCTCTATTCATGCTTCACACCCCAATCATGAGCGAAGCAACATGCTTCGCCATACAAAATTTTGAGAGCGAAGCATGTAGATTCATATTGAATCCACTTGCGAAGCATGAGAAATAGCTGTCTTCTCTAAATTTGAGCGGAAGTTTCTCTGAACTAGCTGCAAAAAAAAAAACAACAAAAACTTTAATTAAAAGTGAAAAATTGAATTAAAACTATAAAGATAAAACAACAATTAGGGAAAAAAATATGTTTGTGCATTTTTAAAAATGCGTAATAATTTTAAGTTATTTTTTTGTCCATTTTAAATTTTATTTGTAATTAAAAAGAGAGCTGTCAAATCGAAGCAAGTACATGAGTCGTGTAAACAGCTAGATTCATAAACATGCTTCAGAAAGCGAAGCAAGTGATTCATCTTCTCGTGTGAACATAGTATTATATCCTTAATTGGAGAAAATGAGTTCTATGTAACTCCAATTAAGCGCGCAAATATCAACGAAACAAAAATCCAGGTAGTGCAAGAAAGTAATTACCGAAAAATAGTTACTGACTTTGAGTCAAAGAACAATAATTTTTATACGTACCAATTAAAGAGTGCTAAAGGCCTAACCGTCGTAATAAAAGGTATAGACTCTAGCATGGATCCAGAAGAGGTAAATTCTGGCCTTGAAAATAGTGGCTTCAAAGTTAAAAATGTTTCAAACATTAAAAATAGGGAAAAAATCCCTCAACCTGTTTTTAGAGTGGAGCTACAGCGAGGTGACTTGAAAATAAAAAAGAATGAATCGCACCCAATTTATAATTTAAAGTACTTGTTACACCAAAGAGTTACCGTTGAGCTTCCATTTAAAAAACTGGACGTGTTCAATGCCTGAACTGCCAAGAATTTGGCCAAACCAAAACTTATTGCAAGTTGCCTACCGTTTGCGTTGTATGTGGTGAGCTACACAGTACCGCGAACTGCGACAAAATAAAAGGCGATCCCAAGGCGAAAAAATGTGGCAGTTGCGGCGGAAATCACACTGCCAACTATAGAGGCTGCCCTCTTTACTCGTTTTTCAAACGTTCGTCGAATAAAAGAGAGAATAATATCCCAGCTGCGCCTCTCTCACTTTTAAGTTACCCACAGTTAAGCTACGTACAGACGATTGGCAGATCTTACATTATTGCCAGAAAAATGTTCACAAAATGTCTGACGACCGTCTGAACTTACAATTTTTGTCTTGCAACGTTGCAAGAAAAAGCATTGTCAGTTCATTGTAAGACAATAATATTGTCAGACATCTAACAATCGTGAGAACACTCTACTTTGCCATTGTCACATAATTGTCAGACATTGTAAGCTCTTTTTTATTGGCAGATGTGTTTAAATTAATGCATCTGACAATGGCACCATTGTCAGATAATTTTTCTCTTGGCAATGCTGTTCATAAATACCATTGCATTTGACAGTTCTGACAGAGTTTAACAACGCATCTGGCAATTTTTCCACGCAACAATCTAACAACCGTGTAAACTGGCAATTTTTGTTGGCAGATAAATTTATTGTCTGACAATGAAATTGTAAGGTTTTCTTACAATCGTATGAACTGACAATTTACTTTTTGGTAACAATTTTTCATTGTCAGTACGATGTCAGCATATTACCATATCTTACAATATTGTAAGATCTGTCAATCGTCTGTACATAGCTTTACCTCAACAGCCTACAAGTCAATAACAATATTCAAATGTAAACGAAGTAAACGAAGTTCCAGGGTCTAATTTTAGTCGTATTGAAGCCTCAATTCAGTGTTAAATACAAACAGTAAATACTTTTATATAGTTGTTTTTTGACCAATTTGCAATTAATTAATGTTTATTGATAGGTGTTAACTTCGGGCTAGTTTCGTTTTTGTTTCAAACTTCTTCAGGGATATTTTTTATTAGCTTAATCTAGCAACAAAACACATTAATTTAATAAATTTCATATCATAATTAGTATAATATTTAGACTTACAAATCGGTTGTTTTTAATTTTCGCTGTTGTTTTATTTATACTACATATTTCAATATATCAAAACTGGACTTCACGACACATAATTTGTATAAATAAAATAAATAAATAAATAAAATAAAAACAATACAACACAAACTTATTTTGTCAAACTTAACACTAATATCGCAGTACTCTTTTAACAAATTAATTTATTGCAGCAGAATATTGTAGCTTGGTATATTCTCTCTCTCTCTCTTTTACTCTCAACATGTCCTGTATGATGCAAGAAATGTTGAAAATGCAGTCTACCTTGTTGCAGGCTCTACTTAACAAACCATGAACTTGAAAATATGTTTTTGGAACGCAAACGGCATATGCCAACACAAAAATGAAATAGAAAATTTTCTTCTGGATAAAGAAATCGATATTATGCTTATCTGAGAAACTCATTTGACCTCCATAAGCTATTATAAAATTAGTGGATATAGTTTCTACGATACCAAGGATCCTCTAGGTAGAGCTTGTGGTGGTTCGGGAATCCTAATAAAAACACTACCTGTTGAATGATTTTTGTGAAGATTATCTTCAAGCAACGAAAATCTGCACACACACAAACACACTTTCTGGGGCTCACGCCTAATCACTCCTAAGGGTGGAGTTTTATTTAATACAGTTTCTAAAATGGGTTTGAACGTAGTGTCAAGTGGTCAGGTAACGTATTGACCATCTGATCGACAAAAAATTCCTGATATTGACTTTGGAATAGCGAAAGGTGTGCCCAACGACATGATTGAAGCTGAAGCATCTTTAGATTTATCTTCAGACCACTCGCCTTCTGACACAGAAGATTCTCTCAGGTTGTTTGAAGCACACGTTAAACAAGCTGCCTTCAGTGCTTCCTTAAATAAAACTTAATCAACAAGTGAAATTCAACACAATTTTTTCTGCAGATATAGAAAGGCTAGCTCGGAGAGCTCGACGAGAATGGAAACGCTACAGATCGCCTCAGCTAAAATTAAGGCTTAAGGAATGTGCCAAAGAGCTCAGGAAACTTTTACATGATATGCAAACCTCCATTACGAGCCTCTAATGATTACTGGGCAACAACTGTTGCTGAAAAAGGCGCTCTTTTCGTTAAACATTTAGAAAAAGTATTTACTCCAAATATTGTTGAACTGCCACCAGTCGCCCCTCTACCAAAAATACTGCTAATATTTAACATTGTGGAGATTGAAAAGGCCATTACTAGTCTTAACACCAAAAAAGCCCCAGGTGTCGACAAAATAAATAGTAATAACAATCGTAGCAATAGTAGATACGAAAACCGTAACTTT